>PYWC01000093.1:182195-230123 GCA_003182015.1 Tuber magnatum | reverse complement strand
TGTTTCGTGTGCTATCGGTTGATAGACACAATGGTTTATGTTTGGTTTCATAGTATCGTTTGATACTTGTATTGTTTCGTGTGCTATCGGTTGATACACAGAATGTTTCGCAACATTGCTCATACTGGAGATCAGCGATATGCTGTATTTAAAGACTGCTGATTCCCGCGATGGAAACAGCAGACTTCGACAGACAGTATTCTTAAATATACTTGGTTGAACGGTTACTTCTTTGGTCTCCTATTACACCCCGTTCGAAGCCTTCTTTAGCAAGCAGCGCTCGCTTGGTGTTGATCACCAAGCCATCTGCTCCTATCGTACCGCTACGTGACTAGGGCCAGGCCCGAACACGTTACAGTATGTGACGTTGCGGACTAGAATGTCCCCCATGAGTCATTCATGCATGATCGGTTGTTTTTTTAGTTCGCGTGTGGATGAGAGGGACGCTGGGTGACTGTAGTAAATATACTCCAAGTGTGGCACATGGGGTGTAACTTCCATTTTAGGCTTAAGTCCCACTGCTGTCCTACTGTACTATATAATATTATAGATGCAATGGTGGTATTACATAAATACTTGTAGGAGTAGCTGAGCAGGTTGTAGGTTGAATTATAAATATGACTGTTCACACTAACTGAGCGAGAGTTTGCTAAGCTGCCCAAGATATTTAGGGATATAACGGAAATATTACACAAAGTCCTACCCTATGTCTCCCGATCTACTATTTACTCTAGTTCTCTTCCTGCTCCTGCTGTTCCTCCAGTGAGTTCTTCTTCTGGCTCAGGTACCAGTTTTTACAGTCCAATTTGGGATGGCAAATCATCTCTAGTGTTGGGCTGTCCAGATTCCCTAATACCAACATCCATGGAATGGAGGCATGTCAATGCGATCAAATCCACTACTAATGGCCTGACGACAATGTTTACCGATAACAAACATCTTGGAACTGGTCAACCCCTGAAAGACCAAAAGAGCGCACAGATATAGTGAATGCAGCTGAGCTTAGTTGAATTACTGGACCAGTCCCTAGCAGCCAAATCTGTTCCAAATACCTGCTACTCATATACCCCTATTATGATCCCCTCCTATTTGATGAGATTGTGGATAAACTTAGATCAAATAACCTCCAGTTTCTCCTTCGGGAGGAATAACATACTGATGGTGGACTTCTTTACTATGCTATCTGCCATTGGGTGGGAGGTTGTTCAAGGTTTGAATCCTGAAATATACAATTCCTCAATGTTCAATTGCGGTCATGTATTGATTACTCAAACATACTCTGCATGTACCAAACTCCTGAAAAAGCATATGACTATGCGAGAAATAATGGTCAAGCCCTAGTAGAGGATTTGGGGTGGAATAGTATCTGCCAGGGATCTGATACACCAGGCACAGGAATGGTTGCATTGCTTAAGTGTTTCAATGCACTAACTAAAGATGAAGTGAGTATTCACCAGCTCTCAAACAGGCAGTTCATATGGGCAGGCCTTGTACTTCCCATATGTGAACTTGCCACTGGTACAGATAGGCAGCTGCGGCCACTTCAGGGGAGTCAAGGATATATAAGGTCCTATTATTCAGAGCCCAAATGAAGCGTTTACTGTATATGTCCCAAGATATAGCTGATGGGATATCTCTAGTTTTGTAAAAATATACAAAGCATGCCTCTAAGACTTTGCATCAAAGCTACAATAATATTCGGATAGTAGCAGAACAACACTAGGTGACTGAAGAACCTGCGTATCTATTGTTCTATGACAGGTAGAGTTGGCAGTTGCCAGAGGAGGTAGTGCACTGGTGTAAAGTTTTGGTTAAACTGTATGGTAATGATAGTTGCAAAGATATCGATAGGTTCTGGCCGCTCTTGTTCATCTTGTATGGGCTGATAAGGAGAGGCGAGACTGAGTAGGCAAGGAGTTAGGATAAGCATACTTTCTTTTCAGGGGTTTTCAATATTTCTCTTTACCAAAAAGTCTACAAGTATGTAGTTTATAACAATGTGGATTTCACCAGGATGAATATGTTCTAGCGTTGGTTTTATGGGCAGTTACAATTCATGACTACCAATAGAAGTTCATTAAGTACTGTTGACATATTATTGGGTGCTTCAATATAGGTCCTTATGAGGCAAACTGGGCTAATACTCATTAGACAGAGGGTAACTGTACTTTTATTTACATTTACGAGAAATTGCACATGTATATATCTTATTTAACCACTGGACACTCTGCTGTCAGCCAAGTTCAGGAGGATTGTAACTAGTATGGGTACTAGGTTATGTTCTATGTTTTGTTTTATAGTATCATTTGATACTTGTTATGTTTCAAAGATATTGCTGGATACTTGGAATGTTTTATGTTTTGTTTTATAGTATCGTTGGATACTGATTATGTTTCAAAGGTATTGCTTGATATTTTGAATGTTTTATCTTTTGTTCTACAGTATAGTTAGATACTTGTTATATTTCAAAGGTATCACTTGATACTTTGAATGTTTTATATTTTTTTTGATAGTATCATTTGATACTCACTATGTTTCAAAGGTATTGTTGGATACTTTGAATAAGACTATGGTATCACTCATGCTGGAGATGAGTAAGAGCTTCCATTTAAACACCGCTGATTCTACAATGGAAACAGCAGACTTCAACTGATAGTATTCTAAATATACGTGGTTGAATGGTTATCTCTTGATCACCTATTATACTCCTTCAAAGCCTGCTTTGGTTTACACAGCTCTTGCCCCTTGCCGACCAAGCAGGACACCTGTTACCATGTTACACAAAGCATGATTAGCACCCTAAGTATTAACATGTTACTTTTTTTTAACCTCTACAAGTAGTTACACATAGTGTACCTGAATGAGGTTTGATCAACCTACAGAAGTCCACTAAAAAATACTAGCAGTAGGAAGTGGAGGAACCCAGGGTGGTCAGCTTTGCTAGCAAACACTATTGAATCTCTCAAGACAAGGAGTGGGAAGCTGGTCCTACAGGAAGGGCTAACCCACCCCAGAGAACCCAAGGAGCCTAGGGATATGGCAGGAGAGTGAAAAACCAGTGAGGCGGCCAGGCAGCTTGCGAAAGACCAGGCTGCAAGAACCTAGAAGAACCTACAGAAGAACTGGTCAAAGACCGAAAATGGAATACAGGGGACCTCGCAGTACCACTAAAGATCCCTCTGAGACTGAGGACAGTGACAGTGAAATAAGCAAATCCAATATGTCTAGCTCTGGAGGACCACCACCTGCACTAGTACCCCCAACTCGTGGTGCTAATAATCAGCCTGAGAAGGAACCTAAAATAAAGTTACCACTGCAAGCGAAGTTTAGTGGAAAGGGGGATGATCTCAAACCTTAAGAATTCAAGCAATGGGGAATCTTAATACACCACTACCCACTCACATAGTGAGTCAAGAGATCCAGGAAGAAAACAGTGCTCTAGATTGGAGCTTTCTATGAAGGGGTTACCTGGGAGGTATGTTACCAATATATGGACGAATAGGATGAGAGAGACTACATCGGTCGGAAAATTGTACTGGAATATCTCCAGAAGCGATTCCAGTCAGGGCGAAATTGAGAAGAACTGTTCAAAGCTTTCGACAATATTTAGCAAGTACAAAATAGCAGAAGAGAAAGGATCACGAAGATAGTTACAGAACTCCTGATATACTGAGGTAATGGGGGCACCGCTAGGAAGATGGATCCCAAGGTTGCGATGGCATCGAACAACTGCAAACTTATTGCCAAAGTTCATATCAATTTAAGAGTACAGTAAACGGTAAAACTTGCTATCATTAAACCTGATGCCTCGCTCAATTAAGGTCTCGAGAGGATTGATTGTTAGAGTAGGAGAGTTCTTGCATAGACTTTCAAGTAGTTTTATCATATGCCAGAAACTCCCCCATCAGTTTACTCCAACCATTCGAGCAGACCCTTCTCCGCTAAGAGCGGTCCGACACGTCTCCGGGCACAGGCTTCGGGCATGCATGTGTCGACACACTCTGGTCGGCGTTTATCTTATGCGGTTATCGGTTCTGCGGTACATTTCCATTTTGCCCACCGGAGTGAAAACTTCTGTCCATCAGTGTCTTGCTAGTGCCTAACAGTCAAGGCACCTCATGAACTGGACTATTTATAACACCCTTCCCATATGCATTGATCTCTACTTGACTCCGGAAGCTACCGTGAGTGGTTTATCTATTTACTATTTACGGGTCATGGGCTTCCGGTGTCATCCACAGGACACCGTAGTCCTGAAGTGATCCAACGGGCGCAACCCATGACCACTGCCTCGGATCTACCTTACCTGTGGTAGGAATCATGCTTTTAGTGTCTCTGCAGTTCCTTTTCAGAGCCCATAGCATTGGGGACACTTTCGGGCTTGGCAGGTGTAGAACTCTGCCACTCGCCTCGGCACCACCCAGGACTACCTGCGGGACGCTCACGGTTAACACCTGTTAACTCCGTCAGCTTTGGTCAGTTTTACTCCGATCAACTTGGAGGAGGTACTACACCTTCCACCCTATGCCCCCCTATATACCTTGCGAACATTGTACCGTCGACCGGACGGAAGCGACGTATACGGTGTTGCAAGCAGGTCCGTAAAGATTCTGCTTTACTAGACTGCGCACAACCACAGAACCGTTTGCCCATGATGTCTGGGTCTCAAGGCGGGGCCGGAGGGGTATGATAGGAATAATGTCTTCAATTTACAGCTTCATCGAAGCTACGTAGCTCGCCCAATAGCATTCCATGGAACCCCAGATTCCAGTATCATGCATGGCTTCGCGTGACAAACATTCAAGTCATTTTTCGTGAACTCCTCATGGCACTTCATATTGAAAGGTAGGGTAACTCAGGACTCTGGGCAGGGTAACCCAAGCCCCAGGGCAGGGTAACCCAAGCCCCAGGGCAGGGTAACCTTGTCCAGCAGACAAGATAACTTTTCCCTGTTACCTAGTGTATCCTGTCACCGGCGATAGACATTTCTGACCTGTCTCCAGTTACCCGGCCTAGCTGAGCAACTGCCACTTCAGAAGTCCCTAAGTACGCTGACACTGCTCCCGTGTGTATCCAGGTACCTAAGTCCCTGACAAGCCAATTCTGTTCATTCTCGGAGCCTGGGCCATTGGGTCTCCGTAGGTCAAGTACTTACTTGCCTGCCAGTTCCTACCAGTTCACCTCCTGGCTACCTGCCTCGGTATAGGTTCCATCTGCCATAGCTCATCTATGCTGGGTCGTTACAACTGAGGACGGATGCCTGAATCCACAGTCAACAACTATATGTTGAAATGAAGATTCTATGATGTCATATATAGACGACTTAGATGAGTGCCTGAACCAATGAAACAAGAAGAGTATGAGATAGATAACATCATTGCAAATGCGGAATGGCAGGATGCCATCCTCCATTAGACGGGCATTTATAGCAAGCCAAGTGTAGCAAAATGAGACAGAAAACTAGAGGAAAAGTAACACTAACCGAAAAGGAAGATGAAACCAGCACAGCAAAGGACTCCTAAGGCAACATAACAGAAATGAAAGGAAAATGGAGAATGCTTTAAATCTGGAAAGAAGGGACATATGACACGAGACCGCCCTAGCAAATGACAAATTAAGATGGAAACTGCAGCAAACAAGATAGAGGTATAGGAGTTCAGAGAAGGAGAAATCAGGTCTATCAATACAGAGACTCTGATTGAGTACTAGCGAATGCTCCCAGCTACTACTCTACACCTCCACGATGCTCTAGAGGGAACCATCTTGATTAATGGTAAATGTACCAGGGTGTTATTTAATATGGTGGCAGTGGGGGCAGACATTATTAGCAATATATTTGTTACAACCAAGGGCATCTCCATTTACCTCATGAAAACACCAGTCACTGTGAACATACCTATGAAGGGATCTCGATTGACAAGTTATAAAACTTGTGGCGTAACCATCTAGCTTGGATGGGCTAGGCTACCCAATCAAAGGATGCTGGTTGAGAACTTGGCGAAATATGATAAATTAAGAAGGATGTCTTTGCTAACCCAGTACAGGGTTGTTATCCAAGGTAGTGAAGTGGCAATTAAACTCCCTGAGAAAAGGGGCTGAGTGCTGTACAAACCAATGAGTCCAGAGTTCAGAGTGGCAATTTGCCAAACCAAACAGAAGGAAATCTTAACTGAGTTTGCAGATGTATTCTCTGAGAAGATTTTAGAAGCTTTGCTGCTCCATAGAAATTTGAACCACCACATTCACCTGAAGGATACAAGAGATTTGCAAAACCAACTGACAGCTACTATACTTGAAGCATACAAAGAAAAATTATGCGACTGGATAAACAAGAAGTTAAGAACTGGAGTTATCTCCTGAGCAGAGTGCCCAGGAGTAGTGCCTATGTTTCTTCAACCAAATGCCAATAAGAGGTTTAGACCACTTGTGGACTTGAAACTACGCAATGATAATATAGTTATAGATAGCTCATCAATTCCAAATCAGATACAGATCCTAAATGGTGTGGGAAGTGCAAGATTCTGAAGCAAGATAGACTCTCATAATACCTACTTCTAGACCTGAGTCAAGCCAGGAAGCAAGGGCTGCAATACCCTCAAAACCTCTTTTGGTGGGTTTGCAAGCAAGGTCATGCTGCAAGGTGACATGAATGCACCCTCTACCTTCATGCACATGATACAGGACCTACTTAGTAACTTTTTACACGACTTTGTATAGGTGTATATCAACAATATTCTTATTTATTTCAAGACAAAACCTGGGTATATACAACACATTAAAAGGGTGTATGAGCGATTACAGCAAGCAAAGTTTTATGCTAGCAAAAGAAAGTCAACCATATTTGCGAAATTACTGGAAGTACTAGGACATGTTATAGACAATAACCAAATTCACGCCTTATCTGGGAAACTAACTTCGATTGAGAAATGGACTACAACAAGAAACCAGAAGGAACTGTAGCAATTCCTGGGTCTGGTAAACTACATCGCGCAATTCTTACTACACCATGCTACTTTTATAGTATCCTATATGGACCTGAGAGGGAAGGTGGAATTTATCTGGACAGACACACATGATAATATATTAACCAACATAAAAGAATGAATCAAATGAGTACAGGTAATCAGACTGATAAATCATAGCTCTGAGGAACCCATATGGCTGAGCATGGAGGGCTTGGATATTGGGGTAAGAGTATGGGTTAGCCAGGGGCTAATACATGAAACAGCTCACCCTGCAGCCCTCCATAGCTGAAAGTTTACAAATTCGCAGATCAACCATGGCACTACAGACAAGGAGGCACTAGGGGTGATCGATAGGCTCCAAGGACTCAACTATATGCTTATGGGTTCTAAATTTACTGTTATCACAGACCACCAGTGACTGGTAAACCTGAAGACTGACTGGATCCCTGGCTGAAGTGGGACTTGCTGGTTAAGTGAACTGAGCAAATATGATGCAAAGGTAGTATATAGCGCAGGATGAATAAACTACTTAGCAGATGTACTCTCCTACCAGTATGAAGAGTGTGATAACCAGACTTAACTACTCATTCTCACTTATATCTTAGAGGATAATGATATCTCTGACTACCTTCTATGAGAATTCATCTATAACACTGGCCTCAATGGCACAAAAAATTCCAGTTACCTTGCCAGCATACTCTATACCGTTCTGGGAACTGTACAGTTCCCTCCAACTTAGAATAAGGGAAGACAAATTTCCCTCTAGAAGCAGTACTAGCTATGGCTCTGAATAGGGTGAACCTATATCCCAGGCAGTAGCAACACCTTTTGATGAACTGATGCAACTACTAGTGACTCCCCTAAGTCCTTAACTATGACCATACCTTGCTATCCTGATAATTGAGACCTACAGTGTGACCCCTCCATCAAGTCCACATGTACTACCTACAGTGCGACCACTGTACGGAAACTTGCTTAATATCTACAACAATCAAGCCATTATTTCAGTCATACTGCTATAATAGATAAGTACCACTGTACCCTCCATGATGCCCTGGAAGAGGAAGAAGACATAGGACAAACCACAACCAGGGCAGAATATATTGAAGATGAAGAGAAAGTCATCGACACATCACATAAAATGCAAAGCGTTTTCAGACAACAGATGGTATCTGGATACCAACACAAACTAATCTACTGCCGAGTTATGAGCTACGCTGGACAAGGAGAGCTGCAAGGAGCCTAAATGGCAGACAGAATACTATTCATAAGGACCTGTTATAGGAGACACTGCCTCTTTATTTCCAAAAGACAGGTCTTCAATAGACAAACCCGATGAGAATGTATCATGGATGAGATACATAGGGAAGGATACCATAGTATAGAAGGAAATCTCCGATATGCAATAGAATCCATCTACTGGCTTCAGATAAGGAAGGACTTTTGCGATTATGTAAAGCAATGTGACACCTGCCAGATGAACAGGGAACCAACCTACAGACCAGAAGAAAGAACTCAAACTCTTGAGCCAGCTTTTGAGATGTTTAAATAAATTGCCATTTATTTCACAGGGCCTTTCAATAAGTCTAATAGATTTGAACTTGTCCCAGTAACAGTGGACAGATTAACTCGCTATATGCAGCTTATACCTACCAATACTACAGTTATAGTAGAAGGAACAATAAAGGTCCTGGAATGAGACATCTTCACTTCCCATAGCCATCCTGTGTGAACAATCAGTAATGCTGACCTTTACTGTGAATCTAACTATTGGAAGGAGACTTACAAATCTCTTGCAATCAAACATATCAAAGCGGCACCTGGCCCCCATGAAAGGAACAGACAGATTGAGCGAAAGCTCTGCAATCTCAAAACTAGCCAAAGGACCATGATCGACAGACCGGAGATGAACTGGTGTAACGACCCTGCATACATGAGCTATAGCAAATGGAACCTATACCCATACGGGTAGCCAGGAGGCGAACTGGTAGGAACTGGCAGGCAAGTAAGCACTTGACCTATGGAGACCGGATGGCCCAGGCTCCGAGAATGAACAGAATTGGCTGGTCAGGGACTTAGGTACCTGGGTACACGCGGGAGCGGTGTCAGTGTACTTAGGGACTTATGAAGGGGCAGTTGGTCAGCTAGGCTGGGTAAGTGAAGATAGGTCAGAAAGGTCTATCACAGGCGATGGGATAGGTAGGGTAACAGGGAAAAGTTAACTTGTCTGCTGGACCAGGTTACTCTACTCTCGGGATCAGGTTACCCTGCCTTGGGTCTAGGCTTACCCTGCCCAGAGTCCTGAGTTACCCTACCTTTCAATACGAAGTCCCTTGGGGAGTTCGGGAAAATTGACTAGAATGTTTGTCACGCACAGCCACTCATGATACTGGAATCTGGGGTTCCGGGGGATGCTATTGGGCGAGCTACGTAGCTTCGAGGAAGCTGTAAATTGAAGACATTATTCCTATCATACCCCTCCGGCACCGCCTTGAGGCCCGGACGTTATGGGCCAACAGTTGTGTAGTTGTGTGCAGTCTAGCAAAGAGGAATCTTTGCAGACATGCTTGCAACACCATATATGTCGCTTCCGTCCGGTCGACTGTATGCTGTTCCCCGGGTATATAAGGGGGCATAGGGTGGAAGGTGGAGTACCTCTTCCAAGTTCTGCGGAGTAAAGCAGACCAGGACTGACAGAGTTAACGGGTGTTAACTGTGGGGGTTCCGAAGGTAGTCCCGGGAGGTGCCGGGGCAACAGGCGGAGTTTTACACCTACAAAGCCCGAACGTGCTCACAATGCTATAGGCTCTGAAACGGAAGTGCCGAGACACTAAAAGCATGATTCCTAGCACAGGTAAGGTAGACCCGAGGTAGTGGTCATGGGTAGCACTCATTAGATCAGTCCCGGACTATCGTGCCCTGCGGAAGGCACCAGAAGCCCGCGACCCGTAAAGAGTAACTAGATAAACCGCTCACGGTAGCTTCCGCAGTCAAGTAGAGATCAATGCATATGGGAAGGGTGTTAGAGATAGTCTAGTTCATGAGGCGTCTTGACTGTTAGCCACTGGCAAGACACCGACACGCAGAAGTTTTCACTCTGGCAGGCAAAATGGAAATGCACCGCAGAAACGATAACCGCATAAGGTAAACGCCGACTAGAGTGTGTCGACACATGCATGCCAGAAGGGTGTAGCAGGAGACGTGTCGGACCACCCTTAGCTGAGAAGGGTGTACTCAAATAGTTGAAGTAAACTGATGGGGGAGTTTCTGGCATAAGATAAAACTACCTGAAAGTCTATGCGAGAACTCTCCTACCCCAACAATCAATCCTGTTGAGACCTTAATTGAGTGAAGCTTCAGGTTTAACTATATTAAGTTTTACTGTTTACTTTTCTCTTACATTTGTGTGAACTTTTGGCGATAAGTTTGAAGTTGTTCGGTGCGGTCGCAACCTTGGGATCCATCTTCCTAGGGGTGCCCCCGTTACAGTATATCGTTAAGCGAGCTCCTCGCTTAACTACTCTCCTGATTAATTGTTTTCCGATTTTTGGCACTGAACTTGCGTGAATACTGGTAATCTTGTCTAGAACAAGTAGCCCCAGGTGGAAAGCGCAATGGCTAGTACCGAACTTCGAACCAGAATGGAATCCAACTCGGATTCAGACCTTGACCTTGACGAGAATACCATCACCAGGTTTTGTGCGTCGGTTTTTGCGGACGTTCGTGGCATTGACTTGGATGGCCACCAGTTGCTCTTGGAAGCCGCCCCTATTCAGTTACCCGTTGAATGTCTGGACCTTATGATTACAGACCCACGCGCTGCGGCGCTCTCATTCTTCGAAGACCCTACTCTTGTCCACCATATAACCGCTCCTCCGCCGCAAGGGGTCCCATTTCGTGAGTTCTCCCATGAGTTCGTCACACCTTACATCGTCTGGGAGGTATCCAAGTCGATCGAGGAAGCGAAGCGGGAACTGAGGAACTGGAACACCCAGCAGCAGCAGGTGTTCTGGACCCAGATTACTACGGCAGCGGTGGAATGGATGAAAATCCAGCTGGAGGCATACCTGCGGATGATAATATATCAGCAAGCATTGAAGACTCGGATGACAGCATTGGAGAAGGCTTTCGAGGGCGGCTATAGTATTGATGCCGAAAATGACGCACTGATGTTAGAGGCAGCACCTCCACTCCCGCTCGTCCATACCATGCCCGAGAACTTCGGCATGGAGTTGGCTATGAGAGCCAGAGACGACCAATGGAGGGTCTATTTGAGCCCAATCGGCATACGAATGTTGGAAAGCCTGAAAGGTGACGGCTATAGCTATACCTCTTCCTTCTCAAGAGCATCTACCGGCTCCCTGTCGGTCCCCTCCTCAATTGCCCGCACTGGTTCCGGTAGCCCTACGGTCGAGCCAACGGATGGACGCCGAATAAGAAAGAGGACCTCCAAGCCGAAGGGTATTCCGGCACCAGATACGCCTGACCCTACACCTCGACCGACCCCTGCTCCTATCATCCCTCCGGCAACGCCTTCAGTTGCAACTGCTATACCTTCCATCGCCGCCCCAAGACCCACACCTCTACCAGTTTCGTTGTCCGCCCCTGATACCTTCCCTGTCACAGCTTTCCCACCAGCAGTATCGGCTACCCCACAGTACTGGCCGCTGCGTGCGGCTTCACCTGGATTCTTTGAATAGGTAAGGCGCCAGGCAGAGCGAACACCCATGCCTCCATCACGAGGGACTCCGATCCCCAGACCTGGGACACCTGCTCATTCTGTTCCTTGGGCACCCCTGATTCCCTCTGCCCCCTCAAAACCAACTCTTCCCTCCGCCCTCCACACGATCCCTGGCGGTGAGTCAGACAGCCAAGACGAGTACTGTCTGTTGGGCTGCAAATCGGAAGAAACCCACATGGGATGGATTCATTACCACACGTACGGGTGCAGGAAGGGACCTCGGACCCCGGTAAGGCACTGAAGAAGACAGAAGGAGGGAGACGGACGACCAACATGTGGGTACTGTGGGTCATGGAGACAGGCAGGGCCCCCAATGCAACCCTTGAGTTGTCCAGAGCTTCAGTCATTTCTGGGGGCAACTCAGGCGGCTCCAAACCCGACTCCTGAGAGTGGGCAACGACCTGTTCCACCACCGGCATCAGAACTATCAGGGGCTAACCCCCTCGAGGATGGGAATCAGGATGGCCAGGAGGAAAGGTTTGATGGGTATGATAGACCCCGGGAGACCCCAGGTGGGAATACAGGGGGTAGTGGAGTTGGAAATGGACCACCTGTTGGTGGTACTATGGGAGCAGGTGGAGATCCTGGGGACTCAGACCATGATAGCTCGGATGATGATGATGCCGATTCTCTCCCCGACTTGACCCCCTTTCTCGGTGCTTGAAAGGAAGACTGGAGCGACGAGAAGAAACGACGGTGGGACCGCTGGGCTAAGAAGCTGTCAAGGGAACTACGGAGCAGGTTGGCTGCACGGCCATCATCCAGACAGCGGCAGAAGAAGCTGGAAAAGCTGAGCGGAATTCCAGCGTTTAAGGGAAAGGTCACCGAACTCACCAGCTTTCTGACGCGGGTGGAGGTTAAGTTCGGGTATTTTGCTGGGTGCAGGTTGACTGATATGGACAAGGTAAACCTGGCGATTCCCCTTCTAGAAGACACCGCCGGAACATGGTATCTTGGGCTGCACTCCCACATCAATAAGGAGGCAGCCAAGCTTACTGGAGTTCCTGTTAACAACCGTAACCCGTTGCGAACGTGGAAAGGACTCCGGGAACGGCTCGAACGGAGTTTCGGCAGTGACCAAGCGGAACGAGACCGACCCCTGCTTGAATGGCGAGACCTAGTGATAAAGCCACATCACATTGATGAGTACCTGGACAAGATAATTGAGTACATGTATAAGCTTAGCTATACAGACCTGGTGCAGGGACAAGATAAGGTACGGTCAGGTATTACCCAAGAGGTTAGGTACCGGTGGGCACTGAAGAAGCCCCGTCCAACCGACTTAAACAACTACCTTGATCTTCTTCGGAAGGTCGGACATACACTGGAAGACAACACCCAGTTCAGCAACTGAGTCATCCACCCTGTCCAACAGTCTCAGCCAACGGAAAAGAAGAACGATAGGTCCTCGACTTCCGGAAGGTTTAAAAAGAATGATAAAGGTTCGGGCAGACAGAACCAAAGGCCTGCCAAACCTACTAATTTCAATGCAGGGAAACAGGCAAAGCCGGCAACTTCTGAGTATGCAATAGCGCATAAGGAAATCCCGTCAACTTTGACCGAATGTCGGAGAAAGCACAACCAGTTCACCAAGTGTGGACAAAGTGGTCACTTCTGGAGAAAGTGTACCGCCACATCCCCAGTCGTCAGTTCCTCCAAAACAGCTCGTGGGTTGAAACGGTCAGCCCTGGTAAGCGAGCCCACAGGAACTAACAAGCGGCTAAAGCGCATTGAGGTGCCCCCTCCGGCTACCTCGTCACAGATACTTGAAGTCCGACAGACATCACCTCAGATCATGGAGGTTGATACTGACGGCTCGGAATAGGTAAGAATTTATTCCGCTTAAGGTATAACCTTACTAACCTATATCCATAGACCCATGAGGGATGGATGAAAAGGAAACCCGGAGGTGGCTCCTGCGATGGGTAAGTACCACTCTACTGCATTGATGACCCTGATACTGACTACACCCGACAGGTGTGGGCAGGTAGATGTTGCGGGCTGTGCGCGGTGGATCGGGCTATCTCTCCTTTGTTGGGTTTCAGGTTATTTCCTTTGTTCTAGTTATTTGTATCTCTTTCAGGATTTCCTTAGCTGGATGGACAGGTCATAGGACATTATTTCGGTTGAGATCGGGTGAGGTCCCGCTCGAGGAAATGCTCGACATTGGGGAAGCAAGGCTGCTTCGCTTGGAACCGGTCTGAGAGCGGATATCTACCCACCTCGGGAAAAAGTGGTTATGTTTAGTATAAAAGGAATTGGTTCAGGCTAGACTTGATCAAATAAATGATGCTATTTCCAAGTTTATCTGAGGAGGGTTCAGTACCCGAAATCATGCGGGCGTGATAGTAAACACACTAGCTATTGAGACAAGACGAATCCCAATCCCTTAATGTTTGCCGACCTGATGTGGCCGCTCTTGTGTCGAAAGGCAAGAGACTAAAGCGAATTACGAAGCCAAGATGACTAAGTCCCCAAGAGAAGCGCAGAGGCAGAAGTGTGACAACTTGCCTTGTCATACTAAGTCTATCCACCTGCGGGTTAAGTTAGACTGGAAGGTAGGAGCTAGACAGGTTAGCACGGAAGCACTCCTGCTGCTCGATAGTGGAACTACTGGACTGGTGCTTAGTAGCCAATGGGTTAAGCAGACTCAGGCACCATGTGTACGACGAAAGGTACCCGTGCCGATAAGCGACGCTAGCGGTAATCACATTCCAGGGTCAGGTCTACACTATACCAAGTCATTGGAAATGAGGATAGGTGACCACCACAATAAGATGCGCTTTGAAGTCACAGATATGCCCGACACCAAGGTGGACGGGTACCTACCTATGTCTTGGTTGAAAGACCATAACACTGACATAGATTGGAAGACCGGATCACTAGCCTGGCACTCACATTTCTGCAAGGCTAACTGCCTGGCAGAGCAGGGGCAGTTACTGTTCATGAGCAATGAAGAGTTACTAGCCGAGGACCCTAGTAATGTGTACCTATTGGGAATTGTGCAATTCTCCGATAAGGAAGGTGCCTACATTACGGTTAAGCTACTCTTCGAGTATAAGGACTATGGGGATATCTTCAGTCAAGAACTGATTGAGGCATTACCGGAGCACTTGAAGTATGACCATACGATTGAGTTGCAACCTGGAACTCAACCTCCGCTTGGGCCTATCTATCTGTTATTGGAAAAGGAGCTTAAGGCACTCCAGGAATATCTCAATGACATGCTGCGAATGGGAAAGCTGCGGCGATCCAGTTCCTCGGCCGCAGCCCCTATCCTGTTCGTGCCAAAACCAGATGGTATACTAAGACTGGTAATAGATTACCGAGGGCTGAACAAAATCATGGTAAAGAGCAAGTATCCTCTACCGTTGATGAACGAGCTGCGACATAGGTTAGGAAAAGCCGTTGTGTTCACCAAGTTGGACTTAAAGAACGGCTACTACCTTCTGAGGATGGCAGAAGGTGAGGAATGGAAGACGGCCTTCCGGTGCAGATATGGACTGTATGAATACACGGTCATGCCGTTTGGGTCATGTAATGCCCCGGCAACTTTCCAAAGCATGATAAATGAGGTCTTTCGGGATCTCATGGACGAAGGACTCGTCGCGTACATGGATGACATCCTGATCTACTCCGAAACTATGGAAGAGCATGTCGCAATGGTGCGGCGTGTGAAGGAGAAATTGCAGAACGCTAAACCATATGTAAGCATGAAGAAGTCCAGTTTCCACCAACGGGAAGTTGAATTACGCGGATACAAGATCTCCGATATGGGGATCTCTATGTTGTCTGAGAAGGTGCAGACAATCAGGGATTGCGCACCTCCGACATGCGTCGTCGACGTTCAAAGGTTTGTAGGCTTTGCCAACATCTATCGTCGGTTCATAGAAGGGTTCAGCAAGATAGCAAAACCTCAGACAGACTTGACAAAGAAGGATGTCCGATAGGAATGGACAGCTGTGTGTGTGCAGGCCTTCAACCAGTTGAAGGAAGCATTCACGTCCAAACCTATCCTAGCACATTTTGACCCTGAATGGCCAACCCGGCTGGAAACCGACGCTAGTGACTTTGCATTAGGAGCTGTTCTCTCCCAGTTCTGTGAAGACGAGAGATGGCATCCAGTGGCCTATTATAGTAGGAGGTTCCACCCAGCGGAGATTAATTATTATGTCCAGGACAAGGAAATGATGGCCATCGTGGCAGCATTCAAGCAATGGGATCATTTGCTGCGCTCGGTAATGGACCAGTTGGTGATCTATACGGATCATAAGAATTTAGAGTGCTTCAACAGTACCAAGGTCCTTAACCGAAGGCAGCACCGCTGGGCTGAGTTCCTGCAACCGTTTAACTTCAAGGTTGTTTTCCTAGATGGACGGTTGAATGAGAAGGCAGATGCTTTGTCGCGGCGTAGGGACTACCACCCTGAAGGGCGCAGTGATTTTCCGGCACAGTCGTTTTTTCACCCTGGACAATGGGTTGGGAGCCAGGAACAGGACATCTTGTGACCACAAGTGTTGCAGGTGTGCCAGGGATTTCGGCTCCAGTCTTCCTTTTTGGATCAACTGCGGGTAGCGATAACCGAAGACCAGGAGTACTTAAGAATCCTGAAGGCAACAGCTGCCGGTGACAAAGGGGTCGACCGACATTTCACGACGGAAAAGGGCTTACTCCTGTACAAGAACAGGTGGTATGTTCCCAAGGGTCAGAATCTGAAGCAGACAATCATGAAGGCAGAACATGACTCCCGAATCGCGGGACACTTCGGGACTTACAAGACCATTGGCAGGGTTAGGGCTAACTTCTATTGGCCTAAGATGGATGAGTACATCACTGACTATGTGTGTACATGTGATGCTTGCCAAAGAAATAAATCCATCAGGCACAAGAAGTTCGGGCTGCTGGAACCTATTGATGTTCCTATGTGGCCGTTGACAGCGATTTCTATGGATTTCATTGTAGCGCTGCCAGAGTCCGAAGGGTATACCAAGATCTGGGTCATAGTGGACCGATTCTCGAAAATGGCCCATTTCATACCCCTGACCACTGAGGTACCTATCAAGGAGCTTGCCTTGATATTCCTGAAGCAAGTCTGGCGCCTTCATGGACTCCCCGAGTCAATCATCTCCGACCGAGATAGCCGAGTCACATCCAAGTTCTGGATGAGTCCAATGCACTTGTTGCAAGTAAAACCAAACGTTTCGACTGCATTCCACCCAGAGACTGATGGGCAGACCGAGAGGGTTAATCAAACACTGGAGCAGTATCTGCGTAGCTACTGTTCCTACCAACAAGATGATTGGGGTTCGCTGTTACCCCTTGCGGAGTATGCGTATAATACCTCGACATCAGAATCCACCAGGTTGTCACCTTTTGAGATCTACTATGGGTTTAACCCAAGGTTAAACTGGTCTGTTATCGTGTCTGATAACCAGGGAATACACCCTAGTAGTGAGCTCTTGGTTAAGGAATGGGAAGGCACCAGGGCAGAGATTCGAGAAATGATCCAATGGGCACAGACAAGGCAACGGAAATGGCATGACCAGAAAAGGTTGCCATCACCGGACTACGTCAGCCAGTAGGATGTGGCTGCTGGGCGGGCAAAGAAAGCGGACCGCGTGATGTTGAACCAAAAAAACATCCGCACGAAGCGTCCAAGGGAGAAGCTGGACCAGCGGATGTTTGAGCCTTTCGTGGTCAAACGTCGAGTGGGTAACCGAGCTAATGACCTCCAATTGCCCGCTAGATAGAGCATCCACCCGGTTTTCAATGTCACGTTACGCGAACCCTATCGCGAGGATCCGGAAGCAGGTGCGGTAAAGGAAGCCCCTACCCGGAACTTATAGCCGACGAGCCCAGTTACGTTATCGAAGCTGTTATGGACAGCCGATGGTACGGAGGAGCGAAGGCGAAGTTTCCATCGCGCTTTGTCCAGTACCTGGCTTCATGAGAAGGCTATGGTGTTGAGGAGAATTCATGGGAGCCCTATGAGATGCTAGAAGGGACAGGCTTGCAGGCCATTCGGGATTTCCCCCAAAGATATCCGTCCAAGCCCAGAGACCATAGGGTCTGGGGGGAATTGGGTCGTGGGAATAAGTGACGATGCTAACCGTCCAGGACGGACCGTAGAGAAGAGCGGAGTGATGTAATGACCCAGCATACATGAGCTATGGCAAAAGGAACCTATACCCATACAGGTCGCCAGGAGGCGAACTGGTAGGAACCGGCAGGCAAGTAAGTACTTGACCTATGGAGATCCGATGCCCCGGGCTCCGAGAATGAACAGAAGTGGCCGGTCAGGGACTTAGGTACCTGGGTACACGCGGGAGCGGTGTCAGCGTACTTGGAGACTTATGAAGGGGCAGTTCGTCAGCTAGGCCGGGTAACTGAAGATAGGTCAGAAAGGTCCATCACCGGTGACGGGATAGATAGGGTAACAGGGAAAAGTTAACTTGTCCACTGGACAAGGTTACCCTACTCTCAGGATCAGGTTACCCTGCCTTGGGTCTTGGGTTACCCTACCTTTCAATACGTAGTCCCTTAGGGAGTTCGGGAAAATTGACTGGAATGTTTGTCACGCGAAGCCATGCATGATACTGGAATCTCGGGTTCCTGAGGATGCTATTGGGCGAGCTACGTAGCTTCAAGGGAGCTGTAAATTGAAGACATTATTCCTATCATACCCCTCAGGCCCCGCCTTGAGGCCCGGACATCATGGGCAAACGGTTGTGTAGTTGGGTGCAGTCTAGGAAAGAGGAATCTTTGCGGACATGCTGGCAACACCGTATACGTCGCTGCCGTCCGGTCGACTGTAGGCTGTACGCAGGCTATGTAAGGGGGCATAGGGTGGAAGGTGGAGTACCTCCTCCAAGTTGTTCGCAGTAAAACGGGCCAGAACTGACAGAGTTAACGGGTGTTAACTGTGGGGGTCCTGAAGGTAGTCCCGGGTAGTGCCGGAGCGACTGGGAGAGTTTTACACCTACCAAGCCCGAATGCGCTCCCAACGCTATAGCCTCGGAAAGGGAAGTGCAGAGGCACTAAAAGCATGATTCCTACCACAGGTAAGGTAGATCCGAAGTAGTGGTCATGGGTAGCGCCCATTAGATCGCTCCCAGACTATCGTGCCCTGCGGAAGACACTGGAAGCTCACGACCCGTAAAGAGTAACTAGATAAACCGCTCACAGTAGCCTCCAGAGTCAAGTAGAGATCCATGCATATGGGAAGGGTGTCATAGATAGTCTAGTTCATGAGGTGTCTTGACTGTTAGCCACTGGCAAGACACCCATGCACAGAAGTTTTCACTCTGGTGAGCCTAATGGAAATGCACCGCAGAAACCATAACCGCATAAGGAGAACGCTAACTAGAGTGTGTCAACACATGCATGCCCGAAGGGTGTGGCAGGAGACGTGTCGGACCACCCTTAGCGGAGAAGGGTGTACTCAAATAGTTGGAATAAACTGATACGGGAGTTTCTGGCATAAGATAAAACTACCTGAAAGTCTATGCGAGAACTCACCTACTCCAACAATCAATCCTCTCGAGGCCTTAATTGAGTGAAGCATCAGGCTTAATGATATTAAGTTTTACCACTTACTTTACTCTTACATCTGTCTGAACTTTTGGCGATAAGTTTGAAGTTGTTCGGTGCGGTCGCAACCTTGGGACCCATCTTCCTAGGAGTGCCCCCGTTATAACTGGGAACCCCTCCTTAGTAACCTTGTAGTATCCCTGGAGGCAGGTTTCTCCGCAACTCTCAACATGTCACTATACCAGGCAATGTAGAGACGCAACTACCCTCTACTACTGACAGCCCTTTTTAGAAATTCAGTAGTCACAGCCTCGGATGACCATCTGAATTGGTACAAGACTGATCAACACTCAGACTACTAGTCAGTAATGCAAGTATGGCACTGAAGTGCAACTACAGCAGCATGATGCAAAAGCCCTCACAAGCCTGTAGCGGTTGAGGAATTGGTCCTAGTGCATGAAGTACTATTTATCTCAATATATGCGGGAAGTAAGAAGTTACAACCTCGTGGGCAAGGACGGCTGCAAGTGCTAGAATTTGACAAGTTTACCAAGAACTACACAGTTAAGATGTATTGTGGAACCAACCAGAACAGTATGTGTATCTTCCACCATATCTTAGTAAAATGTTACTATCCAAATAATAACCAAAGACTGCCTGGACCAGCCCATACTCGCACTACCGCAATCCTGATAAAAGAGAACCTAGAGTGGAGGGTGGAGGAAATCTTGGACCACAGGAAATAATACAATGATAATGAATTTCTCGTAAAATGGAAACAAGATCCATAAAGTGAAAACCGCTGGGAACCTCTGAAAGGACTTGAATACAGCATGGAACTAGCAAATGAATAGTGAGAACACAGCAAGGAAGGAACACCATCAAATATACCACAAATCTCGACAGGAATTGCCAGGCCAGCAATGAGATCCTGGTCACTAGGGTTACCCGATATCTCCTGGTTAGGAGAAGATGTCAATGAAGGACAAGCCAAGGAAGATTTCGGGGCAGCCTATTCTAATAGTGAATTTGAATTGACCACTAAGATGGACGAAACAATAGAGGACACAGTATACAACCATTACTAGAATCTAACAGCCCTCAATCCAAAACTAGAACAATGTCAAACTAAATAGAACTTAGTGTAGGGTAGCACTATCGGCTTTTAGGACTGTTAGTGAACTGTAGTACTATCCCATCTACTGAATATCTTTCTAAAATCTGGTATTCTTGCTACAAAGAATCTGAGATAGTCCAAGTAGGTTGTGAGAACAATATCAGAGCATAGGACTACCGTGACAGGACCTGGTATGAAAGTGGTTTCTTTGTTGAAGTGGCATTTTGGGCTTCTTGTTTATCATCTGATTATAAGTTGGATGATGATTTCCTTGAGGAGGGAGGTTATGGCAAGGAGGATTTCTTTGAGACTTTTGATTTTCAGGATTATC
This sequence comes from Tuber magnatum, assembly GCA_003182015.1. Classification (NCBI taxonomy): domain Eukaryota; kingdom Fungi; phylum Ascomycota; class Pezizomycetes; order Pezizales; family Tuberaceae; genus Tuber; species Tuber magnatum. The sequence goes on along the minus strand of PYWC01000093.1, from coordinate 209,439 downwards.
AGTTTTTGTTTTGGTTAAACAGGTGTGTTGTTTTAGGGAACGTAACCACTAGGGATATTAGGTTATGTTTTATGCTTTGTTTTATAATATCGCTTAATACTTGTTATGTTTTAAAGATATCGCTTGATACTTTGAATGTCTTATATTTTGATTCATAGCATTGTTTAATACTTGTTATGTTTCAAAGCTATTGTTGGATACTTCAAAAGGGACTATGTTACTACTCATATGGGAGATGAGTCAGAACTTGTGTTTAAATACTGCTGATTCCATGATGGAAACAGCGGACTTCAACTGATAGTATTCTAAATATACTTGCTGGAATGGTTAGTTCTTGATCTCCTATTACATTCCATCGAAGCTTCCTTTAGTTTACACAGGTCTCACCCCTTGGCCAGCAAGTGGGTGACCTGTTGCTATCATACACAAAGCATGATTACCATTCTAGGTGTGAACACGTTACAAGAATAGCTTAGTTGCTGTCTGGCAGGAGGTGGGGGATGCAGGTGGAGACCCTATCTTTTAGCAGAATGGTGCAAAGATATATACTGCGAGAGATACTATGACTGGGTTTACTGAAAATAATATACAGTTTATTGAATGGCCACCCAATTCCCCAGACCTCAATCCAATTGAGTACTGTTGGAAAAGAGTAAAGGAAAAGCTACATCAACACTTTTCTAACATTCACATGACCAAGGGGGGTCCAAAGACTTTTAGAAAACATCTAGGAGAAGCCCTCAATCCGGTTTGGGCTCAGGATATTGAAGATAAATTTCGGAAAAGGTTGTGGGAGTCTCTGCCTAATAGAGCGACTACTGTCTTAGATCAAAGGGGATGGTATACAAAGTATTGATTTTTTTTGCTTTCTAATTGTATATATAACTTTTCTTATATTTATTGCATATCTATACACATTTTCTGTTTATTCTAAGCTGTTGTAGTTGAATTGGTAGTAAATTTGTAGTAATCGTAGAGTTGCTATTGTATTGCTTGACAAGTACTTTTGTACCAGTACTTCACTAATCAGTGGAGTCACTTTTATGTTTTTGAGATGATATGGATAGTAAAATACTCTCAGTGTCCATTTCCTATATGATAGTCATTTAGCGAATTTCTCACTGTGGACTTGGTCCCCTTTCCCAGATAGTTTGTTCAACTGCAAATCTTGAATCCCGAACGATCATAGTTACTGTAGAATGTTCTTGACCAGCATACCTGACAGCGTTTTGAATTACTTCTTTGTAAAAGTGTTTGAACAGTACAGTTGATAGCTTGCCACTCAGGTAGTGGAAGCGGAACAATATGTGCTATGGACAATAAGAAGGATTGACTCAAGCAACCAGTGCAGAGTGGAGAAGGATGTGAGCATGTTCATTTATGGAAGGATTGATTGATTTCACTCATAAATTCATTGTTTAAGATACAAAAACTCGCATAGAGTAAACTAAGCTATGGTATAACAAATCCTATAAAACAAGCAACAAAATCAAAATCTATCAAATCCTAGCCGAACCCACATTCTTCCAAGAAAGATTTCCCCCAATGCACAGTGAGGAGTGGCTGACAGGAGTAGATGGTACCAACCATGGGAGCCAGAACTAGAGGCAATAAGCACAAAGGGTTGGGGTGATCTGTAGGCAATGAGATAGCCAAAAGGAGAGAGAGGCAACAAGGCTAAGGGCCAAAGCTAGCAGAGAGAGGAAGCAGAGAGGATGATAGCTGGAAGGATGGAGGTACAAGTCAACTTGTAGAGAAGGGTCAAGGTGGCTAGAAGGATCTGGAATTGTGTTTACTTGTCCAAAACTATATTCCCAGCTGGCAGAGCTAGGAAACCTGACTGAAGGATATTTTCACATACTAGTGAGGAGTCAAATGAGCAAGGAAGATTGGGGAATAGTTTGTAACAATAGGAAAATACCTAAGCGATGTCCCAGGGGGTGACCATGGAGATGAGGAATTCCATAAGATGGAAAATAAGAATAGAGTAAAAAGCTGGCAGGATGCTTCTGGATGGTACCTTCAGGTAGGTAGGGGGAGGAAAGATGTCAGGACTAGAAAACAAAATCTATTTTCCTGACAATAAAAACTCCTGGTATTGAGATTTCAGTCATGAGAAAAATGGAGGTTGCAAAGCATGTTCATTCATGGAAGGAGAGACCTTCAGCTATATACAGAATGAACATATGCCAAACCTCATCTTCTCTCAGACATACCCTCACTCTTGCAACCTGACCTTCAACCTCGAGAGATATCTCAACAGGGTTATACTGTAGTTGAAGGAGGTATCATACTGCTGTCAAGTTGTGAGATGAGCAGAAAAGAGATGAGAAAAGACAAGTGCATTCTAAAGAGTGTCGAGGAAGAAACCAGTACTGAGAGGAACTCGAAAACAAGAAATCGGTTTACATTATGGATAAACTCAAAATCCAATTATAAAGACAAGTGACAGTTTGTAACAGCCTTGTAAAACAAGGGAGGAAAGAGTGGCTATAACTAAATTATCTCCTTAGGGATAGTAGCAGCCAAGTGCTGTGATGTGTGATAGACCAAAGCAGTATATAGGCCCCACTCCGCAAGCAGTGTACTACTCATCCCATGAAAAAGCAAGTCAAAGATGCGCAGCAGTGGAGTGGAAATGAGTGTGGATGAAGCACGAAGTGGGAGGTGCAATGAGAAAACAGAAGTGGTGGAAATGATCATCAATGATGGTTGTTCTAGCGAAGAACTGACTAAGAGATATATATCTCCAAAGTGCGAACAACCATGAAAAAACCACAAACTCAAAAGAAACACACGATCCTGACAAATCATAATCCTCCACAACCTCCAGCAATCCAGAACAATCCTGAACCTAACTACCATATGCCGGATGGCATAGGGTATGAAAGAAATGACACAAAACCACCAACCATAACCCACATCCCATGCCTGCCGGCATAGGATGTAAAAAAACAAAACACTGCCCTCTGCCTCTTCACTGCACACCACAAAAAAAAAACACATGCTCGATAACCACATATCCACATATCCATCTAACCCCATGCCCTATAGGCAATCCAACACGCCAGTGTGTTTACGTGTTGAGAAGAGGCCACGGCAAACCTAGCAACCCATTAGCAGTGTGAGGCCGCACTGCTCTACGTTGTGCGGGTGCCGTACTACGCTTTGGCTCGCCTAGTGAATATCGAAAGGCGTGGCCCCTGTTTTCACAAAACCTAGCATAAGTTTGTTGGGGGAGCCCCCCGGCTACGAACAATACTGTGATGCTGCAAAGTTTGGTGTAAGTCTTGGATCGATTTGTGCAGATATCATAAGGCTTGAGGCGCTTGAATACACCAGTGTACCAAGTTAGCCGATTGCACCACGTGGGAGCGATATACGAGGTGTATCATTTCCCGCTATCGATAACGGTAGACAAGGGTACGGTATTGGGGGCTCATACCGTATGGTGAGGGACTTCTGTTGCCGGAGTATGATACTTCGCCAAGAAAGTATTGACCAACTTCAAGCCCCAAAGGATTCTTGACAACCACTCTGGTGAGAATTATGTCTCTATTGGGTGATATAGTAGATGATTCTTTATACGCTAACAGAGAGAAAATAACTATATCTCAAGTTTTCATGGAGTTATCAGAGTTTAAAATCGGGTCAATTTCTGGCTGGACCGGGGGAATGCCCGGAGCATGTTAATTACTGTTAATTTCCCCGGCACATCCAGTTAATGGACTTTGCCAAGTAATTAACCCGTGTTAATGCCGCTTCTTGATATATTAACATGCTATTACTAAGCAATAACGAATGACCGCTCGGCCCGGCTACAGATGTCCCTCACCATATTTAGGGGAGGTTGACCAGACAATCCGGGGCATCATATCTTTGGGGTTCCACAAAAGACTCCTCTTTTCTTCCGCCGCCAGGAGTTCCAAAGGTCGACTGGCTCCCTCATCCATCATCCGCAAAATCCTAAACAGCAAAAACTGAAAAAGTCTCAATCATTCAGAAATAATACCATCTCTTTGAACACGACCTTTTAAGTGTAGAATAAATTTACTGTAGCCGACCGCCGATATAATGCCCTATGCTAGCCCTCTCCGGCATCAGGACATTCAAGATCGCCGCGTCGAAAGTGTGGGGGAATGGCTCTCAGAAACCGATGGATTTAAGAGATGGTGCGCCCAGGGTGGGAGAGATTAACCCCATAACGCAGTTCTGTTTTGCTACGGAGATCCAGGGGTTGGGAAGACATTAATCGGGTAGCAATAATGCTCTTATAGGAATAGAGAAAAAAGGACAAGTGTTGACCAGCCGCGATGTTAGTTTAATGGCTTGTGTGATTAGGCTGGAAGACAGAACGCCACTATTGCATGTTTTTATTTTGACTACGGTCCAAATGGAGCAGCCCTCTACGAGCAGTCTGGGCACCCTGCTGGAGCAGCCGGTTGGCGGACAGGGGAAGACCCGGGAGGAGATATCGCGGGCACACCAAAACTAAAGAAATTTCATGGGCGGGCGGGGACCACGGCTTTCGGAAATTGTGAAGATGCTGCAGGGTGTGATACCTCTTCCGAAAGGCACACGTTCAGATGCATCGCCCCGGATGAGTGTGTGGACAGGTATCGAGTGAAAATTCTAGGTTTGATAAATTAAATTCCCAAAAAGTCTCCAGCCAGATGAATATTCATGACCGGGAAACCACACATTCGACCTGAGGTCGGAAGGCATCTCTCTGGAAGAGTGTTTTTCTCTACCCTGTTAGTGTGTAGTACTAGAGCTATCCTCATGTGTTAGCGTATGCAGGGTTGTATGTGGGTCAGTGTTAGAAGTCATGTATTCTCTTTAGATAGTATCTTTCGGAGCTAGGAAATATATCAAGTTTCTTTCCACTTTCCTCTACACGCACTAGGTGTTATCAGGTTATGAGCCTCCGCATCTTTTATATAGTACAACAAACAAAATAGCTCATTCAATTCACGATAGTGTTATCAGGTTATGAGCCTTTGCATCTTTCATATAGTACAACCAACAAAATAGCTCCTTCAATTCACAGTATTTTGGATCTTTTTCTGCTTGTTATCCTTTCTAGCAATTTCTTTTCCTTGTATATTTATTTTATGAAAAGGTTTATTTCACCAAGCACAATATCACTTCCTTGTTACAGTTTGCCCTTTGCAGGCTATTTAGATCAACACCATATCACAGATCCTGCATTCACAGTAGACAAGATATATGGCCTTTCCTCTTCTGAGTGATTCAAACATCGGTCCATAGAAACAGAGGTTGTCTGACCAACTTAAGAAACTCGGCCTCAGGTGTATTATTTCAGAACACAAGGTGGCTCTAGATAAGAATAGAAAGAAGGCAGCAGATATTTTGGCCTATGACAAATGCCATTGGACGTGCTTTTGGATAACAGTAAAGATCAGATATACGATAGAGCCTCACAGATGTGTACAGTATACCTCAGATGAGTACAATGAGAACCCAAAGGCACTATGGGATAAGTTGGCAGAAGGGTATTAGAAAGCTCTTAGTTTAGAGCTATATTACTTCCACTGATTATTGTTTGATTGCACGCTTGAAGTACGTAGAATAGTTACCCAATATGTTCACAAGATTGACCAGATCATTGAGTGCCTACCAGAGGCGGAAGAAGTTATTAAACCCCACAAGAAAATCTTTTATCTCCTGAATAGTCGATCTGCATCTTGGCATGAGGGGTGCGATCTCCAAGGTAGAATTAAAAAGCTGAACCATCCCATTGAGTTGTTTATTGCAATAAAGGCTTAGGAAGCATGTCTAAGCTGTGATCGCAAAGCTTCTGCTGAGACTATTCTTGCACTAGGCAGCCATAGCTATAGAAAAAAGTGTGTTGAGATTGGGAGTAAAGGTTGAGATAACATGCAGGGTGGTACTGCAGCAAGGACGCAGGGGGATACAGGTAAGACTTTGACCTGCTATTACTGTCAGAGGATGGTGCATAAGAGAAATAAGTGCCAAAAGCTAAAAGCAGACTGTGGAAAGGGTATGATAAAAGATAAAGTCAATCTACTACTACAAGCTCTAAGAACTGGTTACAATTCGACAAGTCAACGAATATTTATAGTATTTACTCCACATGTTCTCCAGCAACCCAAGGTTAATGGCTACTCGACAGTAGGTATAGCAGTCACATAACTGGTATGTGGGAGCAGTTCTCAAGTTATATATTAATTACTCTAGGAGTACATCACATATTGGTTGCAAACAATATAGAGATAGATGCCTTAGAGGAGGAGCGATATTACACTTCTCATCTGGAATAAGGTATATCAGTCACTAAGGCATCTGGTGACAAGGGATATGATTTATGTTCCTGACTGTAGAGGTAATAGTTTGTTGTCAGTTTCTCAACTTTGAAGGTCAGGATATTTTGTGAACTTCAATAAGAAGAGAGAAGTATTCTTGGGCAGAGTTGATGAATTTATTGTTAACTTGGATGAAGTTAATGGACTTTATATTTTGAGTACTGAGACTGTAAATGCTGGTGAAAAAGTAGTAGCTATGGAAACTTAGTCTGTGAAAGAAATGCTAGTTGATAAGAGAGCTGCACTCTGGTATTTCAGTTTGGCTCACTGGTGAACTGATGCTATCAGACAACTGTCATTAGAGGAGAATGAAATCCCAAGATTGCTGGTGGTATCTCAATGCATTTATACCAGATATGTGTATAAAAAGAAGATTCAGAAGCCTTTCTCATCTTAGCCCTCAAGTTTACAAGTAGCACAAGTCTTGGAACTGGTTGATAGCGACATTACAGGACTAGTTATACCTATATCACTAAGGGGAGCAGCCTATCTTCTCGTGTTCACCAATGATTATACACAGTTCAAGATTGGATATTTGATCAAGTGAAAGTCGGAAGCCAGCACATGTTTTTTAAAACTACTAGACTTTTGTATAAAACCATCATGGGAAGCCTATTCGGAAATTGTGAACTAATGGAGAAGGCAAGTATAACTCCAATATGTTTTGTCATCTGTTGAAGCTGGAAGAGATTGAGGCACAAAGAATAACTTAGCATTTACTACAGTCTAATGGTATGAGTACACATGCAAATAGGACACTTATTGGAATAATAAGTGCTCTTCTCCATGCTATCTGTACTTCTTAGTACCATTTGGGAGAGGTTGCTATGATAGCAATACACATACGAAACTGGATACCAATACATACTCTATCCAATATCAAGACCCTAAATGAGTGCTGGTTTGGAGTAAAGCCCACATACAAGCATCTCCTTGTTTGGAGTTGTGTAGTCAATATGCAAGTCCCTAAGAAGACTTGTGGAAGGTTGAATCGGACTGTGCAAAAATACATGTCCATTGACTATATAAGTACAACAAAGTAATACGGGTTGTATGATTCACAAAAGAAGTGGTTTATTTTCTCCCATGATGTTATGTTTGCTAAGTCAGAAGCCTATTTCCCAGGAAGTCTATGGATAGATCCTATTAGGAGCTATATTTTACACCAGCTATTCAATCTTAGGAGGAACAACTAGCTTGGGATGACAAGTTGAAGGAGCTAGAGAAGAGGTTCGAGATAAACAAGAATAGTGATAGGAGCAATAGTGCAGTGGGAGATATTGGAAATATTGTGGAAAGGAGAGAGAAAACAGAGGATGAAGATTACAAGGAAGATAAGGTACTATTGGTACTAGAGATAGTTAAGCAAAAGAAACTATTGATGTTACAGGAGTTAAAGGCATCTGGTGAGAGTGTTTTTTGGGACAATAAAGGAGGAGATCTCTTGAGTATCCAGAAGGATCACCAAACACATAACCAAAGGAGTAGACAAAGCTCTGGGACTGTGACAAATGGAATGGTACTATCCACAGTCAATATGGTAAAAGCAGGACCAGAAAATTACAAGGCTGGAATGGAGTCTGATGAAGCAGCTTAGTGGCAGGTGGCTATTGACTCTGAACATGCCTCAGTCTTAAGAAATAGAGTCCTTATATTTGTTGACAATGTACCTGAATAGAAGAAAGCAATTCCAACAAAGTTAATCATATAACAGAAACTCAACCTCAAGGGCAAAACAGTAAGATATAAGGCCAGGCTTGTCACTCAATGTGTTCACCAGGCTGCAGACCTCAACTTTGCATAAACAATTACTCCAGTTACAAGTCTATCAAGCACACATGTAGTCTTAGCTATGGTAGGAGCTGGGAGTTAGATAGTTCATTAGATGGATATTGTCACAGCATTTGTTGGAAGTGAAATTAAGGAAGTTTATATTCATCTACTATTAGGGGTACTTGGAGGACCAAGACTGACATATCTGAACGTCTATCTATCTAACCTCAAACAGTCTACCTGCTAGACGGTAGTCAACCTTAAGGACAAATGAGTTCTAACCAGGATCCAATACTTGATGAAGTGAATTCTAGAAAGACTCACTATGCTTTTGGCTGGATGAAAGTATCCTGGTTGTATTGTATAATAAATATATTAATAAGGTCTCTTCTCCATCGCTTATGATTATAGTAAAAGCATAGGAGATACCTCAATATTTATATTCTGCATCTAGGTGTTTGCAGACTACTTATTCCTCTCATCTTTTCCCTTGTTTCTCCATACGAACCTTGTGAACCCTGAAAACCTTGACTCTACTTGACTTTGAATTTTGCAGACATTGGGGACTGTATTTCCATCCCTCTCCTCACATGGTCCACACTTTATCCATAGTTACTCAAACCCTTTTACTGGGGCAAGTGGTTGCTAGTTCTTTCTCTGTATATGGGGTACTCAGCTCTAATAAGGGGCTTATCAATGCTGTTAAATTCATCATGCTTTGGTGTCAACCCTACTATGAGTGATATTTGGCCTTATTGCACTAGTGGTGGATGAGTTTGTAATTATCCTCTGCTCTTGATGTTGACTCATTACTAGTATGCCTTCTCATAACTCTACTTTGTCTGCCTTTGGCTATGGAGGTACAATTATCTCATGGGCATTGCCCTGTTGTCCGGCTTTCTTTTTATACACATAACTCCACAATCAACTAATCAAAGTACTTCGTCTAGCTTCTGCAGTCCAGCTAAGGACTCCTTCTATAGGAGTGGATAAAGACCCCTGGTCAACATCCTCTGGTCAGCATATTATAAGGGATTTATCTATTTGTTCACATTGGTAAAAAGTATCTCATTCTTCAAATACTTTGGTGGATTTCAGAATTGAACACATGCACTTTTGCTAATTATTATATGCTATACCTATTTTGCTATAACAGTTTATCTTATGTATAATATGGCTCCTCTCTCTAAGAGTTCGGCTTGAATCTCTATAATCTATTTCCCCAATAATATAGAAATTAAATTCCTTCAAGGACATGGCAAGATAGGAGAAAAAACCTTTAGGTGTATATTTAGCCATGCCCAGGAAAACCTTTCCTTGTCATCCTTCCTTTACAACTGCAGTATCTCTGGATTGTTCTTATAAAACTCCTCCACCAACTCTCCTGCATGCTCTAAGTATGCCAGCAGTCCCTATGTGCTTGCATTCTCTGAACACTGCTGCTACTTTACATAATATCTTAGTTCACAGATCAATCTAGTGCACCTGTAAAACTTGGAAGTATATGGTATAACCTTACTCTTTATTATCTTCTCAACCACCCATTCTAGGTCTCTATCCATCTCTTCTGGTGCCAGGAGAGCTGATTCCTAAGCCAGTTAGACCAAAGTTTGGTAGGACTCCAACAATGATACATGGTAGACAGGATAGATCTTAGAGTGTTGCAAGATTTCTAACTTGAATGTTCAGTTACCATGTACCTTCAGGATCATAAATGGCCCATACAGTTTCAGACTGCGCTTCTTGCAGTACCATTTGCTGGGAATCTTCGTGACATTAAGGATGACCAAGTTACCTGCCTGCAAGTTTGGTTGAGGCCTAGCTTTCTCATCATAGTACTACCCTATTGCATCCCCAGTTGCTGTTGAGTGCAGTAGAGTACAGGCAACCACCCTAGTTATGTTGTGGAGAATATAGGATGGTGTTGAGGGTAAATCACTGGTTGTGCACACATGTTTGTTAGTCCTGTTTGGTTAGCAGCAGTGCACATCTGAGAATAAACAAGTTCTCTCACATCCACCACGTCCACTCCATCCAACAGGTTATGAGCCTTTGCGTTCCACACAACTTAGGCTGAGGAGAAAAATCGCCCATTCGATAGGCGGCAGTCAATGCCATGTGCTTTTTTGAATCGTTTTTCTCCCTGTATTTTATCTATATCTCTCTCTCTCTCTCTCTCTCTCTTCGGTTCCCCTTATCTCAATTGCACGATGACTGAACTTTACAAGTCTATGCAGTCGAGCCATTTATCATTTCCTCTCTTGAGGGACCACAATTTTGGGCCTTGGAGGCAGAGGATGTCGGATCAATTGAAAGAATTGGACCTCTGGGGGATGGTTTCGGGTCGTGAAGTCGCACCAGACAAGGACAGCACTGATGCGGCAGTACAGGCTACCTACAACAAGCATTTGCAAAACTAGTTTCGGATTACGGCAAAGATTCGGAATGCGATGGAGCCCTGTATTTGCGCCCAATATACATCCACTACCCATGACGAGGATCCAATATCGCTATGGGTATGGCTAGAGGAAGGCTATCGCAAAGCTCTCGGACTGGAACTCAACCATTTTCGGAGATCTCTATTGGACTACACCTTCGAAGCATACTGAATGGCAGCGGAATATATCCATGAGATCGAACGGATTATTGAATGTTTGCGCAAGGTGGAGGAGGAGATCAAACCTCAGGAGAAAACCTTTTACCTGCTCAATGGTCTCCCTGCATCGTGGCATGAGTGACGTGATCTTCAAGCTACTATTCTTAAGCCAGACCAGCTTGAGGATTTGATAGCAGCTCACCAGGCAAGAGAATTTACAATGCACCACGACAAGCAGGGGTCTGCCGGTGATGATGAAGTTCTGGCTGTAAGAGGAAAATGATATGGCTATGGCTCTTCAGCCTCGGGGTCTGGGGGAGTATCTAGTAGTCATGGAATCAAGGTGAATGGACAGGCAAGCTGCGGATGGTCAGTTGTTTGTTACTACTATCAGAAAAAGCGTCACTGGCGTAGCGAATGTCGGAAACTCAAATCAGACACAGGAAAAGCGATTCGTATGGATAAAGGCACAGCAGCAGCTCATATGGCTTTGACGGATCAATACAAGAACTTGCTCTTGACAGCTTTCAGTTCAACCGTGTCATCTTCAAGCCAACATCAAGGGCTTCTTGATAGTATTTGTAGCACCCATGTCGCGGGTTTGCAGGACAGTTTTACGATGTATAAACAGATTGCCAATGGCGAGCACAGGATTCGTGTAGCCAACAATACAGAGATCAATTCACTTGGTCGCGGTGACATGACTCTATTAGTCTGAGATGATGGAAAACAAAGCAAGATGGAGCTGGTCCTCAAAGGCGTATTGCACGTTCCAGCTTGTAGCGAGAACAGTTTGCTTTTGGTTTCTCAGCTACGACGTTTAGGCAATTTTGTTGAGTTTCTACCCAGTGGAGGAGATACTATGTGAGGTAGTCATGGCTCGTATGTTGAAGCAAGGGAAGCGAACGGGCTCTATGTGTTAAGACCTATAGGCGATGAGGTATTGGGACACCTTGGAGTTAATAAAGCATTTGCAATAGAAACTGATACAGGAGCCACCAAGGAAGCAGCAAGATGGCATTTCAGACTTCTACACCTAGGAGCTGAAGCAGTGCGAAGGCTATCAATAGGGGATAACGATAATCCCAGTACACAGAGGGTCACACGTTGTGTTTGCACCAGTTGTGTGTATGGAAAAATGACATGAAGGCCGTTTCCATCAGTCTTACTATCGTCGAGGGCGACACAGCCTCTGGAAATCGTCCACTGTGATATCGCTGGACCCATAGACCCGAAATCGCTTGGGGGAGCCCTGTACCTCCTCAGGTTTATGGATGACTTTACTAGGTACAATGTGGAGTACCTACTGAAGCGCAAATCTGAGGCATTTGCTCGCTTTAAAGAATATAAAGCCTTGGCAGAGAAATGGCAGGGTAAGCTTATTAGAAAGCTCCGCCCGGATGGAGGAGGGGAATATACATCAAATGAATTTTGGTATCTCTTGCAGCAGGAGGGAATAGACACCCAAAGGACAACCCCATATACACCACAATCCAATGGAGTGAGTGAAAGGGCAAACCGTGCGATTATTGGAACTACGCGAGGTCTTTTACATGCAGTCAGTGCGCCTAAAGGATACCGGGCTGGGGCCACAATGACAGCGATATATGTCTGGAATCGGCTTCCTACGCGAGCGATTGAGGCATGTTTTACGCCATATGAGCTTTGGCATGGAAAGAAACCCATGTACGATCATTTTCGTGTATGCAGTTGTGTAGCTTATACGCAGGTTCCTAACGAAATGAGAAAGAAGAGGGATAAAACAGCAGGGAAATGCATCTTTATTTGGTATACGGATACTATTATACAATATCGCCACTACAATCCAGTTGGAAAGCGCTTTGCGATTTCTCACAATGTTATTTGCGAAGGGTCTATGTCTTACTATAATACCAGCAACACAGTTGGCCAAGAACGGAGATGCTACCATGCACCAGAGATTCAGCCATGGGAGGAACAGCTGACTTGGGGGGATAAGTTTAACAAGTAGGAAACACCTGAGGAGATTGCACCTCAATGTGGAGTGAGGGAAGAGGAAGAAGAGGAAGTAATCCATTGGAGGGATGCTGAAGAGGTATTAGCACCCTTTTGACGACAGAAACCATGCATCGGATCATCTTCCGCAAGAGAAGACTCCAACGCTCGTGATGGTGATGGTGATGACAACAAGAATGAGGACAATGAAGGAGTACCAATCGTTAAAACAAAGAAGAAGAGAAGAGTATCGGGCACCCCAGGAATGATCAGAAGCCTGAGGGCAGACACGGATAGCTCGTACTAGGAATCGCCGAGGGGAGAACCACCTACAAAGGACGGAATAGGAAGTATACGTTCCAGGCGGGGCGGTTCCAGAACATCAAACACAAATACAAGTGAACCAATGGTTTCAACAGTCTACATAGTAGAAGCGGGTCCGAATATGTATAAGTCAGCAATAGAGTCCAATGAGGCATGCGAATGGCAGGAGGCTATTGACTCTGAGTGTGAATCTTGGAGAAAGCATAAGGTGTTGATGTTCGTTCATGAGATCGTGGCGACAAAGGAAGCAATCTCTACGAAACTCATTTTGCAGAAGAAACTCAATCCTGTCAGGCAAGCAGTAAGGTACAAAGCACGCTTCATAGCCCAGGGCTTTCGCCAGTTGGCAGGCTTGGATTTTATGCATACTTTTGCACCTGGGGCGAGTTTGTCCAGTGTTCCTGTTGTGTTGTCTATCGCAGCAGCAAAGAGTTTTGCAGTACGTCAAATGGACGTGGTTACAGCGTTCATGGGCAGCAAGTTGCGGGAAGAAGTGTATGTGACACTACCGGTTGGAGTGTCTGGAGAGGAGAGGCTAGCATGTCTCAATCAAAGTCTCTCTGGATTGAACCAGTTTCCACAATGCTGGTACACTACGATTGACAACCTTCTAGTCACAAGAATGGGGTTTCGCCGTGGCTGGTTTGATTGCTGTGTTTATACTCACATCAACGGAATAATTCTAGCACTCTACATTGATGGTATGCTTATTGCTGGGGTTCCATGGGAGGTGCAGCTCGTATGTGATATGTTGAAGAGCAAATTTGAAATGGTTGATCTTGGGATAGTGAACCATTTCCAGGGTATGGTGGTATCAATGGATACAAATCATCATATGATCTCCTTGTCGCAGGAGGGGTATATTGACCAGGTGTTGGAGAGGTTGGGCATGACAGAATGCAAACCCATTGGAACACCTATGGACAAGGACAAGCTGGGCATGAAAGGAAGGAGAGACAAACTGTGCAATCACACTCTCTACTTACAGCTGATTGGGAGTTTCGGCTGGATTGTAACACATACCCGTCCGGATATGGCTTTTACAGTTTCTTCCCTGAAGAGGTTTAATTCGGACCCTGACAATCGCCACAGGCGCTGTGGGAAATGGGTCCTCGGATATCTTATGGGCACGAACAAACTCCGGCTCAGTCTGGGGGGTGGAATGCAGGCTGGCATGAGTATAGCTGGTTTTGTGGATTCAGACTTTGCCGGCGATGCAGGAACTGCGAGATCGACTTCTGGATATGTCTTTCTTGTGGGAAAGGGGCTAATTCAGGGGCATTCGAAACGTCAAGCTCTCACTGCTACGAGTACAGCAGATGCGCAGTTTATTGCAAGTGCATCAGCGATTCAGGCGCTTGTGTGGTTTCGAAACCTGATAAAAGAAATCCTTAGATCCAAGTTACCTGTCAGTACTCTGTATAACAACAATCAAGCCTCACTTTCTACGCTTAAAAACACCACCTATAAACCTCACAGCAAACACATTGGTGTTCGTGTGCATCAGGTCCGAGAATTTACAGAAGATAGGAGGGAGGTCACCATGGAATATTGCAGGACAGACGACATGGTCGCAGATGCGTTGACTAAACCCCTTGTACTTAGCAAGCAGGTTCAGTTTGTACGGATGTGTGGATTGTCTTAATGGCTTTCTACTTTTACTTTTGTTTTTAAATAGTTCATGATACTTAAAGACGGAATTGGGGAGTATTACACGGGCATGTATACGGGTAGCACCCGTAGGGGGAGTGTTGAGTGTAGTAGGGTACGGGCAACCACCCTAGTTATGTTGTGGAGAACATAGGATGGCGTTAATGGTAAATCACTGGTTGCGCACACATGTTTGTTAGTCCTGTTTGGTTAGCAGTAGCGCGCATCTGAGAATAAACAAGTTCTCTCACATCTACCACGTCCACCCCATCCAACAGTTGCCATTAGTGTAGCCATCACCTCTGTATGTATTTCCTTTACCCAGTGAGTATAATTTGTGGCCTCTCAGTTTTAAGCTTCTGACTCCTTCACTGATTCTGTCTGTGGGTAGTATCTATAGTTTGCCTAGAACCGTGTTAGCTCTTTTACACTTATAACACAATTCTTGCAGGTATGTTCCACTAGCACAAGTAGCTGATGCTAATCATCCTGATTGTAATTTATAAAACTTGGTAGATAATCTACCACCACCTGGTTGGTTCTTTCCCTTTATCTATGTATCTAAGAATAGTATGTAGTTGACATTTCTCACTTAATTGCAAAGAGTTTGCAGAGTCATTCTCAAAATTCTCCTGCAGACTTCATGTCCACATCCTAGATGATTTCTGTCAGTATCTCTTGTAGCTTTCATACTCCATAGAAGAAGACCTGGAATATGTCCTTTGTCATTACATTTTTCTTGAGTTCTGTGAGATTGGTGGTCTAGGTAAAGTGGTTGACTACTACTGTGGTCTGGCAGTTCTCTTCCGACTTGGGTAACTGGATTATAAACTAAGCTGGGATCAACATCCAGGCTGCATATGGTATTCTCAAATGCTGCAGAAATACATGTTTTACATCTTATAGTACCTTGTTATATAGGTTACCATGATAGGATCATACCTAGTTATTTATCCATTCCGCAAGTTCCTTGCAGTAGATGTCCCATGTCATGGTTTCTACTGTCTTTTCCTGGCGAAAATGCCTGACAGCCATGCAGTTATGGCTGCTCTGAGCAATCAGCATCTGCAGGATCTTGTCTTTTAGGATAAAAAGCCATCCCTTATAGTATAAGAGGCTATCCACTAAAGTTCAATACATTGGCATTTCCTTTCCCTTATCTCAGAGCCTTTTCAACTCCTCCCATCTCACCTCCCTGTTATAGTCTGTCCCCATTTAACCCCCATATCTGTTAGAAACTCTGGGTCAAATGTTCATGCAGTGGCCTTAATGACTGTGGTACTGGCAAGCACAGCTTTTTCTATCGCCAAGACTGCATACCTTCCGTGTTCAAATATGTCCGAATATTGGTTTTGACCTTTTCTGTAACTAGTATGGGTACTAGGTTACTTTTATGTTAAATTTCACAGTATCGGATGATACTTGTATTGTTTCGTGTGCTATCGGTTGATATACACAAAGTTTTGAAATATCGCTCATACTAGATATAAGTGATATGCTATATTTTAAGACTCCTGATTTGCACGATAGAAAGGGCAGACTTCTGCAGACAGTATTCCTAATATACTTGCTTGAACGGTTACCCTTTGATCTCCTATTACTCCGCATTCGAAGACTCCTTTAGTAGGCAGTGCTCGCTTCTTATTGATCAAGAAGCCACCTGCTCATATTGGACCGCTACGTGACTTGGGCCCGGCCCACAGATGTTATATTTTTGTATCCTGCGCAAGTGGTTAGAAACCTCGATGGACTAGATCTAATCAGCCTACAAAAGTCTAAGAGCAAAGCTAGCAGTATGGAGCGGCAGAACCACGAAAGGTTCAGCTCCATCAACATGACACCATTGAGTCACTAGAGACTCAATGTGGGAAGCAGGTCTCATCAGAAGGCCTTACCAACAGAAGGCAACCCAAGAAGCCGAAAGGGCCAAAGAGCGACTTGTCAATTGACGAAGCAGAAAGACAATTAGCACGAGACTTGGCCCAGCAGGCCTTTAGCGAACCAACCGACGAGTTAGCAAAGGGAGCAACAAACCTTTCAAGGCTCTTTCCCGCCAGCCCCAGCAAAGGAAAGGCACCAGCACAACCACCAAAGAAAGACAGCCCACCTGTCTATACTCCAAAGGAGGAAGATAACAACAAAGAGGAATCGGATCACGCAGCTGCAACAGAACCTGTGGATGAAAACCACAGCGACTCTTGAGAAACCTCATTAGATGACAGTTCCAGCAGGGAAGAGTCTGAACACGATATGTCCGAACAAGAATCGGCTAGGGAAACAGGACCCAAGGTCAAGCTCCGACTGACGCCCACATTCTTGGGCGAAAAAGAACACCAGAAATCTGAAGCGTTTGATTGATGGATAACAACCACTTCCTAATGGCTCACCCTGTATGGCGTGGATAAGACAAAGGAAGGAAGTGGAGCATACTTCGCAAGTTTCTGTACGGGAAAGGCAGAAGAAGCATATCACCAAGAAATGAACCACTACAACAGCAAGGACAAAATACGAGGAATGACTCCCATAAAATACTTGTGAGACAGATTCCAGTCCACAGGAAATACTGAAGAACTATATAATAGGTTCAAGGAAATGCACCAAGTACGAAACAGGAAAACCTAAAGAATAACGATGATCCCAGTGGGTCTTCTAATGTACCATGTACGACTGCGGAACAGAACAGTATCTCAATATACGATACGACAGAGACTGTATAAAACAATGCATCCCAGACTACGCCGGGAGGTAGAACACAGGGAGGAGGATGGAGACTCTGTTGACAAGATTGTCAAACGAGCTGAACGCAAGGACACCATCCTGTATAAAACAAGAGTTTACTGAACCCCTATACCGCAGCAGAAGAACAGTAAAGAATCGTCATCGCATGACACCACAAGGAAGGAACAAGCATACCGCAAAGGTTCAAAAGACAAGAAGGATAAAAAGCAGCAACAACACGATGAAGGCACATGTTTCGAATGCTAGAAAAAGGGGCACTATGTAAAGGACTACTATGTCAAAAAGGGAAAGGGAAAAACGCCAAAGCGGATTGCGAGCACAAACCACATAGAAGCAACCAAATACGATGAAGTGGAAATTAACGCGGTTGGACATGGAAACTCTCCAAATGCAACCAGCGCTGACAGTTAGGCCCCATGATGCACATAGAAGGCCATCCAGCAACGGTACTATTCGATACAGGAACAATCAGTTGTGACATTGTCAGCACTACCTTTATCTCTACCTGCGGCATACCTACTAAAACCCTCCGGCAACTGACAACAGTTAACATGGCAATAAAAGGTTCCTGCTCTTCAAGCTACAAGAAATGTGGACTGACCATAGGGATCGGAAAAAAGAAGTAGACAAATCAGGAAATATTGGTAGGAAACTAGGCGAAATACGATGCCCTGATTGGAATGCTATTCCTAAACAGACGCAATGCCCTTATCAGGTGTGGGGACACAGCCATAGGGTTTACTGATGACAAACTGGGAGTGCTATGCAAACCAACAAACAGGGAATTCCAAGCCCCTGTTTCAGATGCAACCTCGGCAACACTGTTGGAAGAATACAAGGATGTATTCTCAGACAAGGTCTCTGCAACGCTACCCCCCATGTGTAAGATTAACTATCACCTTCGGCTAAAGGATCCAACAGATCTAAAGAACCAACCAACATACTCAATCCCGAAGCATACAAGGAGAAACTCATGGACTGGATAAAGGAGAAATTTTGAGCTGGAGTAATCGTACCACAGGAAGTCCCCGGAGCAACACCTATGTTTGTACAACCAAAGTCCGACAGAAGGATCCGCCCCCTGGTGGACCTGCAAGTTCAAAACGACAACACTTTCATGGATAGCCCATCTATCCTCAACCAACAACTGATCCTAAACTGAATGGGACGAGATAAATTCAGCGGTGAAATTGACATAAGCGATACATACTTCCAAACACACGTGAACAAAGACAGTGCTAAGTTCAATTTATTCAAAACCCCATTCACAGAGTTTGTCAGCAAAGTAATACTACAAGGGCACATGAACATACCTGCAACCTTTAGGCGACTAATGAAAGACCTCCTAAGTCAATTCCTACATGACTTTGTATGGGTATACATTGATGATATTCTTATATTCTGGGACACATCAGAAGAACATGAAAGACACATATGGCAGCTATGTGACTGACTCCGAAAGGCAAAATGCTATGCAAGCAAAAAGAAGTCAGTACTTTTCGCAGATAAACTGGAAGTACTAGGACACATAGTGGATAATGAAGGAATCCATGCCTCCACCCAGAAGATATCATCTGTTGCATGTTGGAAAACACCTCAAAACAAGAAAGGGTTGCAATACTTTCTTGGAATAGTGAACTATGTGGCTCAGTTCCTCCCACAGGATGCTACCCTAAGGGCACTATTAGCGGATTTAATGGGAAATGCCGAATTTGTATAGATAACCACCCATCAGACCACATTCGAGATGGTAAAAAAGCCGCTTGGCGATCACCAAGTTGTGCGAGCAATAGACATACGGAGCGAGGAACCAGTTTGGTTAGTTATGAAGGCCGCAGACTTGAGAATAGGGGCATGGGTAGGACAAGGACCCACATATGAAATAGCGCGACCAGCTGCATTACACAGCAGAAAATTCAGCAACATGCAAACAAATAATGGAACCGCTAATAAAGAGGCCTTGGAATAGTGGAGGTGCTTAACCGGTTCCACAATGTACTAAAGGGAAATGCCTTCACAACAGTAACGTACCACCAACCCCTAACGCACGTACGAACTGCAAAGAACCCAAGCAGAAAGCAAGTTAGATGACCCAGTACCTTAGGAAAGTGTGACGCAAAGATGGTCTACGCACCAGGAAGCATGAACCTTTTAGCTAACGCCCTTTCCAAGATATACGAGGGAGGATCAGACTTGAACTCACTCTATGTTGAAGATTATACAAAGGAAGCTTGTGATATCTGGAATAACACAGCCTATGAGCAAGAATCAACCACAATGGAGCCCGAGCATGACTTCTCCTCTGCTTTCCCACTTTACTAGTACACGTAGTACCCCAAAGGGTGACCTGCACCCTTAGGGAGCCCTGCTCAATTAACCCAGGAAATGATTGCAGTAACAAGTGCACCCTTCGAAGCACACCACCCAAGGAACTCGAACATAGCAAACTCCATTACTCGCACTGTTATGTGGACCATTGCCCATATCACCAAACCGAGATCAAATTCACAAACAATGACCCCCGATGGTAGAGAGCTCCGACCCCTTGCCCTCCTACTGAAGGACCAAGTCCCCCAGGCACAGAACCTGACCCAAGGCCCCTGGAGTCCCCAATGATTGATGCCTAGGAAAGGCAGCAAATGATTGGTGGAAGGCCAAATAGTGCTATAGCAGGGCCAACGACCCTCATTCAATCGACGCCTAGGTGCTGGACAATCCTGGCCATTCTAAACCCCGAAGCCGCAGCATTTCCAATGCCAGGAACCGATAGTCCACCCACTGTCAGACGAATAGAACCAATAGAAACTCTTACTTATGTGACGATAGCAGCATTGTGAATGCCAGGACCAGACAATCCACCACCAATCAAATACACAGAACCAATAGAGAACCTGAGCTATAACTCAATAGTCTCAGTGATGCCCCCAAGGATAGATGAATACTGACCCAGCCTATACAATGTCTTCGAAGGCGATAAAGAGAAAGCCCCCCCCCCAGGGGACCAGAGGAAGCGACATCAAAGATGAGCAGGGCACCAAACAAACAGTCAATAAGATAATTGGAACATTCTGAGCGCACATGGTTGCAGCATACCGGAAGGAACCAATATGGAAAAAGGCCAACGAAAGCAGGGACTGCGAAGGAGACTTAGCCGCCTAGACGATTGCAAATGGAATGCTGTACACTAAAACTCAATATGGAGAGGAATGTCTGTACATTCTAAAAGGTCCTGCATTCAGAAATACTACACTAAGAGAGTACGTTATAGCTGAGATCTACAACAAAGGCCAGCACAGTGCAGAACAAAACTTACGGTATGCTACTGAGTACCTATCCTGGCCTGGAACGCGAAAGGATTTCAGAGCATACGTAGCACAAGGCTACACCTCCTGAACGAACAAGGAACCCACAAAGTTACCAGAAGGAAAGGCCCATACAATTGTCCTGCCATCACAGATTTCCGAGTCAATAGCAATTGACTTTGCGGGGCCCTTCCACAACAAACGGGGATAAGACATGACCCTGGTAGCCAAAGATTGATTCTCGGGATTTACGTGGCTCATACCAACAAACAAGGAAGTAACGGCAATAACAACCCGGGAACCGCTACGCAACAAGATATTTACACCCCATGGCTACCCAACAACAATACTGAGTGATGCAGACCCACAATTTGAATGACATGTATGGAGACAGCTCTGTCGATCACTAGCAATTGAGCACGTCAAAGTAGCCCCAGGCCACCATGAGACAAACGACAGGTTGAAAGAAAGATTAGGGAGTTGAAAACAGCTTTTCGAAACCTAGCCAATGCAAGACAGAACAATTGGTTTGATGCCATACCTCCAACGCCCACATAGCTAAATATGGGATGGTCTGAAATACTTGGTATGTCACCATACAAAGCTGTTTATGGAAAAAACTACACACTACTCCTGAAGACGAATTTCCAGAATTCTACAGTTCCAACAGCTGAGGAATTGCAAAACAGGCACCAAGCAATCTGAAACAGGGCATTCAATGTGATCAAGATAGTGGGATGTAGGGGTACGAGAGCAGCGGCAAAATGACGCAGACATCATATCGTGATTAGGATAGGTAATCAGTTATTGGCTTATGGATGTCTATTCGTAATTGAGTTAGAACAAAGTAAAAAATTGCACCCACACTGGCAAGGACCATTTAAAATAATGGGATATAATGACCATACTGAAAATTAAATTGTGGAAATGGATGGAGAAATGTACAGAAACCGACAAGCTATATTCCACGCATCAACTATGAAATGGTACTTCAACAATGACTATACCTCCATTCCTGGAAGAAGGCACGTAAAGTCACCTCCGATCGTGGTTAGTGAAAAACCAGAAAGGGAAGTGGAAACGATACAAGATCACAGATGACAGTATTACCGCAACTAGTTTCTAGTAAAATGGGTAGGATACTGTAACCGGTACGGGTACTAAATTGTTTTATGTTTGGTTTCACAGGATCGTTTGATACTCGTATTGTTTCGTGTGCTATCGGTTGATATACATGTTGTTTTATGTTTGGTTGCACAGTATCGTTTGATACTTGTATTGTCTCGTGTGCTATCGGTTGATACACACATTGATTTATGTTTGGTTTTACAGTATCGTTTGATACTTGTATCGCTTTGTCTGCTATCAGTTGGTACAGACATTGTTTTATCTTTGGTTTTGCAGTATCGTTTGATACTTGTATCATTTCGTGTGCTATCGGTTGATACACACAATGTTTTGCAATATCGCTTATACTGGAGATAAGTGATATGCTGTATTTAAAGACCGCTGATTCCCGCGATGGAAACAGCAGACTTCGACAGACAGTATTCTTAAATATACTTGCTTGAATGGTTACTTCTTTGATCTCCTATTACACCCCATTGGAAGCCTCCTCTAGCAAGCAGTGCTCGCTTCGTGTTGATCACGAAGCCATCTGCTCCTATCGTACCGCTACGTGACTAGGGCCTAGCCTGCACACGTTACATTTTTTTAACCTCAACAAGTGGTTAAGAACCCTGCAGGGATCTGGTCTGATCAACCTAGGAAAAGTTCAATAAGCGAAGCTAGCATCAGGGAGCGGCAGAACCACGAGAGGTTTGGCTCCGCCAATCGACACGATTGAGTCATTAGAGTCTCGTAGTGGGAAGCAGGTCCCACGAGAAGGTCTTACCAAGAAAAGGCAACCTAAGAAACAGAGAGGGCCAAAGAGCGATTTTTCGATCGACGAAGCAGAATGACAATTAGCGCGGGACTTGGCGAAGCAGACCTTTAGCGAGGCAACGGATGAATTAGCAAAAGAACCAACCATCCTTCCTGAGCACTTTCCCCTCCGCCCCAGTAAAGGAAAGGGACCGGCGCAACCACCAAAGAAAGACAGCATATTTATCGGGGCATCTAAGAAGGAGGAAAGCGAAGAAGAAGGATCACGTCACGCGGTAGTAGGGCAGCCACCAGACAATAACCCTAGCGAATCTCCAGCAAGCTCCTCAAACAACAGCTCGCGTAAGGAAGAATCCGAACAGGACATGTCTGAAGGTGAATCCGCTGGACCTCCCGGCCCAGGGGCCGCGCCAGCAGGACCTAAAATCACACTTCCACTGCCACCCTCGTTCCCGGGCGAAAAGGATGACCTAAAACCTGAAGTATTTGACCGGTGGGTCATAACAACTTCGCAATACTTTACCCTACATGGTGTGGACAAAACCAAGGAAGGAAGTGGAGCGTACTTCGGAAGCTTCTGTACCGGAAAGGCAGGGGAGGCATACCACCAAGCAATGAACCACTATGACAGTGGGGAAAAAATCCGAGAAACGACCCTGATAAACTACTTGAGGGAAAGATTCCAATCCTCGCGAAACACGGAAGAACTATACAAAAGGTTCAAGGGTATCCAGCAAGTACGAAATGGCAAAACAGAGAGAATAACCCTGGTTGCGACGGATCTCTTAATGTATTATGGACGATTGCCTACCGGAACAGTTTCTCAGTATACACTGCGACAGAGATTGTATGAAGCAATGCATCCCAGACTACGCCAGAAGGTAGAACCCATAGAGGGGGATGGTGATTTCTTTGACAAGATAGTCAAGCGGGCTGAACGGAAGAACGCTATCCTGTATGAGACTGGAGTGTACCGAACCCATATACCATAACAAAAGAATAGCAAAGGATCATCATCGCGGGATAATACGAAAAAGGATAAACAATACCGCAAGGACCCAAAGAACAAGAAAGATAAGAAGTGGAAACAACGCGAGGATGGCACGTGTTTCAAATATGGGAAAAAGGGGCACTATGCAAAGGATTGCTATTCCAAAAAAGGAAAAGGAAAGGCCACTAAGCGGGAAGCTGGTACAAACCACATGGAAGCAACTGAATATGATGAAGTGGAAATTAACTCAGTGGAAATGGAAAGCCTGCGAACACAACCAACGCGGGCAATCAGACCCTGTGATGCTCTTGAAGGAACGATTTATATAGAAGGCCACCAAGCAAAGGTAATATTTGACACGGGAACAATCGGCTGTGACATAATTAGCGCCATCTTTCTCTCCACCCAGGCAATCCCAATGCAGCCTCTACCCCAACCAACAACAGTCAATATGGCTATGGAAGGATCCCGCTCCTCAAGCCACAAGAAATATGGACTGACCATAGGAATCGGGAAAAAGAAATAGACAAAGCAGGAGATGTTGGTGGGGAACTTGGCGAAGTGCGACGCCCTGATTGGAATGCCCTTCCTGAAAAGACATAATGCTCTTATCAGGTGTGGGGATACAGCAGTGGAATTCCCCGATGACAGATTACAGGTGCTATGCAAACCAACAAGCGGGGAAATCCGAGCCGCTGTGTTAGATACCAACACAACAACATTGTTGGAAGAATATAAGGATGTATTCCCAGACAAGGTCCCTGAAATGCTACCCCCAGTGTGTAAGATTAGCCACCACATTCGGCTAAAGGATCCAACTGACCTACGAAACCAACCAACATACTCAATCCCAGAAGCCTACAAGGAAAAACTTATGAACTGGATAAATGAGAAATTACGAAGTGGAATAATTGTACAACAGGAGGTTCCCGGAGCGGCGCCTATGTTTGTACAACCCAAATCAGATGGAAGGATCAGCCCGCTAGTGGACCTGAAGGTAAGAAACGATAATGCGGTCATGGATAGTCCATCGATTCCAAACCAAGAACGGATCCTTAACCGAATAGGGCGAGCGAAATTCAGGAGTAAGATAGACTTGAGCGACGCATATTTCCAAACACGGGTGGACAAGGACAGTGTTACATTCAACTCATTCAAAACCCCGTTCGGAGGATTTGTGAGTAAAGTAATGCTCCAAGGAGACATGAATGCACCAGCAACATTTATGCGAATAATGGATGACCTCTTAAGCGATTATTTACATCACTTTGTATGGGTATACATTGATGATATCCTCATATTTTCAGACACACCAGAAGAACACGAGAAACACATACGCCAAGTTTGTGATCGACTCCGGAAGGCAAAATTCTTTGTGAGCAAAAAGAAGTCAGTACTGTTTGCAGATAAGCTGCAAGTATTAGGACACATCGTGGACAACGAAGGAATCCATGCCTCCCCCCAGAAAATATCATCTATTGCAGGATGGGAAGCACCAAAAAACAAGAAGGAATTGCAACGATTCCTATGAATAGTGAATTATGTGGCTCAGTTTCTCCCACACCATGCAATACTGACCGCGCCGTTAACCGACTTTACGGGGAACGCCAAATTTGTATAGACAACAACCCACCAGACCGCATTCAAGATGGTCCGAAAGCGAATACTTGATCACCAAGTCATGCGACCAACAGACATACGAAGCAAGGAACCAATTTGGTTAGTTACGGACGCCTCAGATTCCGGAGTTGGAGCATGGGTGGGACAAGGACCCACTTATGAGACGGCACGACCAGCTGCGTTACAGAGCAGAAAGTTCACCAACACTCAAATGAACTATGGGACTACTGATAAAGAGGCCTTAGCTATATTGGAAGTGCTTAATCAGTTCCACACTGTACTAATGGGAAACTCCTTCAGAATAGTCACAGACCACCAACCCTTAACACACCTGCAAATGACAAAGAACCCTACTAGTAAGCAGGTGAGATGGCTAAGTGCCTGGGGAAAATAGGACGCAAGAATAGTCTACGCAGCAGGAAGCACGAACCATTTAGCTGATGCCCTTTCCCGGATATACGAGGGAGAATCAGACTTAAATCTACTCTATGTCAACGATTATATGAAGGAATCGAATGACATCTCGGATAACACGTTCTACGAGCAAGAATCAAACTCAATGGAGCCCATGCATGAGTTCTCCCCTACTTCCCCTTCCTTCTCTTATACTGAGTACCTCAACGAGGCCCCAGTACCCCCCGAAAGCCTTTGCTCAATTACTGCAGGAAACAATTGGGGTGACCAGTGTACTCTGCGAAGTACGCCACCAGAAGAACTCCAACATAGCACCCTACACTACTCACAGTGTTACGTGGATCATTGCCCATATCATCAAACTGAGATCAAATTCACGAACAACCATCCTAGGCCAGGGGAAAAATCAACCCCTTATCCGCTTAGTGAAGAACCGAGCCCCCCAAGTAGAGAAATCGACCCGAGCCCTCCGGAGTCTCCCGAAATCAAGGACTGGGAATGGCAACAAACCACCAGCGGAAGACCGATTAGTCCAGGAGAAGGGCCATCCAACCTTGCCCAGCCAATGCCCAGGTCTTATGCAATTCCGGCAGTACTAAACCCGGAGGCCCCGGTATTCCAGATGCTGGAGCCAGAACCAATAGAAAACCTTACGACCGAAACAATAGCGGCATTCTGAATGCCAGGACCTGATAGCCCAACACCAATTAGACAAGTGGAATGGCTAGAAAGCCTTACCAATGAGACAATAGTCTCAGGAATGCCCGCGACAATCACAGAATACCGGCACAGGCTTTACGATGTCTTGGAAGACAACGAGGAAGATGACCTACCTGAGACAACCAGTGGAAGCGAGATAGAAGATGAACGCGATACCTTACAGACAGTCAATGAAATGATTGGAACGTTCCAGGCACACATGGTAGCAGCATAACGGAAAGAGCCAATTTCGAAGAAGGTAAATGACAATATGGACTGTACAGGAGACTTGTCCTCTTACAAGGTTGCAAACAGAATGCTATACGCAAAAACCAGATACAGAGAAGACGGCCTGTATATCCCGAAAGACCCCACATACGCAAATACGACGTTAAGACAATATGTCATTAGCGAAATCCAGAACAAAGGCCACCACAGTGTTGAACGAAACTTACGGTATGCAATGGAGTACCTATTTTGGCCTGAAATGCGGAAAGACTTTAGAGCGTATGTAGCCCCGTGCCACACATGCCAGGTGAATAAGGAGCCTACAAAATTGCCAGAAGGAAAGGCTCAAACAATTACCCTGCTATCAGAAATCTTCGAATCAATAGCCATTGATTTTGCAGGACCCTTTCACAATTCATGGGGATGCGACACGATCCTAGTTGCGATGGATAGATTTTAAGGATTCACGTGGCTGTAATGGGGGCACCCCTAGGAAGATGGATCCCAAGGTTGCGACCGCACCAAACAATTTCAAACTTATCGCCAAAAGTTCACACAGATGTAAGAGTAAAGTAGACGGTAAAACTTAATATCATTAAGCCTGACGCTTCACTCAATTAAGGTCTCGAGAGGATTGATTGTTGGAGTAGGAGAGTTCTCGCATAGACTTTCAGGTAGTTTTATCTTATGCCAGAAACTCCCC
>PYWC01000093.1:158275-173067 GCA_003182015.1 Tuber magnatum | reverse complement strand
CTAGCTGTGTATTGGCCCTTCATAGGTCCCTAAGTACGCTGACACCAATCTTGGGCGTAGCCATGTACCTAAATACTTGTCCACTAAGTCTGCTCATCTCGGAGCCCGGGCCATCGGGTCTCCGTAGGTCAAGTACTCACTTGCCTGACGCTTCCTACCAGTTCGCCTCCGGGCTACCTGTATGGGTGTAGGTTCCGGCTGCCATAGCTCACGTATGCTGGGTCGTTACAGTGGCTTATACCTACAACAAAGCAAGTAACAGCAATAACAACCTGGGAACTTCTACGCAACAAAATATTTCCACCCCATGGCTACCCAACATCTATAGTAAGCGACGCAGACCCAAGATTTGAGTCACATGTATGGAGACAACAGTGTCGATCGTTAGGCATTGAACATATCAAGGCGGGACCAGGCCATCATGAGACGAATGGACAAGTCGAAAGAAAAATTCGAGAATTGAAGACGGCTCCACGAAACCTCGTCAACGCGAGACAAAACAATTGGTTTGATACCATACTAGAGACCGCAGCATACCTGAATGCGGGATGGTCAGAAACTCGCGGTATGTTACCATATAAGGCCATTTTCGTCAAGACTTACCCACTACTACCCCTAGCGGACTTCAAGAACTCCGCAGTACCGGCTGCCGACAAATTGCTAAACAGGCACCAAGCAATCCGGAACGCAGCATTCAATGTGATTAAAATGGCACGATTTAGAAGCACGAGAACGGCAGCAAAACGACGCAAACACCATAGACCGATAGGAAAAGGTAATCTGTTACTGGTATATGGAAGCTTATTCGCAACAGAATCAGGATATAGCAAGAAATTGCAACCGCGCTTGCGTGGACCATTCAAGATAATCGGTTACGATGAGCATACAAAAAATCACATGGTAGAAATGGATGGCAGAATGTACAGAAACCGCAAAGCAACATTCCATACATCCACCATGAAAAGATACCACCCGAACGATGATGTTTCCTTCCCTGCCAGGAGCCACGCAATACCACCCCCTATCGTGGTAAACGAGAAACCGGAATGGGAAGTGGAAACCATACGAGACCGCAGAAGACGATATGACCGCGACCAATTCCTAGTGAAATGGGTGGGGTACCCAGAAACAGAAAATAGCTGGGAACCCCTTGAGGGATTGGAAAATGCGACGGAAGTGGTTAATAAATAGTGGGAAGACAACAAACCAGAGGACAAACTACCCCCTACGATAAACCATGTAACGGCAGCATGGAGCCCAACTCTACCAGAAATCCAACACCTGCGCCGGGACATGGACCAAGGGATACAGGACGGATTTTGGTCAACCTATTTCGCAAGCCATTTCGAAAGCAGTGAAGATGAAAATCGGGTGATGGAGGATGAAGCAGCATACCTAGCCTGGCTGGCCGAGGCGCAGTACTGGCAATAGGGAAAGGAAAAAACACTCCATGCAACAGCCTTACGATGTCAAACTATGAGCAAGTGCCTTGGAGACTGCGCCATCAGCTAATGGGACTGTTGGTGAGCCGTGATATTATCCCTAGACGATAACTTACACACCGACTATGCGCACACAGCTGTAACAAATGCCTGGCAATAACAACGGAATCGACCGGACGAATGTGGGGAGAAACAGTGTCAGATATTTTCCACTTCAGTAGCGGATGCTACCTAAGTACAGAAAAATGTGATGGTTGCATGGAAACGGAAGAAACTGAAATTGAGCAACCCCTTTTTTCCTAAAAAACCTAAGCGAGGCCAACACCTAGGCGAGGCCAACAACTAAGTGAGGTCACCACCGAAACATAAATACCGGCCACCAGCCCCCAAGAAACCGCCGCAGAAAACAGATCACACTACCAGACCTCCAAAACCATAACCTCCTACAAAACCTTTACCCTATTACAAACTTATTCTTACACAAAATGTCAAACTACGCAGAAGTCAGCATAAAGGCGCGAGACCTCATTTTGGGGTACCTACTTTACCGTGAAATCGTTCCAGAAGACGCATACTGGAAGGTTTTCTACATCGATCACTGTGAAGATTGCGGACGAATCGAGGTCCAGACGGAGGAATGGGAGGACTGGATAGTTTGGAACTTTGTGGACCTGCCACATTACTGGGAGTCTGGTTGCTTTGTGCGTGGAGCGCCTGGAGGGGAGTGCTTCGAGAGATGGTTGGAAGGTGCGGAATAGATGTCGTAGGACGACTTGAGATTGTTGCACGATAGCGATGATGATGAGGATGGGTCCTATCCAGAGAATAGCGGGACTACCGGCCTTCAGGAGTTCATTAGGATTTTCTTAGATTGTTTTATTTGGTCAAATTGTTATTTTATTTTGGGAGTGTAACCGGTACGGGTACTAAATTGTTTTATGTTTGGTTTCACAGTATCGTTTGATACTTGTATTGTTTTGTGTGCTATCGGTTGATACACACCTTGTTTTATGTTTAGTTTCCCACTATCGTTTGATGCTTGTATTGTCTCGTGTGCTATCGCTTGGTACACACATTGTTTTATGTTTGGTTTTACGGTATCGTTTGATACTTGTATCATTTTGTCTGCTATCGGTTGATACACACCTAGTTTTATGTTTGGCTTTACAGTATCGGTTAAGACTTGTATCGTTTCGTGTGCTATCGGTTGATACACAGAATGTTTTGCAATACCGCTCATACTGGAGATAAGCGATATGCTGTATTTCAAGACCGCTGATTCCTGTGATGGAAACAGCAGACTTCGACAGACAGTATTCTTAAATATACTTGGTTGAACAGTTACTTCTTTGATCTCCTATTACACTCCGTTCGAAG
Source organism: Tuber magnatum (assembly GCA_003182015.1). Lineage (NCBI taxonomy): Eukaryota > Fungi > Ascomycota > Pezizomycetes > Pezizales > Tuberaceae > Tuber > Tuber magnatum. Next base: position 170,248 of record PYWC01000093.1, on the reverse strand, counting down.
CCTCCTTTAGGAAACAGCGCTCGCTTCGCGTTGATCACGAAGCCATCTGCTCCTATCGTACCGCTACGTGACTAGGGCCTAGCCTGAATATGTTACAGATACCCAGAAATGGAAAACAGCTGGGAAACCCTCAAAGAATTAGGAAATGCGATGGAACTAGTAAACCAATGGTGTGAAGACAGCAAACAGGAGGACCAGCTACCCCCTACAATAAACCATGTGACAGTGGCTTGGAGTCCAACCCTGCCGGAAATCCAGCACCTCTCCCAGGACACAGACCAAGGAATACAAGACGGATATTGGTCAGCCCACCTTGAAAGCGATTTTGAAAGCAGCGGAGATGAAAATAGAGTCATGGAAGATAAAGCTGCGTACTCAGAGCGGCTGGCCAAAGCTGAGTACTAGGAATAACAAGGAAAGGAACGCACCATCCAATAGCCTCACGATATCAAACTATCAGCAAGTACCTGGGAGACTGCGCCATCAGCTCATGGGACTGTTGGTGAACTGTGAAATTATCCCTAGACGATGCCTTACAAACTGATTATTCATACACATTTTCAACAAATGACTAGAAATAACAACTGAGTTGACACGACGGATGTGGGGAGAAACAATGTCTGACATATTCCACTTTGGAAGTGGTTGTTACCTGAGCACAGAAAAATGTGAGATGTGCGTGGAGACGGAAGAAACCCAGTTTAAGTACCACTCAACTTTCCTTGAACACCTAAGCGAGATCAACACCTAAGCGAGGTCAATAGCGAAACATTAATACCACCCACCATCCCTCAGACTCCTCTGAAGAACCTTACTATCAGACCTACAAACTGAAAGGAAAACCTTTGTAGGGCACACTACTCTTACAAACCTTTACCCCTCTTACAAAGTTAAGAAATACTGACCTACAAAGAAATTAGGCTCCAGGGAGGACACATCATCGTCGGAGAACTACTGCGCAAGGGAACCATCCTGCTAGATGCATACTGGAAGATATTTTGCGTTGATTACGGTGAGGAGTGCAGATGGAGCGATATTGAAAGGCAGCATTGGGAGGACCGAATGGTCCACAATTACATTGATTTACCACACTACCAGGAATCAGGTTGCTTTGTGCGCGAAGCACCCTGCTAGGAGTATTTGGAAAGATGGCTGGAAGGGGCAGAATAGATGGTGCAGGACGACATGAGATTGTTGCAAGATAGCAATGACGAGGAGGATGAGTCCTATGGGGACTTTCAGGAAAATAGTGGGTTTACCGAATATTAGGATTGCATTAGGTTATTTTATTTGTTGAAATCGTTACTTTATTTTAGAAATGTAACCGGTACCGGCACTAGGTTAGTTTTATGTTTGGTTTCACAGTATCGTTTGATACTTGTATTGTTTTGTGTACTATCGGTTGCTACACACAAAGTTTTGAAATATCGTTCATACTGGAGATAAGCAATCTGCCGTATGTAAAGACTGGTGATTTTTAGGATAGAAAGAGCAGACTTCGACAGACAGTATTCTTAATATACTTGGTTGAACAGTTACCCTTTAATCTCCTATTACACCCCATTCGAAGACTCCTTTAGTAAGCACCACTCGCTTCTTGTCGATCAAGAAGCTATCTGCTCCTATCGTACAGCTACATGACTAGGGCCCAGACTGAACACGTTATATTTCCCTTCTTTTAGCACAATAGTTTCCCTTAGTGTTGCAACCACGCTAGTCTCCCTGCTTCCAAATCCCCCCCTGATCTCTTTTGGTGTTCTCCAGCTGCATTTTTTCCTGAAGCTACTTCTTATGAATCTTTTCTATTACAAGTGATGTGATTCCTTCTCCTTTCCACAAGTGGTAGTCCTAGTCATTAAAATTGAAGAACAGCATCTTTACTTCTCCTCAGTAATCTTAGTCTATGACTTTCACACCAACCATAATCTCTGGATAGACAGTAAGACCACTTCTAAGTGCTCCCTGTCCATAGGTTCTAATAGGTAATACCAAGGCCATTCCAGTGGCCACAGTGGCTTTGCTGCGGGTGGGTATTACTGCCCCTTCTATGGCATCAATGTCATATCGCACCACTTTACTTGAGCTCCTGGTCAGAATTTTTGCTTCAGGGTATAATCTTATAGCTCAAGTGTCAGTTGGTTTGGATGTCACTTGTTCTTTCCCAGTCTCTTCCTCCTTTCCTACTACTCTAACCATTATCTTATTGAAATGCGCAGGGTTTAGTATTGCGAACTTCTCACCTTGTTCAGCTCCCCCCTCCAGATGTTGCTCTAGCCATCTACTCAACATATTCGGTTTTTGGCCACTCAACTGTGATCTGTATACCATTTTGAAGTTGAAGTCCACTAACTTGTTCGTCTACCTACTCTGTCTAGCACTACAGGCCTTGGTCATGAGGAAGTATTATAGATTCTGATGATCGTTGAATACTATAATAGGTTCCTTTGTTCCCTTAAGGTAGTGATGCCATTCTTTAAAGTCATCAACACTAGCTAGCAACTCTTTGTCATAGATGTCATAGTTGCATACAGCCAAGTTGAGCTTCAATAAGTAAAACCCCCTTGTGTGTAACCTTTTTTCGATGTATGCTAACTGCATATATCCTAGCACAAAGTCACTCGTATTTGTTTCCACTACTGTATATTGGTCTAGGTGGAAATGTGCTAAGATAGGAGTGGTTACAAACCGTTTTCTTAGGAACTCAAAAACCTCCTTCTACTCTGTCCCCAAGAAAACACCTTTGGCTTACCTTTCAATAATTTCATTATAGGATTGCAAGTCACCGACAAAGTCTTTATAAATCTGCAGTAGAAGTTTGTAAATCCCATAAGATTTTATATGTCCTTTCTTGACTCAGGTATCTTCCTATCCCTTATGACTTTGACCTTTAGATCACTTATAGTAACCTCATCAGTCCTCACCATACAGCTTAGACGTTCTAGCAATATTGTGTAGAATGCTAATTTAGTGATAGATACTACCAGCTAGTATTTTTGCCACTTGGCTAGCACTCCTTTGATAAGTTAAATGTATTCTTTCTCAATTTTTGAATAAATTAGAACATCATCTATATCGACAACAACTCCTAAGTCTAACAACCTTTGTAATATGATATGCATCATGTCCCAGAAGGTACTAGATACACTAAATAGTCCCAATGGCACTACCTGATAATCATAATAGTCATATTAGATGCAGAGGGCAGTCTTCCATTCATCCCCCTTTTTGATGTGTATTAAATAGTACCTATCTTTTAGGTTCAACTTAGTAAAGATATGCAATCCCACTACTTTATCTCTGAGTTCACTCATGAGTGGCAGTGGATACTTGTTGGCGAGCATAACCTTGTTTAGTCCATGGTAGTCTATGCAAAGTCTTTGACATCTATCTGGCTTAGGTACAAATGGTACTGAAGCATTCATCGGTGGTTGATCAGGTGTTATTCTCCTCTCATGTAGAATTTTGTCAAGGTAATCTTGCAATGGCTGTGGGGCCTTTTCAGATAACAGGTATATAGTTCCCCATAGGGACTTCTTATCTTGAGTGATTTTGATCTCATGATCAAGAGTATAATGACTTGGGAGCCATTCTACTGCCTCTAGGCCTTCTGGGCCCATAATCTCACCCATGTATTTGACTCTGGGGTCCAATACCACTGTCTCATCCAACTTGATACAAATACCTTTATACATCCGTTCCGGGTATTACTTCCCTTGCTCAGCCTGGATTGCCCCTCGTGTCACATCTTCCATAAATGATATGGGGTGTTGGCAATCCCATCAACCAAATGGTATAATTGGGTCATAGATCCCGTAGCTCATGACCTCACAGGTGATCTCTGAACAATGTCAGTTAGCCCCAATCTCTAGCACTATAGGGGTGGTGTAGCTTCTTCTTACAGTCTGGGAATGTGCACTCTCAAAACCTGTGATACTAACTGGGCTTTTTCGTTGGATTATTGCTAGTCCCAATCTTTGGACTAGCATGTCTCATATAACAAAGATCTGCAAGCCAGAGTTTAATAACATGTGAATTAGTACTTGCTCCTTTTGTATTCTTAAGTAGGCTGTGACCTAGGGGCACTCATAGTGTGTAGGAGTTGGGACTTGAGTTTTCTGTTATTTTGGTTCCCTTATAGGATTACCCTATCATTGTTTAAACGATATTGCTTCACAGGCATTCCATAATCTTGGGTGTTTGTTATTGTGCCCACATAATTTCAGCTATTCAGGCCTCCTCAGACAAACTTGGTCCCTTATGTGTGTACGTCTTCTTGCTTGCTGTGTTTCCCCTCAGTAACGATATTTAATTATACCAGTCTATGCCTCCAGTGCATAGATAATAGAGTAACCTTTGTAATACAGTCTTAGATGTTTGATTTCTACTATTGTATACCATTTAAGGCCCGCACGCTGTCCTGTATCTCACCTAGCACCTGGCAGCCTACCTACTCACTATCACTAGTAGTGCTATCCTGGTGACTGGAGGAGTGCTCTTAGGTAGTCCCCCGCTATCCCAATTCATTTCTTGTACAGAACCTTTGGAGGAAAGAGTTCAAGTACCCTGAGCTGCCTCCTGTAACAGTCCCCTCTTTTTCCATATCAGGTTTAAACCTTCCCTACTCAGGAGGGAATGTAAAGTCTTGTCATCACAGATCCAGATTGGCGGTCATGCTTCATTGCCAACCCCTGCGCTAGGCTAACTTTCCCTATTATACATGGTCTTCTATTCCTTTCATACTTCTGTTCCTACTCATACTCAGAACCCAGTCACTGCAGTTCTCCAACTTTCTTGCATAAATCATGGTCCTGGCTCAAAAGGTAGGTCATAGTTTTTCACCATGACTCTCGGCTATCGGATCTATCCTGCTTCTTGAACCAACAACTCCCAAAGTCTTGGGGTTAGCGGCATGTGGACTTAGTTCACTGATTGCCATAGGGCAGTATTCCAATCCTCCCCCTTTCAAGAACTATACTTTACTGTTTTCTATTGCCCTATTATTATGGCAATGGCTCTCTTCCTGTAAGCTCCCCACTTGTGGTTGGTAAGTTCATACTGGGTGTTGCTTTTATTTTTCCTACATTTATCAACCATGTTTTCACGTATTTCATCATGAGCCTTTTTCCAGTCCCTGTGGTCAACCTCTTGGGTTTTGGTCTGTTGATTGGTTTGTGCTAACCTTGCTAACCTGAAGTTCCCAGAAGTCATTCTCCTCTGAAACTAGCTGGGTTGCCCTTCCTCTCTTCCCTGTTTTGGCTCCCAGTCTGTGTCCTCTCTTTGCCATTTCAGAGGACCTGAAGACCCTGATAAGCAGGATGGATTTTCTCATCATTGTCTTTTCGTATCAAGGAAGGTCTCCCCCTAATTTCTGACTACTCAAACATATACCAGCTATTCAGTATCAGTATCATATGCCTTCTGAGACAGTCATCGCAATATTGCCTCCAGTAGTTATTTCTCAACTATTTTCCTCCATGCTGGCACTTGAAACTTGGTCTTAATATCCAAGTTTTTCATCTAAATGAGGTTCTTGTCAATGTCCTTCTTATACTCGACTTTTCCCCTCTGCACTAAAATGTTTTCAGTCGTGATTGATCAGTAAGAATCACACGATTATCTTCTGTTGAAGCTATTCCCACCTCCACACCTCAGAGCAAGTAGGAAACCTTTCAAGCCCTTCCATGCTCTTCCTATACTATTTGCTAAAGGGTCTTATGTTGGCCCCTTTCATCCTTCCTAGAGTACAAATTATTCAATTTTTATCCTCCGTCCATAGCAATAGATTTTGGCTAAAGTAGTCCTGGCATACCTGTCGACAGGTTTTAATATCTTGGCAGTGTTTTGCTTCATATATGAATGCAAGGTCAGCTGGTTTCTTCCGATACAATACATTCTGTCAGGCCAGCACTTTGGCTAAGGCTAGCTTCATTTAGTGTTCCTCTTTTTTCTTAGCCCTCGTATCCCACTTCAGCCATCCCACTGGGATAGCACCCAGACAGTAGCTAGGTTCTTCTCTACTATTGTCTGATCTATCATCTCCTAGGTCATAGTCTCTTGCTCCTCCAGCCATATCTGGAGGTACCATTCTCGCCACCAAACCCTCTATTATTACTGCAAATTTGGTCCCTCCTTGTGCCAGGCCTTTCACATGATCCCATTGGGAGGGCCTCAACTATCGTTTCCCTATTTCTTTGTCCTGGTTTAATTCCCCATGATGTGAACTTAATGCTTCCCTTACAAGTGTGACCATCTCTTTTACTGACTAGTTAAATATCCACTTTATACTTTGTTACAGATCCCTCAACTCAGTTATCAACTATTGATCTACCCCCTGTACCTTTCTTCTCAAGTGCTGATTCTGGGTTCCTGGAAGTTGTCATTCCGCCTCTAACTCTATTCAGAGTTCATCCTAGCCTGTGTAGAGCTGTTGGTCTCTACTGACTGATTCTTGAATAGTACATCCTAGATCCTAGTACAGCTGTCCACTTAGTGCTGCTTGTTGATCCAATTGCTCATGCGTGTGAGTGAAGGCAGCTTCAATTACCCCCTTAAACCTAGTGATCTCTATGACCACCTCTCCATCTACCTTTCTGCTCCAATTTTACGACAGTGCCAACTCTTCCTCTACCAGCTTTTCCCCCTTTAGTAGTTATTTTCTTACTTGTACAAGCCCTTCTGCTATTTCTTTCCCCTTATCCCACCAGGTCCCATAAGTGACCATCTTGTCATTCTTGATTTGGGTTATACTGTGGTCCAACTGACCAATCAGTATCCTAATGTATGCACCCAAGACATCCAATTCAGTGGTACCTGAGGGGTTTGGGGTTCCTGAGTATAATAATTGTCTACTTCATCTCTTCCGTACCCTCTGAATCGGGCCTCTAAATAGTAGTAGTACTTGGAAGGCTCTAGCTGTGAGTATCACACCTACTTGCAGAGGTGATACATCAATGCTTAACCCCAAGGCTGCTGGTAGTAGTAGGTATGGGCTATCCTGGCTCAGTCCCTAGATGCTTAGCACCTTTTGCTCTCTCTCTGCATTCCATATATCAGTATTACTAGAATCCTCAGATCCTTTCTCAATCCTTGGTTGTGACATCTTGTCTTTCTTCTGTATTAGTATAACTGCTTTAAGGGCCCCGATAATCCTATCATCAACAAACCAGAAGGGAACATCTTCATCCACAAGAACTTTGCTTATGCTGAGATCAAATTCGATCTCTTCTATATCATAGTTTCTGCAGAGGTAGAGGTGAAATACATATAAGAGGATGTTTGATACACGGTCCTCCCAGCTCATTTCAGAAAAAGGGTTCTAGGCTGTTATCGTAATAAGATATATCAATATAGAATTGAGTGGTAGCCAACTCTAAGGACAAACTACTTCTGACCAGAGCCTGATACTTAATGAAGTCAATACTAGGAAGGCTCACTATTGTAACTGGTATGGCTACTAGATTATGTTTTATGTTTGGTTTCATAATATCATTTGATACTTGTATTGTTCTATGTGCTGCTATCAGTTGATACACACAATGTTTCAAGTTTGGTTTCACAGTATTATTTGATACTAGTATTGTTTTGTGTACTATCAGTTGATACACACAATGTTTTCAGTTTGGTTTCATTGTATCATTTGATACTTCTATTGTTTTGTGTGCTATTGGTTAATACACACAATGTTTTAAGTTTGGTTTCATAGTATTGTTTGATACTTATATTGTTTTGTATGCTATCCACTGATATACACAATGTTTTATAAAATTGCTCATACTAGTTGTAAGTAAGAGGTTGTATTTAAAGACTGCTGACTTCTACAATAGAAACAGCCAACTTTGACTGTGAGTATTCTTAATATACTTGGCTGCACAGTTACTTCTTCAATTCCCTACTATATCTTCTCGAAGCCTCCTTTAGTAAGTAGGACTCACTTCTTGTTGACTAAGAGGCCATCTGCTCCTATCATACAGCTACGCGAATAGGACCCCTATTCAAATACGTTACCACTATCCTATTGCGTAAATGAAAGTATAAAGGTTGTATCGTACAATGAATATATTAATAAGGTCATTTTCTCTATCACTCATGATTCTGGTAAAAGCCTGGGAGGCAACTCGATATTTATGTTCTACATCCAAGTGTTTGTGGACTATCTATTCCTCTTATCTTTTCTCTTGTTTCTTAGTGCCAATCTCATAGACCCTAAAAACCTTAACTCCGATTAAGGTGACTTTGCAATATAAGACCTGTAGAGAGTGTGTTTCCATCGTACTTTTCACATGGTCCATATTTCATCTATGGTCACTGGTACCATTTTACCATGCCAAGTAGTTACTGGTTCTTTCTCTACCTATGAGATAATCAGCCCCAATGACAGACTTATCAATAGAGTTGGACCCATTATCCTTCTGCGTCAATCCTACCATGAGGGATATTTGCCCGTATTGTAGCAATAGCAAATAAGTTTGTAATTGTCCTCTGCCCTTGATATTGACTCATTACTAGTGTGCCTCCTTATGACTCTTCTTTGTCTGCATTTGGATGTAGAAGTATAATCATTTCATGGGCATTGTCCTCTCATCCTACTATCTTTTGACATATATAACTCCACAATCCACAACTAAATTGCTTCATATGACTTCTGCAGTACGGCTGAAGACTCCTTCTAGAGGTGTTGATAATGATACCTCAGTCGGTATCTTCTAGTTAGCATAGTGTAAGGGATTTATCTATCCATTCGCATTGGTGGAAAATGTCTTACTCTCCAAATACTTCAGCAGACTTCGGAATCAAATATCTGACCTTTAGCCAATAGTCATGTACTATGCCCCTGGTGCTATGACAGTTCATCTTATATGTAACACTCTCAGACACTGGTATATTACTATTGAGTGTTATTTATTCAGGAATCTTTGTTTCCAATGCAGACAATTTGATTGTTGTATCTATATGCATACCAATAGAACAATTGTTGCTCTTTATGTTGACAATCTTCTCATTAGGCAAAACTGAGAAGAATGTCACCAATATGCTATAATGTGGGTACTCCTAGGAAGATGAATCCCATGGTTGTAACCGCACTGACCAACTTTAAACTTATGCCCCAAAGATCACACAAATGTAAGAGTAAAGTAAACAGTAATACTTAAGATTGTTAAGCCTGATGCTTCACTCAATTGAGGTCTCAGAAGGATTGATTGTTGGAGTAGGAGAGTTCTTGCATAGATTTTCAAGTAGTTTTATCTTATGCCAGAAGCTCCCCCATCAGTTCACTCCAACCACTGGAGTACTCCCTTCACCACTGAGGGTGGTCTGACATGCCTCCTTATACATGTGGCAGGTATGCATATGTCAAGGTACCCTAGTCAGCATTCACCCCATTCGGTTATCGTTTCTGCAGTGCATCTCCATTTCGTCAGCCTGAGTGAAAATGTCTTCACATCGGTACCTTGCTAGTAGCTAACAGTCAAGACACCAGATAAACTGGACTATCTATGACACTCTTCCCATATGTATTGGTCCCTACATGATCCCAGAAGCTACCTTGCGTAGTTTACCTATCTAATATTTACGACTCGCAGCCTTCCAGTATCTTCCACAATATATAGTGGTCATGTAGTGCTCCAGTAGTTACTACCTATGAACACTATCTCAGATCCACCTTACCTGTCCTAGGAATCATGCTTTTAGTGCCTTTCCACTTCCCTTATAGAGCCTATAGTGTTGGGGACATGTTCAGGTTTAAGAGATGTAAAACTCTCCTGGTCACCCCGGCACCACCCAGGACTACCCTTGAGACCCCCATAGTTGACTTCCGTTAACTGCATCGGTTTTAGTCCATTTCACTCGAAACAACCGGCATGAAGTACTCCAGCTTCCATTCTATGCCTCCGTATATATCCTGCGAACAGCCTTCTGTTGACTACATGGCCAGGGTGCATACAGTGTTGCAAGCAGGTCTACAAAGATTCTCTTTTGCCAAACTGCACACAACTATACAACCCTTTGGCCATGACGTCCGGGCCCCAAGGCGCAGCCGCAGGGGCATGATAGGAATAATGTCTCCAATTTTCAGCTTCTTCAGAGCTGCATAGCTCACCCAATAGCATGTCCCAAAACTCCAGATTCTGGTATTATGTATAGCTTCATGTGACAAATATTCTGGTCATTTCCCCCAAACTCTCCGATGACTTCATATTGCCAGGTAGGGTAACTCAAGTTCCTAGATAGGGTAACCCAAGTCCCAAGACAGGGTAACTATAATCCCTCAGTATGGTAACCTATTCTGGAAGTCAGGGTAACTTTACCCTGTTACCCTGTTACCCTGTCTATTCCTAAAGTGGAGATAGACTTCTCTCCCTTCACCTACCCAGTTACCTAGCTTTGCTGGGAAACTTGTCCTCTACACTCCCTTGAGTATGCTAACACCTCCCCAGTGTGTATGCTTTACTATTCATGATGGAATCCAGACCATCAGGCTTCTGTGAGTCAAACTCTTGCTTGCCCTCCTGTTTCTACCAGTCTGCCTCAGAGCTGCTTGCATTGCTGTAGGTTCAGTCTGCCATAGCTCATATATGCTGGGTTATTATATATGTATCTTAAGATAAAAGTACAGTTTGAGATGGTAGACCTCAGACCTATAAGTCACTTTTTGAAAATGGTAGTAACCTGTGATCTGGGAAATAGAAAGGTCTATGTCATTCAGGAAAAATACATAAGATAAGTACTAGAAAGGTTCAGGATAAGCCATTGCAAGCCTGTTGCTAGTCTAATAGATAAGAACAAACCAGAACAACTGGTATTAGAAAAACCTGAATGTGACAAGACTCCTTATCAACAGTTAATTCGAAGTCAAAAATAGATTACAACTTGTACAGAGCCTGGTATTGCATTCTCAGTATCTCATCTTGAATGATCTGGCCATGACCCATCTCAGCAGCATTGAATTTATGCTGAGAGACTACGATAATATCTTTCAGCAATAATGCAACTCAGGCTTAGTCTCAGATGGGGTGTTACGGTTTCCCACTACTCGTGTTACTCGTGACAGGTAACGACCTTGGTTGGTTCCGTCCGACTGCGCTGCACTGTGTCCTACACCTCCTTGAGTCTCTAGGCCCTATCTTAGTATTCTCACGTTAGAATTGGTCTCTCACCAGTGCTGAGAGTATTGGTCTTTGATTTGGTTAACACGATCCGCATAGCGGATAGGTTCTTGACCCTACAGCGGATCTGTCTAGCCGATGAGATTGGAGCGTAAGGGTTCTTGTATTGTAAAGATCGTAAAGTAGTTGATACGAAATAACAGTAGATGGTTGCGTGAAGAGCTAACCCATCTGTGAAAACCCGGCCTTTATATAGGCCTCTTTCCGTAACCCTAACCCTGCCCTAATCCTCAAGCAAGGTCAGGTGCGAAATCCATCCCATGACTTAAACAAGTCATGTGCGCAAACATAAAACATCCCATGACCTCTAAGTGATGTCATGTGCGAAAACATAAATCAAACGCAATATAACTAACCCAACTACATGACCTACTAACGAGGTCACGCGCGAAACATAAACGAGTCTGCCTTGCTGCTAAGCCTTACCGTTCAGCCTAGTCTCTTCCCATAACGTCAACTGTACGTCATGTGCGAAATGCAACCAACATAAACAACCCCCATGACCTGCTAACGAGGTCATGTGCGTAAAATCAATTTAAACATAAACAAGCCCTATGACCTGCTGACGAGATCATGTGCATGAAAGAATAACTTAACCGTATGATGCCTAAACAATGTCATATGTGAAACCTTTTCCCTGCTGCTATCACCTGGCTAGCGCTCCTCTAGCCATATCATGACACCATCCTCTCCAATTCCCCTGATCCCCACCAGTCATTCCTCCTGTTCTATCCTTTTCCCGAGAGTTTATCTATCACTTCTATCGTCTTCTTCCATATCCCTTCTGGTGTTCTAGTCTCTCCTCCAC
>PYWC01000093.1:87783-147088 GCA_003182015.1 Tuber magnatum | reverse complement strand
TCAAGGCGGGGCCGGAGGGGCATGATAGGAATAATGTCTCCAATTTACAGCTTCTTCGTAGCTGCGTAGCTCGCCCAATAGCATCTCCCGGAACTCCAGATTCCAGTATTCTGCATGGCTTCGTGTGACAAACATTCCAGTCATTTTTCCCAAACTCCCTGAGGGACTTGGTGTTGAAAGGTAGGGTAACTCAGGTCCTTGAACAGGGTAACCCAAGCCTCAAGGCAGGGTAACCCAGTCCTAAGGGTAGGGTAATCTTGTCCGGTGGACAAGTGGACTTTCTCCTGTTACCCTATCTATCCCACTTCCGGAGATAGACACACTGGGCCTTTCTCCAGTTACCCAGCCTAGGTGTGTGTTGCCCTTTCATAGGTCCCTAAGTATGCTGACACCAATCTCGGGTGTAGCCATGTATCTAAATACTTGTGTCCACTAAGTCTGCTCATCTCGGAGCCCGGGCCATCGGGTCTCCGTAGGTCAAGTACTCACTTGCCTGCCGTTTCCTTCCAGTTCGCCTCCGGGCTACCTGTATGGGTGTAGGTTCCGGCTACCATAGCTCATGTATGCTGGGTCGTTACAATTGTTTCTTGTCGTCCGTTGTTGTATGTGAATTCTGCCATGGATAGGAACTCTGTCCAATCGTTCTACTGATAGTTGACGTAGGCTTGCAGATATTGTTCCAATATTCCGTTCGTTCTTTCGGTCTGGCCATCCATTTGCGGTTGGAAGGCCATACTCAAGTGTCGGCTAACACTTCGCTGTCCCGTGATTTCTTTCCATCCGTCCGACATGAAGATGGATCCTCGGTCGCAGGTAATGTGCTTCGGTAGGCCGTGGAGTCTAAAGACCTGGTCTTTAAACAGGTTGAAAAATTGTGGTGTCCTCATATCGGTCCTGCATGGTATAAAGTGCCCCATTTTTTTAAGTCGGTATAAGGACCTATATGACATCATAACCATTTGATTCGGGTAGTCCAGTGATGAAATCCATAGCAATGCATTGCCATGGTCTTCCTGGAGTTTCAAGTGGTTTGAGCAGCCCATAAGGTGCGTGTACAACCATTTTCCTTCACTGACAGGTGTCACAATTCTTCACATATCGTTTAATATCATCACGCATCGGCGGCCACTAGCATGATTGTTGAATTAAGGCTGTCGTTTTGGCCGTTCCACTGTGTCCCACCTGTGGAATGTCGTGATTTTTCTTATCGTCTCTGTTCGTAAGGCTTCTTCATCAGAGAGCCTTATCTTGTCGTCATACTATAGGTATCCATCTTTTTCCCAGTATAGCCCGAGGGCTACACCTTTCATTTGTTTCAGGCCTTCTTTCAAGGCCTTCCTTACCTCCTTGATTTCCTGGTCACTGGTGGTCTTTCTTTTTATCCATTCTTCGTATCCGTCATTGTTGCTTGAGGCTGTGGTTATTTCATTTAGGGATTCGTATCCGCTGCCTTCGTCTTCTTCTTTTGTGAAGTACTTCTCTTTAGGGAGAAGTATTCTTTGTCGTTGCAACCATGTGTCTTCCTTGTCGGGGAAGCCCTCCGTCCTCCGAGTCAATGCATCCAGCTTTCCTCCTTCTTTTCCTGGTCAGTATTCAATTTGAGGGTGGTATTGGCTTAATGTCTCACTCCACCTAATCTGTCATCTATTGAGTTCTTTGGTGATATTAAATGCTAGTAGGTTCTTGTGGTCGGTGATAATGCGGATCACATGTCGACTTCCTAGTGTGTATTTCCTCCCGTCTTTAACCGCTTGAACAATGGCTAATAGTTCTTGGTCTCGAATGTCATAGTTTTGCTCTACCTTTGACATTGTTTTTCATTGAAATGTGACCGGTCTCCATAACCCGTCCTCTCCCTGCTGGGAGAGGATACCAGAGCATACATTGTTGGATGCGTCCGTCTCTACCATGATTGGTAGCGTGGGGTCGAAGTGCCCTAATATCGGTGTCGTAGTAAGTCGTTTTCTCATATCGTCTAATGCGGGTTGTTGTTTTTCTCCCTATTCCCATTTGACTCCTTTCTTTGTCGTATCGTAGAGGGGTTGAGCTACTCTGCTAAACCCTTCAATGAATCTCCGGTAGAACTTGCAGAAGCCCACCAAGCTTTGCACTCCCTTTACACTCTTAGCTGCTTTCCCGTTATTGATAGCCCCTGTTTTGACTGGATCAGTTCGTACCCCTTCCGGGTTAACAATAAATCGTAAGTATTCGACCTCGCCCGCATGGAAGTCGCATTTCGAAGGTTTCAGTTTGACCTTGGCTTCTCTCAATGCCTGTAAGACATTCCGTATGTCTCGGTGGTGTTGCTCCATATTGTCTGAATAGATGAGGATATCGTCCATGTAGACGATACAACATATGTCCAGGTATTTGCTCAACTTGGAGTTGATCTATCGTTGGAACATCGCTGCTGCATTGGATAATCTAAAGGGCATGACTAAATATTCGAACAGTCCGTATCGCGTCCCGAAAGCCGTTTTCCATTCATCTCCTTCGGCCATCCTTATGTGGTAATATGCGTCCTTGATATCCAACTTCCTATAGTGCTTGGCCCATTCTAGTCGGTCCAGCACTTTGTCGATCAATGGTAGAGGGTACCGGTCTTTTTGTGATACCGCATTCAGTCCCCGGAAATCCATGCAAAGTCTCAGTTTCCCATCTTTCTTTTTGACAAATAGGATGGGTGCCCCCGCTGCGGAGGAGGATGGTCGGTTCTATTGCCTAGACAGGTTCTGTTGGAGGTATTCGCACAGTGCCTTCAACTCCTCTTCCCTTAACAGGTAGAGTTTCAAGAAGGGGGCTACCTTTCCTTCCTCTAGCTTGATCTGGTAATCTTCACTCTTGTGTGTGGGAAGATCCATCCTTTCGTTCTCTTTGAATATCCAGAGATAGTCGTGATGTTCTTTCAGGACCAGTTGCCTCAGACTTAATTTCTTCTTCCTGGCTTCTACCTTTACCGCTAGTCGTGTGCTAATCGTTGACACATCTGCAATCGTTGGTCCGTCTTCTTCTTCATCCCGTCTGAGCATCCCGGTCTGTTCCCCTCTCCGATAGAGTTGACCGAAGGCCTTTGCTGTTATAAAAGATATGCTTCGGAGTTTCTCTTCTATCGTTTCTGTAGGGGTGTTGTCCTTCGGGGTTCCTCGTCCCGTGCTGCCCAATCCTTCCTCTCCTCTTTTTGTCTTGTCCAGGTCTCGGACCTCGCGGAACTCCCTGGTATCGATATTTTCGATAATCATCTGGGCTATGCAATCCCCTTTTTGGATCGTATAGTCCTCATCCTTCAGGTTTATTAGTAGGACTTGTACCTTGCCCCTATAGTCCGCATCGATCACTCCCGCACCTGTGGTAATCCCGTGTCAGGTAGCCATAGCACTTTGTGGAGCGATTCTTGCATAGGTGCCATCAGGTAGCCCTACTGCAATTCCTGTTGGTATCATCTTTTGTCCGCTTGCAGGGACCATCATGTCTTCCGTGCTGTACAGGTCATGACCCGCAGCCTTCTTTGATCCTCATGTTGGTTTCCTAGCATTCGGGAGTAACACTTGTACCCTGATGCCTTCATCGTAGGGGATCGCTTCTTCGTGTTTGGTGTTCATGTGGAGGATCTGCATCCTCAGGTTCTCTCTGATTGCTTGTTCTTCGGAAATCGTTTCAATTGTTGGAGAAGTTTCCAGGCACCACTGCATGCATAGTTCACTGTTGAAGTTGATTTGGCCTTCTTCCCAGTCGATATTCCGATTGTGTTATTTTAGCCAGGATGTTCATAGTATCGCACTGTGTTTCTGTAAGCGCGCTACCTGGAAAGTCATAGCTTCCTGATGTGACCCAATCTCCATTACCGCCTGTACTGTATGGGTGATGGGTCCTGTTTTGCTTTTTTCCCCGTTGACCACGTATATGTCTCTTGGTTTCTTTATCTTTTACCGGGGTACTCCGTGGGTTTCACAGAAGTTTCTGTTGATGAAATCCGCGGTTGCTCCTGAATCAAGCATCGGGTTCGTTTCTGTCTCCTTGTCTGTTGTGCATAGTTTTATCTTAATCATAGGATGTTCATTGTTGTTCTTGTAACCATTCATGTTGTTGATCGTTGCCTTATTGCCTTTTTTCCTTGATAGGTGTGTCTTGTTTTTCCTGGTTGATATGTGTGCAATACCAGTGGGTTTGCCTCTTTCCTCGTCCTGAAGACCACTCTTTGCTGGGGACTTTATTCGTTTAAAGTCTCCTGCCCTTCCGTCCTCCCCATGGCTTCAATTTCTTGAGGTTTGGTCTCCTTTCATCGTCAATCCTTGATGAAGTGCCCTTTCAGTCCGCATCGGAGACATGCATTCTCCTTTCTACTTTTCTGGTATTCCTCGTCGGACAACTGTTGGAATCGCCTGTTCCTGCCTTCTGCCATGTCCAAGTCCATCGGATCTCCCACTCATGGCGGTCTTGGTGTGTTGTTCGGTCGATAGATCCCGTTGTTGTTACACGGTGGGATCGGGTGCTGTATCCCCTTGGTCTTGTTTTGAGCGTGTCTAACCAGATTGATTTTGACTTCTTTGTCGACAGCCCATACTGCGAAGCCTTCTGCTGTTTGATCAGTCTGGTCCCAGCTTATCCATGCCTTTTGCAGCCTTTCATTAGTACCGCCCAGAAGATGGTGGTACTCCGTGTCTTCATCGTATTCCCCTTCAACAGATATCATGCGAAACTTGTACCAGTAGTCGGAAAATTGTCTTTCCCTTGCCTCATCTTCTGCAGTTTGAGCCTCGCCGTTTCCTTGCCGTTTCTGTCCCCAAACTGCATATGCAGTGTTTCTCTAAACTCCTCCCACGAGGCCCATATCCGGTCTCGTTTTCCTTCCACATAGGGCATTATCCATTGCCCTGCCACTTCTCTCAAGAGGGACTCCATATAGTCCATCTTAATCGTGTCTTTGCCGACTCTGCATCCCTTGACCTTGAAGTACTGTTCCAACTGACTTACGAACCATCTCAGTTTTTCGCGGTCTCCCTCATGGAGGTCCGGTTCCTTTGCCTTTGGTCTTGATTCCGGGTGGGCGTTAATTGCCCCCAGGAACCTTGTTATCTGGTCCTCCGCCATCATCAGGGCCTACACCATAGGTCCTGTCAGGGGTGCTGGTGTTGCCGCTGCGGCCATCCTTCTGGGTCGTGGTGTTCTGTGGGGAGAACTATCTTGGGGTGAAGTTATGTTTGGGTGTAACTGGACTTGCTGCTCCTGAGGGTTGGCTTGCTGCTTTGCCTAAGGTGTTTCGTACTCGTCCTAGGTCGAGAGTATAGTCTGTGAGATTGATATCTCATTCCTTGTCCTGGGTGAACTCCGAGTTCTCTGGAGTTGCCGTTCTACCATCTTGAGGTGTCGCAGGAGAGGCAACCAAATGTTACAGTTTCCCACTACTCGTATTACTCGCGACAGGTAACAGCCTTGGTTGGTTCCTTCGAACTGTGCTGCACTGTGTCCTAGAGCTCCTCGAGTCTCTAGGCCCTATCTTAGTATTCTCACATAAGAATCGGTTTCTCACCAGTGCCGAGGGTATCAGTCTCTGATTTGGTTAACATGATCTGCATAGTGGATAGGTTCTTGACGCTACAGCAGATCCGTCTAGTGGATGAGATTTGAGTGTAAGGGTTTTTGTATTATAAAGATCATAAAGTGGTTGATACGAAATAACAGTAGATGGTTTCATGAAGAGCTAACCCATCTGTGAAAACCCGGCCTTTATATAGGCCTCTTCCCGCAACCCTAACCCTGCCCTGATCCTCAAGCAAGGTCAGGTGCAAAATCCATCACCTGACTCTAATAAGTCCAGCGCACAAACATAAAACATCCTATGACCTCTAAGTGACGTCATATGTGAAAACTTAAATCAAATGCAATATAAATAAACCAACCACATGACCGACTAATGAGGTCACGTATGAAACATAAACGAGTCTGCCTTGCCAGTAAGCTTTACCAGCCAGCCTAGACTCTTCTCATAACGTCAACCGTACGTCATGTGCGAAATACAATCAATATAACCGAGCCCCATTACCTGCCAATGAGGTTATGTGGGTAAAACCAATTTAAACATAAACGAGCCCCATGATCTGCTAACGAGATCATGTGCATGAAAGAATAACTTCACTGTATGACGTTTAAACGACGTCATATGTGAAATCTTTTCCCTGCTGCCGTCACCTGGCTAGTGCTCCTCTAGCCAGATCATGACATGGGGTGGTACTTCTGGTTTATAGCTCTCAGATTTCATAGACTCAGACTTTGCAGGAGATGTACTATCCTTGAAATCAACAACAGAATATCTTGTATGCATAGGAGAGGGTCTAGTTCAATAACATTCCCAGCATCAGCCAATTCCCGCAACAAGTACACAGATGCCAAATTTATTGCAAGTACATCCACGATTGAAGACCTCCTTTAGTTTTGGAATCTATTACGAGAAATTACAAAATCACTACTGCAGTCCCGCATACTATACAACAGTAATCAAGCATCTCTTCCAACCCTCTGAGATATGGCTTATAAACCTCACTCAAAGTATATTGGTATTCATGTACATAAAATAAGGAAGATGAGTGAGGACTGGAATGAAGTGGTTATAGAATACTGTGGGATAGACTGTATGGCAGCCAATAGTTGGACAAAGCCTTCAGTGGGTAAAATGCATAAGATGTTTGTAAAGATATATGGTTTGTACTGATCAAACCAAGGTTAATAGAGTTTATAAGTCCATTTAGCATAAAGATATTATTTATTTTTTTCCTCTTATTATTGTTGTTGATGAAACCTATGGTACAGAAATCTATACTGAAAGCAAGATGTAAAAAGGTTACTAGGTGTTTGTTCGTTTGGTTAATTTTTGTTTCTTTCATATATGGGTATAGATAGGCTGCATAAGGCTATACTAGTAGCCAGAGTGTTAGTATACAGTACTGGGGCTCTCCTCTTGTATTAGCGTATGCAGAGTTGTGTGTGGGTCATTGTTAGCAGTCATGTATTCCCTATAGATAGCATCCTTCAGTACTAGGAAATATGTCAAGTTCCTTTCCACTTTCCTCTACACACACGAGATGTTATCACACCCAGACCAAAGGCTGACTTCCCAGTGCCAGGTCTAACCATTGCAGTTATCATAGCACTAGAGTAGATTTACTATCTCTGTTCTTCTAGCAGCTGCAGGTTCACAGATTCTAGTAAGGCTCTTGCCTACTAGTAGTAACCATGCCAAGGTTGTAACTCCATTACAACCCCTAACCACTTGCTTGCTTGCAACCTCAGGCACTCCCAAGAGCATGCCTAACAGCTGAACGGAAGTAATAGCTCAACAACACTTTTGCACTTAATACCAATCAAATTCCCACTACATGAAAATAAAAGTTGTAAGAGAGAGAAAGAAAAAAATGGAAGGCCTGTTTGCAAAAACCTAAAACAATGTATAAGAAAGTCAGAAGGGGGTTTAAAGCATCAGAGAATATTTAGTAGTGGTTGGTAATTCTTAAATTCATATATGGATTGCAAGTATCGTTGAGCTGTTACTTCCGCTGAGCTGTTAGGCACTATCTTGAGAGCGCTCAAGAGCACAAGCAAGTGAATAATTGGGGGTTGTGGCGGAGTTACAACATTGGCACGGTTACTCCGCCAGTAATTTGTCCAAACCAGAGCATAGGGTACTGCATCAGAGTGATCTTGGTGTGAAATATAGCGGGACGGCTGTTTGTCCACCTGAAAGCACCCATGCCCAGAATGGACAACTCTGGTGGTACTGGCATGAAAGTATCACTGTTGACTTCTATAACTAAGATGGTGTGATTGACCAACGTGGCGCCAGGGAGAAGGGTTGACAGTGATGATATAATATGCTACTGAATAAGGTGTTGATATTATGCTAAGAATATTGACTGTAAAATATAAGAAAAATAATAGGTGAAAAAGGTGATGAAGCAGGACATAAAATGGATAGATAGGAAGTAGGATCTATTGGTATCTCAGGTAGTAGTTGTGGCTCATGTCTAATGGACTCTAACTAAGGTAGGTTGATTTAGCTCATATTTCTTATTTTTTAACCTAACGTATTAGACCTAGTATTAGGACACTCACTAGTTATAGGACAGTAAATGAAATGACCACTTGTTTGAAAAATAGTTGTAACTCAGACGATATTATATCAGATAAGCTATAAATTTGTATCCAAATAGCCAGTCACCATGCCAATAACCCCTACTGGTTGTATCCCAATTGAACTAATAGAGCTATATCTATCAGTCAATATATACTAAGAGTTATAAATCATGATTGTCTTATTTAGTCAATGTTTTTGAGAAGAGAAGAAATTATAAAATTATTCTACTTTCTAGCACGGGTAGAGGTGGTTCTGGGCCACAGCTAGCGAGTGGTAGTATGTGGATTGGAGCTCTGTTGGAGTCAAGTCATTAGATTTGCTAAAAGTGAAAATTGACTGAATAAAAGACTTGTTTTATAAGTAGCTTGATATGGTTGATTCTTACCCATTTCTTCATGACTTCTGCTCTCAGGGTTGTTATTATCGGAGCTAGCTGTAATGGCCTCTTCATCATGGTCCGGGTATGTCTCTTGTACTTGGTTGGTCTTAGATTGTATCTTTCTCCTAACCAGCACTTTGGTCTAGTTATGTTTTGCTGCAGCCTTAGTCTTTTTCTTATCAAGTTCCAAACACTTATGATATAGCTTAGCCAGGTGCTTGAAACTTAGGAGAAGTCCACCACATAGTTGTCTTCTATCAGCCATAGCTGGCTTTGCTAGTTGTTGAACCTTTTCTACCTCTTATTCAGCAATAATATTTGCAGCATTGATACATCAGGCTTCTTTGATATATTGGGTCAAGAGGTCCTTGAGAGCTTTATTGGCAGGGGTTTCCTCTATTTGCTAATTGCTAAGCTCAATATGATCAGGATTGGGGGCTCCAACTGCTCTTCCTGCTAATAGACAAAGTCTGGGATGTCTGATTGCTAAAGGTGTCTTTGGAACTATTTTTGCCTGCAAGATAGGATCTCTCAGGATTTGATTTCTGTTAAATGGGATGAGCCCACAGGTACACCAGGCTGACTTGATAGTCTCTGGCTGAAAGGTCTTTTGCCTTGCTCTCTAAAGCATGGGAAAGATGTCTCCCTGCTTAATAGTCCCATATGGGCCTTGCTGATGCACATGATCTTCAAGCTCTTGCTTATAATAAGTTGTGAGCAGACCAAAGATGCCAACATCAACAGGTTGGAGAATATGAGTTGAATGGGAGGGAAGACATAAAAGATGAATATTGTGGTCGAGTACATACTTGATGAACTCATAGTTCTCAACATGAGTTGAATGGCCATCCAAGACAAGAGTGAGATTCTGATAGATACCATTGGTAGTCAGGGTTCATAGTTCGAATACTTCTTGAAACAACTGAAATGTAATATTAATATTGTTGTAACCTTTAGGGCAGGTGGCAAAGAAAGCATCCTCCTTTTTCTCAATATTGATATTTGTATAGTATCCTATTAAGTGGGTATTTACCTTAAAAATAGTGAGAGGAGTCAAGACTTTGTCTTCACCAGAGATCACTTCTACAATAGTAACCCAATCATCACTACTATCCTGGATGAGGCTGAGATTTCAGTGGGAGGCATGGCAGATGATTGTACTTGCTCCTTCTAATCCAATAGCAAATCTCATTTCGTTAGTATTCTATGTGTCCTGATCTTTGACATGGAACTAGCACCGAATGTGATAAAAGCGATCAAGATGCATCTTAAAAGAATCCAGGTCAGTTGCCAAAACCCTCTCCCTATCTAAACACCACCGAACTTTGCAATCCAAATCGACATGACGACTCAGAAAGTGCCTCAGCCAATGCTCTCCAACCTGGTCACTGGAATTCTGTGCATGAAGGAGACTCTGAACCATTTTAAGATATGTCTGTAATGAGCTAGAAATCCATGGTCATCCCACTTCTTAATCCATACACTCAATGTCTCCCCTTCAGAGCTGGAGAGAAGCTGCTGTGATTCATGTGCTACCTTTGCTAGTGTTGAATGTTGTGCAATTTGGTTATGCAGGATAGAGTTTGGTACTTCAAACATCAGAGACAATTGGTAGAATAAAAGGTTGGGGTCAGCCTTATGGACCTGTAGGGCTGCCTGAAGACATGTCTTCTTCGTATTCTTAGAAGAAGGCAATGGTAAATGCAGGGTATTCTGGAAGGTGTTTCAAAGGGTTGGTTGCTTTATATATTGTATAAGAGAAGTATAATGAGAAGAGTACAGAAATGTCAGGAACTTGAAATCAATGACTCCAAGGAAATAAGAAAGAAACTCCCACAAAGCCTTCTGGTATTATAAAACAGACCCTAAGGAATATCCCCATATAACGGGGGCACCCCTAGGAAGATGGATCCCAAGGTTATGACCGCACCGCTCAACTTCAAACTTATCGCCAAAAGTTCACACCAATGTAAGAGTAAAGTAATTTGTTAAATTTAATATCGTTAAGCCTGATGCTTCACTCAATTAAGGTCTCGAGAGGATTGATTGTTGGAGTAGGAGAGTTCTCGCATAGACTTTCAGGTAGTTTTATCTTATGCNTCTCGAGAGGATTGATTGTTGGAGTAGGAGAGTTCTCGCATAGACTTTCAGGTAGTTTTATCTTATGCAAGAAACTCCCCCATCAGTTTACTCCAACCATTCGAGCACACCCTTCTCCGCTAAGGGCGGTCCGACACGTCTCTGGGCACACCCTGCGGGCATCCATGTATCGACACACTCTAGTCGGCGTTCATCTTATGCGGTTATCGTTTCTGCAGTGCATTCCAATTTGCCCGCCGCAGTGAAAACTTCTACGTAACGGCGTCTTGCCAGTGGCTAACAGTCAAGACGCCGCATGAACTAGACTATCTATGACACCTTTCCAATTTGCATTGCTGTCTACTTGGCCCCGGAAGCTACTGTGAGCATTTTATCTATCTACTATTTCCAGTTCTCGGGCTTACAGTGTCTTCCACTGGGGACGGTGATCTGGAAGGGGTCCAATGGGTGCTACCCATGACCACTACCTCGGACCCACCTTACCTGTGGTAGGAATCATGCTTGTAGTGTCTCTGCACGTCCCTTTCAGAGCCTATGACATTGGAGACACTTTCAGGCTTGGTAGGTGTAAAACTCTCCGGGCCGCCCCAGCACCACCCAGGACTACCTTCGGGACCCCTACGGTTAACTCCTGTTAACTCCATCAGTTTTGGTCAGTTTTACTCCAAACAACTTGGAGGAGGTACTCCACCTTCTACCCTATGCCCCCCTGTATATCCTGCAAACAGCTTATAGTCAACCGGACGGCAGCGACGTATATGGTGTTGCAAGCAGGTCGCCAAACCTTCCACTTTGCTAGACTGCTCAGAACTGCGCAACCGTTTGCCCATGACATCCGGGCCTTAAGGCGGGACCGGAGGGGTATGATAGGAATAATGTCTCCAATTTACCGCTTCTTTGGAGCTGCCTAGCTCACCCAATAGCATCTCCCAGAACCCCAGATTCTAATATTATGCGTGGCTTCACATGACAAACATTCTGGCCATTTTTTCCAAACTCCCCGAGAAACTTCGTATTGAAAGGTAGGGTAACTCAGGATTTTGGGCAGGGTAACCTGATCCAAAAGGTAGGGTAACCTTGTCCGGCGGACAAGATAACTTTTCCTGGTTACCCTGTCTATCCTGTCGCCGGCGATAGACATATCTGACCTGTCTCCAGTTATCCGGCCTAGCTGAGCAACTGCCCCTTCAGAAGTCCCTAAGTACGCTGACACCTCTCCCGGGTGTACTCAGGTACCTAAGTACCTGGGCAGCTAATTCTGTTCACTCTCAAAGCCTGGGCCATCGAGTCTTCGTAGGTCAAGTACTCACTTGCCTGCCGGTCCCTACCAATTCGCCTCTAGGCTACCTGTATGGGTGTAGGTTCCGACTGCCATAGCTCATGTATGCTGGGTCGTTACGCCCCATACTAAAACATTTCCAAATTCACTTATTTCACCTTGTCATTTTAGTCATCAATATTGTTATTGCAATTTATCGATACCTCACTATTGTAGGCAAAACACTTATATTAAACTATAGAAAAGAGGAAATATCTTCTCATAGACTGAAACTAGAGATGATTATCTATATGATGGTTGAGTATTGAATTATTTGATCTCCAACTGGTTCTGTTATTTCCATTGTAATTTCACTTATCAGATTTTAAGACATGTCCCATAACTAGTAAGTGTCCCAACACTAGGTCAAATAAGGTAGGTTCTAACCATGGTAGGTGATTGATTGATTGATTGATACTTATATGTCTTATTTTTTTTTAAACTAGACCAAGATATTGCATGCAGCCAGCTAAGCTAAGGCGTAGAAAATCTTAAGTGAAAAAGAAAACTACACAAAAAAACTAAGAGAAGCTCCAAGCCCCAAACACCCCAAAACTCCAGAACCTGTACCAAACAAAACAACAAAGACATCCTCAGAAACACTACCCCATATGCCATAACCCATGTGCATTTGGATACCACAGACAACCACCTCTGGTCCACTAATCTAAATACAATACAATAGGGTAGAGGGCCAATAACGGACCCAGTTAGTTCAGAGTACAAGGAGCGAGACAGGAGGATAGAACTATTGACCATAGGAGGAGGGAAAAATAGCAAAGAGGTCAAAGCTAGAAGCATATCGGGAAAAAGCGGCTTTGGTAGAATGCAGGTGAACAATCCCAAGAAAACCGGCCCAAAGGGCAGTACGGTGCCAGCAAATCAACCAAGTGAGAAGAAGAAACCACAGGCCAATGAAACCTAATAGCACCACAACTATCAGAACCATGTTTGTGGCTGACTAGATAGCCTCAAGAAAAGAGAATAGAGGAATCGACTGAAGCCTGTTGAATGATTCCTCCTACTGCAAACTGTAATCTCAGCTGCCTGAAGTGGGGGCTGGGGGATCATCTGACCATGGGCACCTAAGCGAGGCAAAAGCAGTAAAGAAGGAGGTGATGCTCGCATCCCAGGTGTATTACTGCTTTTCTTGTATAGTCCCTTTTTCTCTGAGAAGAAGTGTCTCTTAGTGGATAGGATACCACTATGTACAGACCAAGGAGAAAGAATGCTGCCACCCCAGAAGGCCAGGGTGGCTGCGGTATAGGTGAACTCATGATAAAACTCCTGCTGTTAAGTTTTCAATCATGAGAAAAATAGAGAATGTGGTCAATGTTCTAACCAAGGTAGGAAAGACCAGATTTATATACAGTAAATCAAGCATGCCAAGACACCTCCAAACAGGAAATTCTAGGGGGTAAAAAGCCCTAGCAAAGATGACCAGAAATAAACAAATCTAAAAACCCTTCCACACCAGTAGGTGGAGTGTAGTAGCTGGCTAGGGTGCGGCTTGCCAAATGCAGGAGTTGTGTGAACAAACTTTTGCCAGTAACAGGTGCTACATCTGGCCCCGGGGCCGGGCAGCCCAGATATATATAGTTCCAAAAAACCAAATCCCACTCATGGGGCCAGCTCGATTCAAAGTTTCTAAACTGGGAATAGCCACTCCTTGAGAAGGTGTATGCTGCAATTCCCCTCAACAAAATTAAGTAAATAATAAATTAGAGCCAGCATACTGTTTTTGTTTTCACCCAAGTTCACGCAGGAAACTGTTGCGGTTTGAGTCCGAGCTGAAGACGTCCCACATCTCCATCAAATAGCCCACTGCAACAGGATTTCAGTCCCTAACATTGCCTCGGGCATGGCCGCTAAGGGCACTGTACGGGGATTTTAACGATCATAATCTGAACGCCAGTTACCCAACCAATGGGATGAGTCAAGGCTTTTCTTTTCTAACTTATATAGCGAGCCACGAATAGGCACAGAAATATCACGGGATCTAAATATTAAGTTAAGTTAGGGCATATTTGGAGTATCCAACCACGACATATAACCCAAGGGGCTACTTTATTCTTACGGATGAAGAATCAGAGGCAAGTGTTGCCCCAGAGGTGCATTATCTGAGCTCTCGAATGTACTCAAGTCGCCGGATTGAAGTCGCGTTTTTTTGGTGGGTCGCCGCCAAAACAGGGGCGACTTCAATCCGGCGACTTGAGTACTCGAGTACAGTTCTTGGGCATAGTTCATCGTTGATTATTGTCTCGTAGCAACACTGGAGCACACTAAAGCGTCGCAAAATATGGCCATTCCGATTTTACACTTTTGAGTCAACCCCCTCATGAAGCATCCAATAAATATATCCACAAGTGGCTAAGAATCTCTGGATCCAAAGCTCGGGATCTATTCTGTCATTTAAACCGGTGCCCCTCTAGTGTGGGTGATTCCGTGTAGCAGAGTTCTAGATTTCTGCATAAGTGCCAGAAGTTTGTATGTGTGGTCAAAGAAAAATATACTTGATCGGGAAGTCGCCGATTTCAGGTGTCCGCACACAACCCCAATCTGCATGAAAACACCCAAGATTTCAATATATCTCCCGCAATGTGTGAGCCTTGGCACAGGGAGGATCTTGTGATAACTGAATTGTATATTAATGTGTTCTCAAGTGACAGGAAAACCCACTCTTAGTTCTCAGCGTGAAATGCACAAGTTTAGTTTTAGTGGAAGGACCAATAACCACATCATCCAGGCCCCACCAAGAGTTAGAAAGGCGCCCTACCGGCGGATACACGCTTTACTCAAGCAGAGTGGGGCGGAGTGTCTCTCAGGACACAATGCACTCAAAATTTCTTCTTAACATACCATGCTTTGCCAGGTTTCCCTTTCCTGGTATGATGGAACACTCATCATTACAGCAAGTGGAGTTTTGTGTGAGGACAGGGGAGCTACAATCTGAAGGTTCCCCTCGAACCCGTTCGAGAATGTTCTCCATCATGTATTCCGTGGTCCAAGGAACCTTGCATTGGCCATTCGACTCCATCCGAGCGATCTGCCCCCCATGGCAATATCCCCAGTACAAGAAGCCCCGTTATGGCGAGGGGCTTCCGGATGGTAAAAAAATCCACGCACATTCGAGCACCAATACCCCCCCATTTCGCGCACTCCTACTGGACGGTAGCTTAGGACAAGTACCGGCACTCGTAATCAAACAGCCGTTATGAAGACGGCTACCATCGCATACTACCGAAGGCCAGCTTCCCGGTCAAGATCCCGGTGCCACGCGATAGTGGCGGTGCCCAGAAGGGTCCTTCGATTACGAGCAAAANGCCACCGGATGCAACAACCAGAACGAAATCTAGCTCCCCGCTTCTGGTCTTTTCTGCCGAGGCTGTTGACCATTTCGGAGTGCAATTCAGTCTATCGCTCAACCGAACTCCTCAAGAGGTCAACCGCCGAGGCAAATGCCCCGAAGTATCAACTTCAGAGTTTAAAGGACACCTCGATCACGTAAGCTAGGTAGGGTGAACGATTTTGTCAGTTTCAGTCAATCCATTCAGCCATGTAAGAACTGGCACAGTATCATACTCCCAATCCGGCATAGGGCCTAAAATGCTTTACAGCTAGGGGAACCAACCCTATCCCGCCTGTCACCAAGCATTAACCTCCAACCGGGTTGGGATGTTCCCGGCAGGTGTACAAGAGTACTGTTGCCCACAGTATACTAAATCAAAAGTTTCACGGCATTTTTCTTCTTCTTCAATTTCCTCACCCAGGTATGGCCGCCAGGGGTATACTGCGAAAGAAACTGCAGGTATTGACAAGGCTTTATGTCTTGCCCAGGGTATGATCATGTGTCCCGGAAAGTGTTTGCTTTAACTTTGCTAAAAGTTTTAATCCAACTTATACATTGCGAGTACCGGTGCGGTAGTATAGCATAGCCGGCCCTTGTATCGTGCCAAGTACGGGAATGGAGATCCCGACTTTATGCATAAGCTATCCCAGCAATGACCTCGACCCAATTCTTCACAATTCTGTTCGAGGTATCATAGCTCCAATACTAATTCTCGTACCGCTCTCATATACGATCCAGGTATGACGCGAGAGCCCCTGCTTCTCAGGTAACGTGCTGAGGATGGATACAAGTCAGGGCTGTGAAGAGGATGCAAACAAAAGCGCCACTACGGGTGGTCAATCGCCATAACCCCATACTACCGCCACGGCAGGAAGGCACTAGCCTTGGTTTTCTACATATTATGTCTGGAACACCTTTAGTACCACGCAGTCATAGGTGCAGCAACGACCATAGACTACTCCACTGCCTGAGCCCGAATGACGATTCGACGCTCTGGAAAACGGCGGGGGGGGGAATGCTATAAGAAGCCGGGTTCTCGTCTATAATTTGAGCAATAGGTGTGCTCTCATTATCGTTTTCGATTTCATCGCAACTTTAGCCACCCGAAAAAATCGCGTCAGCATCTGTAACTTCGCACAACTCCTCACACCGGTCTAACTGATTTGCCACAAGGGCAAGTGCCCGTAGCCCAGCTCCTATACAGCGCAATACTCCAAGAAAACTTGCCGAAGAGCGGCACTCTATTCCCTCGGCTCATCTCCAGTAATCGACCGCAGGGATCGCCGGATCTTACCCGCTATAACTACAGTGAGGGGCCGGAGCACTAAGCGAAGTACTCAAAGCCAGATCCTGAGGGTTCCCAACACTCTTTTTTTTTTTTTTTTTTAAAAAAAACTCTATTAGACAATAGAGTAGGCTGTTTGATTTAAACTAATAGAGAGAAAATTGTGATATCTTTTAAGCTTGTGGTGCTGCCAGGGGATAAAGGGGGCTCAGATTTTGGATGGGGTAATTGAGATGTCCGGGTATCCTAAGAGAAGAAATCAACGAGTGATATCTAGTGACTACTATACGGGCTTAGCAAAGCCTATTATTATTGCACAGCACCCTGAAAACTACCAGCCAAGTTTTCTAGAACCTCGAAGGGAACAAGAGTTACGGCGGCGGATCTGAGCGGGGCCTGACCGGTGATCACCCTGTTAAGGCTGGGTAGGCAACTAGACAAAACCCGCCAAACCCAACCATACGGCCTGGTTTCTCACGCTGCAACTATAGCACCTATTCCCCGAATTTTGTTAAAGTGTGTCGCTCAATATTTAACAAGGAAATCCCAGATCCCATGACGCCGCCCTCTCAATCCCTATCCGTCCCATACATGGAAGGAAGGTATTGGCGCGGACTTTTAAAAAATTGCTACCCCTGTATAACGGGCACCGTAGATCGGGTGGTCAAAGCAAGCATTTAGCATACCCTGTCCTAGGAAAGCGGAGAAATCTTAAACTGCCGGCGCTAGTATTATGCTCTCGGGAGACTCGGGGTGACATACCCTTCTCCTTTCCTCCACAAATTTTTCATTAAGACTTATTTAACTCTACCAGCCTGAACGGCAGATTTCTTGGCATGAATTGCTTCCCCCTGTTCAGTAAACTGTGCTCAAACTACCTTTTGTGCGCATTGAATGGGGGCAACGGTTAAACCACCAAGTACCGTTTCCAGCACAATGTGATCCGTTGGACGGGTCCTGTGTAAATCCCCCCTTCACTGGATGGCCGGTAGTGCTATGCAGTGCACACGGATGACTACTAGTAAGACATGTCAAAGCATTTGGGCCTGCAGTAGGTACAGGAGGGTTGGAAGGAATATTAACCAGGTATGATATGATACCCAGCAGTTAGAATCCCTGTACTGCCCGTTACGCCTCAAGAACAGATTTTCAACTCCTCATTTAGCTTTGAAAAAATATTGAAAATGCTACCAATACGGAACCAAAAGCGACTCGGACACTTACGGGATATATGGTGCTCATACAAGCGTGGGTTTTATTGCTGTACTACGGAGTTTCATGAACGGGTCGCACAAATCGTCACCATACCGAGGACGAGCCAAATTTTATTGTTACACCCCCATGTTCAAGAATTCCTTTGATTCCGCCCTATGAGACCGCCCCCCGGATCCCCCAATCAATGAAGGTATTCTATGACCACACTTCCCAGTGACAGTTCAGCCACGAAATGTACTCCGAGTCTGTTCTTTTCCAGCTGGGTAGCGGAAAACTCCAATGTGTCACCCCTCACACGACAGGATCGACCCGGAGGCATGCCCTTCCCTGCTTTGCGGTCCCCCGCAAAAATACGGATATATCTACGACACAACCCCCAAGAGACCCTAGTTACTTACTATAGCTAGCTTCAGGAAAGGTTAGCAATCAATTTCGAACAGCATTTCCCGCACGCACACAAGAGAGCAACGTGTGAGGGAGTACACCATCACAATTCTTTACAGATAAATCCCAACAGCTCCCCCCATCA
Organism: Tuber magnatum; assembly: GCA_003182015.1. Lineage (NCBI taxonomy): Eukaryota > Fungi > Ascomycota > Pezizomycetes > Pezizales > Tuberaceae > Tuber > Tuber magnatum. The sequence goes on along the minus strand of PYWC01000093.1, from coordinate 128,788 downwards.
ATACTATCCAGGTGGTGACAGGGCCATGGCTTCCATAACTCCTTCTACTAGCTGTGGTGGGGAGACCAAAGAACTGCCCGACTCCAACATTCATGAAGCGGCTTCTGGTGATGAGGAGAAAACAATCGATGGCGAAGACACTCTCGCCAAAGAGAGTTGGAACAATCCCTCAGTGAATAAATACCGGCTCTGCTCATGTTTTGTTCTATTCCTTGCCGGTGGCCTCTTCTTTACTTCCTACGGTGTAGGTTAATCTCTGGCAATCCACCCGAGTGCATAAAGCTAAAATAACACCTTAGGTCCTAATCCCAGAGGTGAGCAGTTCGCTCCACGGTTTCTTCAAAGCTAAATGAGAAACCCGCAGTTTGAAAAAGACTATGGTAAATCACATGCCTCAGTCTCCCTAATCTTTATTGGTGACATAGTCAGCTCCGCAGTTGCAGCCACTGTAACCAATGTAACTCACTTGTCACTCGGGCGCCGTGGTGCCGGTGTTATCGGGGCCTTGTGCCTGGGACTGGGAAATATATTTTTGGCTCTGCATCCCCCATGGCCCGCCGTTCCGGTCATGATATGTTTGGTGGTTTATGGCATCGCAACGCTCGATTCGGCCGCCAGTGCCTGGATGGGAAGTCTCCACCATGCCAGCGGGTTTCTGGGGTTATTGCAGGGATGCTTTGGTATCGGGTCCACGATTGCTCCATCCATTGCCGATGCGATGATTCAGCGCGGTATTCCGTACTACCGATTCTACTATCTCCCCGTTGGTCTCCAAGGCCCCGTCATAGGTCGTTGCTAACTGGGAGAAGTTCGCACTCTCGATGCTTGGCGGTATTGGATTCATGATCTCCTTCTGGGATGAGAACGGTGAGAAGTATACTCGAGATATCAGCAGGTCGCATAAGCCGGAAGAGAGCCATGCAAAGGAGATTTTGAAGAACAAGGTATTTTTCTCAGGTTATGCTCCGAGGGTATGGTTATTGACAGAATAAGGTTTCATGGATTCTGGCGACATTTGTCCTCTTTGGTTGGGGTGCTGAGTGTGAATACACACATTGATCCATCTTGGCATAAATTCATGCTAACCGATTTAAAAAGCGACTATCAGCAGTTGGATTGTGAGCATCTAGCCTGAGAAGTCCGAAAGTCCTCTCTAATCATGCAGGTCATATATCTCACCGAAGGTCGCGGGGGGTCTCTTCCCAAGGCCAGTCTTGTTAATTCAATGTTCTGGTTCTCCTTCACCCTTGGCCGCTTCTTCCTGATATGGGTTCTTGGAGCAATTCCCCCCAAATGGGGAGAGAAGGGCCCAGCGTCATTGGTCATCTGCCTAAGCATAACGCTGGAGCTCATGTTCTGGCTTCTCCCAACCTTTGTTGGATCTTCAGTTGCGTACGTTCCACTTACGCACCCTACTTTAACGGGATATTGACAAGGCGCAGCGGTTGTTTTCTAGGCTTCTTTTATGGGCCACTATATCCCCTGGTAGCTTAAATCCTGACCATCGCTACATTTAAAGAATTGGTTAACAATGTTAGATCCTAAGTGTGTTGACTAAACTTTTACCGCGCCACCTGCATGTTTCTGCCATTGGGATTGGCAGCGCGTTTGGTGCTGTAGGAAGTTCTTGCTTTCCAATCGTCGCAGGCGCAATTGCTCAATACAAAGGGCATTTCCACCTTCTTCTTACGGCTACAGACTTCTCTTTCTAACAGATTAGTAGGATTGCTATGATTCACCCCCTTCTACTCGGGTTATTCACTGCACAATTGGCCCTTTGGCACTGTCTCCCAGCGCCACCGTCGGGAATAGTGGCTGGGGAGCAGGTATGGCCGGAGAGAGAGAGAAAATGAGTAGTGATCGTTTTAGGGATAACAAAGGTCACGAAATTTTGAATTGGGTTGGAAACGGTGGTTAATTGGAACCGCCTGGGAAACGGGACTTCACCCGGGAAATTGTTTCATCAAATTTTTGTAGATTCACATTAGGCTTGATGCTTGTATTATAGGATCTCGATGGGAAATCTTCACTTTTTTTTTCCCTCGCAAGCAAGGATGAGCGGGGGTGGATACGATTACTATAAATGCGGAAGGGCATTGCGGTTCCGAATGCATCTCTCCTCATGTGCTCAGGCCGTGTCTTATGCCGGAGAAGTCACTATTTCAAAACTTCCCCACACCACACAAAATTAGCAATAATTGTGAACGAGTGAGATTGGATGACAATTGCTTGCCCTGGTTGGACTATATAGCAACGGCTGCCAAGACTGGTAGTCGGAACAACGGCCAGAGCCTCACCCACCAAACACGGAAAGCACAACAACAATTGCCCTCCTCGACCGAATTAATTCCGCAAACATCCTTCCTTTTGTGGCCTGACAGTTAAGTGGGTCTTTTGTTTCTCTTCATAATTTATTGCCTTCCCCCCATCTCTTTTCTTGTTCCCCTCTATTTCATGGTAAACACCATTGAATGCTCATAACATGCCTCTGCCAGTCCCGTCACCATCGCGGCTGCCCAGACACCCCGGGAACTCCTCGCCCCCTACGGTTACCATTCGAAGAGTCTCTCCACCGACATCCCGTCCGAACTCCTCGTCAACGTCGAAGATGATGCCGTCCTCGGCGTCTGGGAATCTGAGGCTTAGTCCTTCACGACCTGTGAGCATGTTAAGCACCACGAGTGGGAGTGGGAGTGTGAACCTCGCTCCCGAAGGGATCGAGGATAGCTCGAGAATGCCTCCGCCCCCGGCACCCAGTAGTGGGAGAACAATGAGCATGAGGAGTAACATCAGCAACTCGAGCTCTGGGAGTAAAGGCAAGTCGAAGAAGTCCGATGAACCGAAGAAGCATAAGGGGCTTGGGAAGATGTTGAGTTTACGCTCTCACAATAAACCCGATTCCCCCGAGAAAAAGAAGGGGGACGAGTCGTCTAGTCGGCTTGGTAGGGCCATGTCCATGACGTTCCGGTCCTCGAAGGGAGGTGACTCGGAGAAGGATAAGGATAAGGAGAAAAAGTCAGCCGAGTCAAAGGGGCTATTGGGGAGGACTATAAGCCTAAGAACGCACAAATCTAGTATTGGGAGTGGTGCGAAGACTGATCCTTCTACCGCCGCCGCCCCGAATGGGCCTGCAAAGGCTGGGAGGCTGCGTCCGAACTCGATCTATGGTAGCAGTACGAGCTCTCTACCGAAACTCGGGGCTGAGCCCATCGGCTCCGCAACCGCATCCGTAGCGCGCAGACCAACTGCTGGCTCCATCCCGGTAGCTCCGGTGAAAGCCCATAGAAGGAGTGCGTCCATCGTGTCTACCGCATCCGTAACACCCAGCAGCAACTCTCGCCCCGGAACAGCGACAAAGAACAACACCACCCCTCCAGCTGGTAACAGTAAACGTCCTCCCTTCAGCTCCTTCAACCAGGAATACCCTCAACCCGCGCCCTCTGGTCCCTCCCCTCGGTCGAGAATCCTGCCACCGCCCCCGCTTGACGCTCAAACCATCCACCAACAAACGCAACTCCTTCAACTCCTAACCCTTCACTCCTCATCAGGTCAGGTATACCAAGAACTCATAGCCTCAGCAACCACAACCCTAAAATCCCGCTTCGAGAAACTCTCAGCCAGGCATTACGACGTCCGCGAAACCAGTCTCAAAAGGCAGAACCGCGCAAACCTGGACTCTTTAGCCCTCGTTGTAAACACCGGTTCCACCATCCCGACAAAGCGCCGCCAGACAATAAGGTCACCAGAAGAGCTCGTTCAGGCATTCTCCGAGGGCATCAAACGCACGGACGCACTAAAAACCGGTGAGTTCCGCAAACTGTCCACGACCTTTGGTGAGTGGATTAGTGGGTACAACTCTTCCGCTACTGATAGGGAAAAGTGGGTCGACGGGATTGGCGAGAATTGGCGGTACGATTGCGACACCGTCGAGAGGAAACTGCAGTCCGCCGTGAAGGGCATTGAGGGCGTTCGAGAGCTCTTTGGAACGTTGGGGGATGACGATGCCGTCAAAACCACTGTGCAGAGGGTCGCGGAAGGCTACGAGTTGCTTGCGGGGGGAATGTTGGAGGAAGTCGAGATAATGCGGAAAATGGAGTTCGAGGTTGTCATGAAGGAGCGGAGGACGCTTAGAGCCCGGGTGGAGAATATCATGGTGGGCGAGGTTAGAGCTAAGGAAGTGGGGATCTGGGCCAGATAAGATGTAGTGATTCCTCCGGGTTCTCCCAGTGGCGGGGATGGTGCTGGTTTTTTTTTTTTCCTTCTTCGCTTCACTTCAATTCACTTCTCATCTGTCGCTATTACGAGTGCAATGCTGGCGCCATGATTTAATGCCTTGATGTTCTTTTCCGTAATATTTTTTTTTCTTACCTTTTTCTCAGCGTTCCTTTAAGAATGGAGGGGGCAGGGGAAGGTGGATGTGGGTATGTTGACTTTCCTTTGTGTTACGAGCACATGTATGTTATCGACCAGTTTGGTTACCGTGGTTAGTCAGCTAGGGCCCTATTCGGCATGTCCACCACAATTTTTTATGATCATAAAATCTGTAAACAACGTATACGTTAAGAAGAGATACGACCATATTGAAAATATGAGTATTCGGTATAGGGACGATGTGAAAGTTTGTAGGCTATGAGTTTTTGATATGCAAAAATTGGCCTGCCCTTGCAATGCAACATGTTCACGTTGCTGCTTATGACTTCTCTAGCACTTGTAGAGTATGATACCTTTCCACAACAATAAGAGATATTGGCAACAGAATTCATGTATTTTTGGGCTTTTAAATGCTATATTTCAAATTTTCAGTTTATTTTTATATATATACTATAGAATATACAGTCACTGGTCAAAAGTCTTCAGAATGTGCTGACTAAGCAACACTGTGAAGAAGAAAAAGACCACAGTTGTAGTTGTGTAGATTGTATTGTATTAATCACCAATTCACAGCCATGTCTCCCAAACCAAAAACCCAGTAAAGAGAAATGTCAGAAGTTCCTAAAGGCATGATAATTGCCTTCTGTTGGTGCTTTCATAGGTATTCCTTTGTTGCAAGACTAGTGAAGCAATCAGAGAGTAAGGTTCAGTCATTTCTGAAGTGGGCAGCAGAACGCAAGCATATTCACAATCTACCTTGCTCTGGGTAGCCTCAAAAACTCAGTAGATATAATAAAAGCTGTATCAAACATGCTTGAAAGAGGGATCGCTTTCAATCAAAAGAAGAGGTATGTGCTATATCTAGAATAAGCAAATACTGCAATTACTAATCTATTAATTTGATAGCTTTGCTGCAGTCTTTGTCCACATGTCAGTATGTCAACTCTTGATTGCTACTTATGTAGTCAGAACCTTCAGAAATGGCTTGTCAAGTACCAGGTTAAGCTCACTAAGAAGCATGCTACTAAATGACTCCAATAGGCAAAAGAGCACAAAAACTAGACTCTTACACACTGGTATTAGGTAATCTGAAGTGATGAATGAATAGTAGAAAAGGCAGGAACAGCATGACAGTATTGAGTATTCCATTACCCATGGGAGAAGTGGCTCTCTAAGTGTTGCAACTCTAAACCCAAGTACAAAAGTACCTTATTTCTGGTTTGAGTTTGCTTTTGTAGAATAGAGTGTGGAAAGCTTTATTGTCTAAATAACAAAAAGACTATAAATGCAGAATACTATATTAGAATACTGTCCAAATAGCTTCTTCCCTTCTGGTGATACCTATTGGGTATCAGGTTGCAGTCACTTTTTGTACAGAATAAGGTACAAGTCCACATAGCAAGAGTATCTATAGCTATTTTAGGAGACCATAGTATTAGCCTATACAACCATCTACTATACTCCCCTGATCTCAACCCAATTGAGCATTATGGGTTCACATGAAGAGTACACTTCATAGAATGTGCCCAGATGTAGTGAACCTCAAGAGAAGTTTAGAAACAATTCAGAAGCAACTAGCTGAAATTTCACTAAAGGTATGGGAGGAGGTACCAGAAGAGTATTTTGAATCAATACTGAATTCAATGCTCAATAGAGTACAGGCAGTTATTCAACCCAAGGTATAGTGTACAAAATACTAGTGGCTTTTGGTTGTTCAGCTTCAGGTATTACAGCGGAGTGATAGTAAATTTTTGATTATGTAATTAGGCTTGGCATTGAGAGCATGATCAAGAAGACTTTTGACGGGTAACTGTATGAATAGCTCTGCTTTCAAGTAATTAGTAAAACATCTGATATTATACCTGTCATTTTTAATAACACAATTGACCTCTCTGAAAAGTTTTGTAATTTATAGTATATTTATTGCAAACATAACTCCTATATATATGCAGTAAAATTATCCAATGCAATATATCATATTACATCAAAAATCTGATTGAATAGTACTACTATACACTTGAGCTATAACTATTACTAATCCCAAAACTACCAAAAAGCATAACCTAGAACATCCACCAGTCTTAAAGAATACTAGAAAGTAGGAAGATTAAGTCTTGTAAACACAGTATCAGGTGTATCATTACTACTAACCATATCGAGTTTAACTCAAATATTCTGTTCCCATTCACCTCTAACTTAACCTGTGATATACAAATCTAGACTACTTGTGAATAATTTGAGGCAACAATAGTTAGGGTATTTCACAATTCAGTCAACGTCATTTATTCTGTATATTTTTCACAAGTTGAGGTTAGCCGCTATGCAAACTTTCCATTTGTAATAACTCAAATCCAAGGCTAAAGATGTCTGTCCAATTCTCTCGCATCTCAACGACCCATAATTACGAAGAAATTTATGCCTCAAAAAAAAACCCCCCTTTTTTTTACGTCATAAAACAGTCGCATTACAAAACGGGCAGCCAAGTCAGCCGTGATGAGAAAGAATGTCATGATCCGGTTCGACGATCGAGGTGGAGCCTGGAGCGAGACTTCAATGCACGATCCACCAGCGAGGGGCGGGGTTTCGTGATGCCCGTGGTGCAAAGGGGAGGAAGGAAGGCTCCCACTCGCCCCCGTATGATACAGGTAAAGCTCAGTACCACCACGAGTGCCATGTCCACCCCAGGTAATCGGAGAATTGCGGGTCGGCGGGCCAGCATTATGATACGTCACTCGCCAAGTTTGGCGTATGATATATTGTACGAACGGAGAGATGAAGAGATCGGGTTGCGCCCCTACTCGTACTATATGATATTATATAAACTATCATCATATCTCAGAGGTATAGTAGAGCTACTCGTATCCGTACCTGTATAGTACTATCATAGCACAAGCACCCGTTCGGATATCTGCACTACGAAGCTCAGGGCTAGACCTCCGCAGCCAACAAATGGATTAACCAAAGTACGAGTGATCCGAATCATGGTATGGCGATAACAAGTACCCATAGTAGGATACCATGCTCGGGCTTCTTTGCCCTCCCCATGCGCACTATATATACAGGTCTGCGGATGTGTGTCGGGCGTTGGAAACTTTGCGGAAGCATGGATCGTCTTCTACGATGAATTGGGTATGATACTATGGAAGTGGTTATTGGGATCCTTACTCTGGTGCGGACGGTACCGGTAGTTGGTTGAGGTATGTACCCCACCGTATGTATATACAGTATAGGAGTCGTGAAGTTGTGGTTTTGGGGAGGGGGGGGTATGATAGAACGCTCTACGTGTATCTACCGTCGTGTATCGTATTTGGCGAACCCCAGGTTTCGGATGCCTGTCCACATGTCTACCTGTCCCGTCCGCCCAGGGCCTCCTAATTTCTTTCTTCCCCCCCCCCCGGTACGATAAGTTCTCCGGTGGGGGGGGTATTAAGCTGGCAGTATGATACTCGTCCTATCAATGGGTAACGTGGGTATGATAGAATATGGTATCATACTACGCCACCACGGACCCTAAACCTGTGCCACTACCGGTACTGTACTCTACAGTACTCGTACAAGTACAGCAGTGCGGTAGGTATCATAATTACCCAGGGGCCGGCACCCCTGATTGGAGAGCCCGAGTCTATAGAGCAGTTGAACGGAAATGAATAAAGAATGGACGAATTACCGTTGGGTATTTCACCCTATGACTGTTACCGGAAGTAGTATGGTGTGAGCCTGTACTGTACCAATTAAAACCTGACTTTCAGTTGCTATCGTTGAAAGCGGGAAAACACGCTACAACTTTGGCTACACCACCTAAATCCTTTATTTATCTTGCCTTTAAAAGGTGCTACAAAAGTCATTTATGCTTGAAAAATATTTTCCAAGCTACTATATATGTACTGTACTCTACATGACCGGGAAGGTAGCTAAGCAAAAATGAATTATTTGTCATGGACCCCCGAAAGTCAGGTTTTAACTGGTACGGGCCCATATGATAACATACGAACTTAGGAACACCATATTATCCACCTCTACTATGATACTAAATTTACAAACCTCACACTTATCATACTGAAAAAACCAATTATCGGGGGCTGGGAGTCTACACTCTACCGATACGCTGTACTCGAGTACACTATTCCACAGAGAAAAAGAAAGAAAAAAGTCCCCCCTTTATGATACCAGAGTAATTTAGCAAAGTATAATAAGGTCCACAACACAATTTCCTTGTCCCGAAATTTTTAACATGCTACTTTACTGTATAATATGATAGCGCGATACCACGTTAACCGTTAGTCTGGTTCTTTTGTTTTTTTTTGTTTTTTTTTTTTACTTTCACTGACGAGTACGAGTACTAGGGCTCAAGGGTATTTTGGGCATGGTGCCACAAGCCCCCACATATGTAATTTGGCTAGAGAGTAACCAGTCCAGGAAGACCTCTCAGAACATATCGTGTTACCAACAAACACGGTTTTATGCAAACATGAAGCAGAAAGGTACTCAAGAACAACCACTAAATAGAGTGAGGCATTATGAAACCACTTGGAACAATTGAATAAAGGTGATGACCTTAAAAGATAATGCTGCATGAGGCTGGATAAGGATAGAAAGCCATCTAAATATTGATAGGCGAACATGCCAGAAGGTAAATAAAAGAGAAAGCAAGGAGAGAATTAAACTAACTTTAAAGATATATCAACACACAAAGGAAACTGGAAACCCTTCCAATCGACACCAGACTGGTCACCATCCAATATTCAATGATACCAAGAAACAGCAACTTGAAGCCTTTATTACGCAGAATTCCAGAATGCGACAACTCTGTTGAGATACAGTCTGTATTAAAAGAACTATGCCTTTAGTCCAATTACCATAAAATAAGTATTGGAATCAATAGGATATCATTGGTGCATTCCTCGAACAAAATTCGCTATTCAGCCTGCCAATAGGCCAATTCGGGTGGCTTGCTATCAAGATGGATTAGAGTGAACCTACAAGGGTTGGCTTAGAGTTCTGTGGACTGATGGGTCAACTTTTTCCACTACAGGTTTTGCAAATCGGCAATGGGTAATACGGAAAGTGTAACCGGTACGGGTTACTATTGTTTTATGTTTGGTTTTATGTTTGGTTTCACAGTATCTTTGATACTTGTAGTGTTTCGTGTGCTATCGGTTGATACACACATTGTTTTATGTTTGGTTTCACAGTATCGTTTGATACTTGTATTGTTTCGTGTGCTATCGGTTGATACACACATTGTTTTATGTTTGGTTTCACAGTATCGTTTGATACTTGTATTGTTTCGTGTGCTATCGGTTGATACACACATTGTTTTATGTTTGGTTTCACAGTATCGTTTGATACTTGTATTGTTTCGTGTGCTATCGGTTGATACACACATTGTTTTATGTTTGGTTTCACAGTATCGTTTGATACTTGTATTGTTTCGTGTGCTATCGGTTGATACACACATTGTTTTATGTTTGGTTTCACAGTATCGTTTGATACTTGTATTGTTTCGTGTGCTATCGGTTGATACACACATTGTTTTATGTTTGGTTTCACAGTATCGTTTGATACTTGTATTGTTTCGTGTGCTATCGGTTGATACACACATTGTTTTATGTTTGGTTTCACAGTATCGTTTGATACTTGTATTGTTTCGTGTGCTATCGGTTGATACACACATTGTTTTATGTTTGGTTTCACAGTATCGTTTGATACTTGTATTGTTTCGTGTGCTATCGGTTGATACACACATTGTTTTATGTTTGGTTTCACAGTATCGTTTGATACTTGTATTGTTTCGTGTGCTATCGGTTGATACACACATTGTTTTATGTTTGGTTTCACAGTATCGTTTGATACTTGTATTGTTTCGTGTGCTATCGGTTGATACACACATTGTTTTATGTTTGGTTTCACAGTATCGTTTGATACTTGTATTGTTTCGTGTGCTATCGGTTGATACACACATTGTTTTATGTTTGGTTTCACAGTATCGTTTGATACTTGTATTGTTTCGTGTGCTATCGGTTGATACACACATTGTTTTATGTTTGGTTTCACAGTATCGTTTGATACTTGTATTGTTTCGTGTGCTATCGGTTGATACACACATTGTTTTATGTTTGGTTTCACAGTATCGTTTGATACTTGTATTGTTTCGTGTGCTATCGGTTGATACACACATTGTTTTATGTTTGGTTTCACAGTATCGTTTGATACTTGTATTGTTTCGTGTGCTATCGGTTGATACACACATTGTTTTATGTTTGGTTTCACAGTATCGTTTGATACTTGTATTGTTTCGTGTGCTATCGGTTGATACACACATTGTTTTATGTTTGGTTTCACAGTATCGTTTGATACTTGTATTGTTTCGTGTGCTATCGGTTGATACACACATTGTTTTATGTTTGGTTTCACAGTATCGTTTGATACTTGTATTGTTTCGTGTGCTATCGGTTGATACACACATTGTTTTATGTTTGGTTTCACAGTATCGTTTGATACTTGTATTGTTTCGTGTGCTATCGGTTGATACACACATTGTTTTATGTTTGGTTTCACAGTATCGTTTGATACTTGTATTGTTTCGTGTGCTATCGGTTGATACACACATTGTTTTATGTTTGGTTTCACAGTATCGTTTGATACTTGTATTGTTTCGTGTGCTATCGGTTGATACACACATTGTTTTATGTTTGGTTTCACAGTATCGTTTGATACTTGTATTGTTTCGTGTGCTATCGGTTGATACACACATTGTTTTATGTTTGGTTTCACAGTATCGTTTGATACTTGTATTGTTTCGTGTGCTATCGGTTGATACACACATTGTTTTATGTTTGGTTTCACAGTATCGTTTGATACTTGTATTGTTTCGTGTGCTATCGGTTGATACACACATTGTTTTATGTTTGGTTTCACAGTATCGTTTGATACTTGTATTGTTTCGTGTGCTATCGGTTGATACACACATTGTTTTATGTTTGGTTTCACAGTATCGTTTGATACTTGTATTGTTTCGTGTGCTATCGGTTGATACACACATTGTTTTATGTTTGGTTTCACAGTATCGTTTGATACTTGTATTGTTTCGTGTGCTATCGGTTGATACACACATTGTTTTATGTTTGGTTTCACAGTATCGTTTGATACTTGTATTGTTTCGTGTGCTATCGGTTGATACACACATTGTTTTATGTTTGGTTTCACAGTATCGTTTGATACTTGTATTGTTTCGTGTGCTATCGGTTGATACACACATTGTTTTATGTTTGGTTTCACAGTATCGTTTGATACTTGTATTGTTTCGTGTGCTATCGGTTGATACACACATTGTTTTATGTTTGGTTTCACAGTATCGTTTGATACTTGTATTGTTTCGTGTGCTATCGGTTGATACACACATTGTTTTATGTTTGGTTTCACAGTATCGTTTGATACTTGTATTGTTTCGTGTGCTATCGGTTGATACACACATTGTTTTATGTTTGGTTTCACAGTATCGTTTGATACTTGTATTGTTTCGTGTGCTATCGGTTGATACACACATTGTTTTATGTTTGGTTTCACAGTATCGTTTGATACTTGTATTGTTTCGTGTGCTATCGGTTGATACACACATTGTTTTATGTTTGGTTTCACAGTATCGTTTGATACTTGTATTGTTTCGTGTGCTATCGGTTGATACACACATTGTTTTATGTTTGGTTTCACAGTATCGTTTGATACTTGTATTGTTTCGTGTGCTATCGGTTGATACACACATTGTTTTATGTTTGGTTTCACAGTATCGTTTGATACTTGTATTGTTTCGTGTGCTATCGGTTGATACACACATTGTTTTATGTTTGGTTTCACAGTATCGTTTGATACTTGTATTGTTTCGTGTGCTATCGGTTGATACACACATTGTTTTATGTTTGGTTTCACAGTATCGTTTGATACTTGTATTGTTTCGTGTGCTATCGGTTGATACACACATTGTTTTATGTTTGGTTTCACAGTATCGTTTGATACTTGTATTGTTTCGTGTGCTATCGGTTGATACACACATTGTTTTATGTTTGGTTTCACAGTATCGTTTGATACTTGTATTGTTTCGTGTGCTATCGGTTGATACACACATTGTTTTATGTTTGGTTTCACAGTATCGTTTGATACTTGTATTGTTTCGTGTGCTATCGGTTGATACACACATTGTTTTATGTTTGGTTTCACAGTATCGTTTGATACTTGTATTGTTTCGTGTGCTATCGGTTGATACACACATTGTTTTATGTTTGGTTTCACAGTATCGTTTGATACTTGTATTGTTTCGTGTGCTATCGGTTGATACACACATTGTTTTATGTTTGGTTTCACAGTATCGTTTGATACTTGTATTGTTTCGTGTGCTATCGGTTGATACACACATTGTTTTATGTTTGGTTTCACAGTATCGTTTGATACTTGTATTGTTTCGTGTGCTATCGGTTGATACACACATTGTTTTATGTTTGGTTTCACAGTATCGTTTGATACTTGTATTGTTTCGTGTGCTATCGGTTGATACACACATTGTTTTATGTTTGGTTTCACAGTATCGTTTGATACTTGTATTGTTTCGTGTGCTATCGGTTGATACACACATTGTTTTATGTTTGGTTTCACAGTATCGTTTGATACTTGTATTGTTTCGTGTGCTATCGGTTGATACACACATTGTTTTATGTTTGGTTTCACAGTATCGTTTGATACTTGTATTGTTTCGTGTGCTATCGGTTGATACACACATTGTTTTATGTTTGGTTTCACAGTATCGTTTGATACTTGTATTGTTTCGTGTGCTATCGGTTGATACACACATTGTTTTATGTTTGGTTTCACAGTATCGTTTGATACTTGTATTGTTTCGTGTGCTATCGGTTGATACACACATTGTTTTATGTTTGGTTTCACAGTATCGTTTGATACTTGTATTGTTTCGTGTGCTATCGGTTGATACACACATTGTTTTATGTTTGGTTTCACAGTATCGTTTGATACTTGTATTGTTTCGTGTGCTATCGGTTGATACACACATTGTTTTATGTTTGGTTTCACAGTATCGTTTGATACTTGTATTGTTTCGTGTGCTATCGGTTGATACACACATTGTTTTATGTTTGGTTTCACAGTATCGTTTGATACTTGTATTGTTTCGTGTGCTATCGGTTGATACACACATTGTTTTATGTTTGGTTTCACAGTATCGTTTGATACTTGTATTGTTTCGTGTGCTATCGGTTGATACACACATTGTTTTATGTTTGGTTTCACAGTATCGTTTGATACTTGTATTGTTTCGTGTGCTATCGGTTGATACACACATTGTTTTATGTTTGGTTTCACAGTATCGTTTGATACTTGTATTGTTTCGTGTGCTATCGGTTGATACACACATTGTTTTATGTTTGGTTTCACAGTATCGTTTGATACTTGTATTGTTTCGTGTGCTATCGGTTGATACACACATTGTTTTATGTTTGGTTTCACAGTATCGTTTGATACTTGTATTGTTTCGTGTGCTATCGGTTGATACACACATTGTTTTATGTTTGGTTTCACAGTATCGTTTGATACTTGTATTGTTTCGTGTGCTATCGGTTGATACACACATTGTTTTATGTTTGGTTTCACAGTATCGTTTGATACTTGTATTGTTTCGTGTGCTATCGGTTGATACACACATTGTTTTATGTTTGGTTTCACAGTATCGTTTGATACTTGTATTGTTTCGTGTGCTATCGGTTGATACACACATTGTTTTATGTTTGGTTTCACAGTATCGTTTGATACTTGTATTGTTTCGTGTGCTATCGGTTGATACACACATTGTTTTATGTTTGGTTTCACAGTATCGTTTGATACTTGTATTGTTTCGTGTGCTATCGGTTGATACACACATTGTTTTATGTTTGGTTTCACAGTATCGTTTGATACTTGTATTGTTTCGTGTGCTATCGGTTGATACACACATTGTTTTATGTTTGGTTTCACAGTATCGTTTGATACTTGTATTGTTTCGTGTGCTATCGGTTGATACACACAGTGTTTTGCAATATCGCTCATACTGGAGATAAGCGATATGCTGTATTTAAAGACCGCTGATTCCCGCAATGGAAACAGCAGACTTCGACTGACAGTATTCTTTAATATACTTGGTTGAACGGTTACCTCTTTGATCTCCTATTACACCCCGTTCGAATCCTCCTTTAGCTAGCAGCGCTCGCTTCGTGTTGATCACGAAGCTATCTGCTCCTATCGTACCGCTACGTGACTAGGGCCTGGCCCGATCACGTTACAGAAAGTGTCTGAAGAATACCATCCAGACTGTATCGACAATAAATACCAGTTTGGCCATCAGTTAAAGATAGTATGGGATGCATTCTGTGGTACAATCAAGTCTGATCTGGTTTTTATTCCTGGGAAAGCTATGCTTGATTCTGCACTCTATGTGGAAAATGTCATAGAACCACAGCTAGTTCTATTTTGGCACTTGTGCTACGAGATTTATAGCTCGGTAGCTATTATAGAGGATGAAGCACTGGGCCACAAAGAATTTGCTAAAAAATACTGGTAGTTGAATGAGATGAAGCATATTCTATGGCCAGCACAGTCCCCAGATTTAAATCTCATAAAGGCACTCTGGTGGGATATGGAAATAGAGCTAGGGGAAGGCTAGGGCAGGATTTGGGATATTCAGGTATTCCAAGCTGCTTTAACTACTGTATGGCAAGGCATTCCTGGAGACCTGCTGGAGATGTTAATTCATAGTATGCCACAGCAGCTACAGGCTGTAATTGATGCTCAGGGAGGCCCAACACCTTATTAGTTTCTATATAGTATAGAGAGTATTTCTACTCGTACGACCATGATCATGGGATATCACTTGCTACTTCCCCAGAATGGAAGTGTGCCTGACTTTTGTTCCTCTGCAATAGTGATCATGGCATATCACTCATATTTCCCCATTTGTCATAGTCTCCATAGAAGTACCCTACCCGTTGAGGAAGTGCGCCCGACTTTTGCTTACCCCCTTCTACAGCACAGCATGATACAAAAAATGCAATACAACGGGTCACGCACAAAAACAACAGCACAACACCAAAGGGTGCCGATGTCAATTCCGGTCATGATTACCCTCCCAGCGCACCACAAACCACTTGATCGAAAACGCAAGCAAGCAAGCCTCTCATCACCGTACTCGACAAAGAGCCCAGAGCGAGTTGTCTTCTTTCGACGGATGTACTGTATTGGGCGGACGGGACACCCAATCCGCCAACACTTTTTTCTCCCCAGAGCTGACGGGGGGAGGAGGAGGAGGAAATAGGCTGGAGAATTTCCCCTTGCGGCATGGGTTTCCCAGGTGCGGTGCACTAGTACGGAGGCATCGTATAGTATCACACAGATGTTAAATTTTGTACTCGGGGGTGAGGGTAAGTCGGGCGCGGTGCCACAAAAAGTCTTGGTTTATTGCCTATTCTGGGTGTCGCCCGACTTTTTTCCTCATACAAAAAAATTGGTGCAAAACGCGTTTGTATGGGTAAAAACCCTAGTTACCTTATATGGGTGTCGCCCGACTTAACGCACCCCCCGAGTACAAATAATATTTTAACAGCAAGGGGTGCTCGGCTAGCGGGGGGGGGGGGTTTCAGGGCCACAAATTGGGCAATATTCAGTGAGAGTTACCCAATCCGTGGTGAAAATCCGCCATTACCCATAGCCCTGCAACCCTTGCTAGTAAAATATACAAAACTCTGGAGCTGTATGATACCTCCGTACTGCACTTTGCTGCTGCTGCTACTGCAGGATTGAAGTTTCTGTGATGCACCGTACCGCCATTTTCATGCTAGATCCTTGCACTCTACTCGAGTTATGCTTTACCTTGGCAGCGATCCACAGTACCTTTTCGATAAGTGTGTGAGAATGGAGATGGGGATGGAGGTGCGGATGGGAGGGAGGGGGGTATCCATTTTGTTGATTCGTTGTTCGCCGTCTAATTATGTCAGGCTCGGACGCTCATAGGAAGACTTTGTGGGTCCCCGCGGTAACTCAGGTTCACTCTCTGTAACTATCATGGCTTGCCAAGTAACTTATTTTCGGGTACTTGGGGTGTGCCCAAAGAGCCTCTCGAACTCTTGGTCCAGTGGCTGAAGCGGATACCGTACCCTTCTCTGAGTGGTCGAGATGGCACCCGAGCCAATCAGAGGGAGTTCGACACATCTATCCTTCACTCCCTGTACAAGTACCCTATTGTGCCATTATCCCCCCGCTATGACCGCAAAGTTTACCTCCCCGCAGCAAGGCAGCTTCTTTAACGTGACAGCAGAGTGGTTCATTGGTTGGCCCTATCCCAACCTCCATCCCTCCCAACCGACAACGGTGTGCAAAACCCATCCATCACCACTCACCCACCGCGAGCAAAGTTATCTCTTTCTCGTAGAAACATCTTGATTTAATTTCACCCGTTAAAACCGCAAGCCAATGGGAACAATATATAATAGGAAAAGCCACCAATTGTTCATTAACATTAAATCCTCCCATGCCCACTTGTGCGCCGATATCATTCCATACCCAACCCAACCAACGAAAACCCGGTCATTTTCATCAATTACTTTAAACCAAAAACCCTTTCCCTTCCTCCTGCTTGCCTTGGATATTTATAGCGGGGGAGCTTCGGGGTCCTCGAGACCTATACAATTCATTAGCACTCATCGTGGGAACTTCAGGTGGGGGGGACAAACATTGATCAATCCTCATGATATTCTTCCCAGTACCCTTAGCGAGCTGAATGAATGTCCTGAATTGATCCACGGTGGAGCGGTACAGGTAATGCGCAACGAACAGGTTCCCACCCCTATTGAGGTCCCGGATAACGGCCTCGCTTTGCTTCTCTGGTGTGTCCGATTGGCCCCAAAGCCAGTCTTCGATGTCGACTGACCAGTTGATGGCCCTTGCCCCCGGGACGTTGGCTTGTAAACGTTGGCGGGTGAGGGCTCCGTCGGTGCCGTAGGGGGCACGGTAGTATCTATTGTATCATAGCGAGGTTAGCGATGCGGTCTCGGGACAGAGGCCAGGAGGAAGGGGAAGAAGTACTTTGAATCAACGCCGAGGTTCTTGAGAGTTGATTCTCGGCTTAGTCTGAATTCGTTGTCAATTGCAGCGAGGTCCTGAAGGCCTTCGATTTTGGGGGGGGGACAAACCTGATGACCCTTTTGAATTGCCTCTAGATAGACTGCTTTGAAGTTCTGTGAAGGATCGTCCAAAGCCTGGCCAACGGCGAAGAAGGTAACCTTGATATTCTCCTGGTCAATGATATCCATTATCTCCTTCGTAAACTCCGGAGACCCATCGTCGATACCGAAAGCAATACTGTTAGGTCTGGTACAAGCAAAGTACAGGGGGCCAGTAGCCTTCTTCTCCGGCACGCTCCGGCCTCCCGGAAGATCGGATACAATCTCAAGGAGCGAAAACTTGGTCTCGGCACCAGCATTTCTAAAAGCCTTAAACGCGATACCTATTGCTCGGCCCTTGTTAATGTTGAAGTGGGAAACCGGGACGAAGATATCCGACCCGTCAGAGTAGTCGGCCGCGTACACGATATCCCAAGTCTCCGGATAGGGTGCTTGATCGAACTTGCACCCGTCGTTATTCTGCTGCATCGCGATGGAGAAATCATGGCTGCCGGAAAACTTGATGTGCACGTACTGGCGTTCCCAGGACGAAACATCCTGGCAACCGGCATTATCGAATTGACTGTAGAAGGAATAGTCGACATCCGATGATATGATGGTTAGGCCGTCCCCGCCCCACGTACACGTGATCCCGGCGCCCTCGTCACAGCCGTGGTAGTTTCCTCGAGCATTGGTGCCGGGGTCCTTGAACTCATCTATCACAGTCTGCGAGAGGACCCCGCTGGTGAAGCCGCCAAGGGCGAGGAGGAAGAGGTTTCGCGCATTCATGATTGATGGTAGCGACAGAACGTGAGGAGGCACACCAGGGGAGGAGGGAAACCTGAGCCGGTGATGGAGGGGGAAAGGGAAGCGGAATTGGGAGGCAGACTCCCGTATTTAAGCTTGTATACTGTAGCCCTTGGGTCCAGCCCTCCAGCTGAGGAGCAAAGGTTATCACTCGCCCCACGGTGCGGGTTCGATGTGGATACGAAGGGAACAAAGCATGCCACGGAGTAATTGGCTATCACTCTTGGGAACATCTGACTGGACGGGACCTCGATCCTCTCGTCCGAAGTCTCACAGTATCCCTAACCGGATACAGATGGTACTCGAGGAATCCGAAACTGCAAGGCATTATATCATACTACCTCATTTCCGTGCGCTACCTGTACGAGTACAGTACTGTACTTTGTAGGGTACGGTACTTGTAAAACACTATTCGGTATTACACTGGGCGCTGGCTCTTTGTACCACATAACAACTACAGCCCTCGAAAATGGTAGTACTGCAAACACACCACCATGATACCACAACCATCAGCTAGCCGTGGCGATCTGCACTGGCACAACCATGCAGTCTCCCTTGACCCGAGCTCCTTCAACAACTGGCCCGGCACTATGTCTAATTATATCCCAAGCACCCCATTGGAAGCCCTTCAAGACCATCTTCCCCACTCCGCTCAACCCTATGCTAATGAGAAGCGCCCGGGTTTAAACCAGCGCACGATGACCCATGGAAGTTGTCTTGGCTACCCGCTCTAGCTCGCTTCTCCTCCCGCTTTTCAGCGAAAAAGGAACGATTTCTGATACTGTACCCTACTCGAGTACTTGGGCCGGTATGCAAATGCTTGAACACATCAGAGATTGTTGGAGTCGCGGTGCTCCCTTATCTTGCCAAGCCCAGGCTTCCAACGACAGAAGACGGAGCGGATGCTTGACCGAGTCAATAGTACCCTATCCTCCAGGGTTTTCCCGGCCTCAGATCACCCTGAGAGTTCGTACTGCCGTGACCGGAGCGGGTACAAGATGGCCAATTTTAGGCACGGTCTCTGTCCACGGGTAATAAAGGTCCGGGTGGCTTTATTCTCCGTCATGGCACACGTCGTACCGGGGCCCGTTCGATAGAACGAGTTAATAGGAGTTCCGGGGAGAATTGCGACAAGGCACGTTTCCACATTGTGCTGTCTAGCCCTGTAACAGTGCATCGTACCTGCAAATTCAATCATAAGGCCACCAGCGAATTTTGAAGAAAAAAAAAAATGAAAAAAAAAAGAAAAGGAAAAAGGAAAAAAAGAAAGAAAAAAAGAACAGTTGGAAAACCATACACAAGATCGACTCGATTATTTCGTCCTGTTCGGCTGGGATCAACAATCGATACCGGCCATCCTGCGATTGGAAATCCCACCACCACCACGCATGAGGTAATTATCTCGGGAAAATCCAGTGTTGGTTTTCGTGGCGACATCTTGCTGTAGGTTGCCCAGCTAGGGAGGCTGAAGGATGTACGAGTACTGTACCGGTAGTTTTAGGAGAAGATGTACGAGTAGAGTACTTTTTCCTTCCCGTCTCTTGGCTGAGAACCAGTAGCTGGCAGGGAGTGGGACAAGTCATCATCACCCGGAATGTTCCCCAAAAGTGAGATGTTCCAGGAGTCCAGTGCTAAGGATATCCCGCTATCAGCGATTCCAATAACTCCATTTGTAAAGCTTTTAGCAAGAAGGAACAAAACACACACCCAAGTACTGCATTGTGCTGTATGATACTTGTACTTGTTCGGTACGGTAAGGGGCTGGCCGGATGTCTGAATTCAGCCCTCAGCAGGACCAAGCCCAACGACAACAAACGAGCCCCGGCAACAACAAGGGGGGGTTTTTTTTTTGGAAAAAAAGCTCTCAACTGGAACTATCGCAATATCATACTTAAAAACAACTCCTCTTTAATTCAATGAACCTTGTTTTTCGATCAAGTGGGCATCGGTTGGAATGTGAGCGGGACCAAAAAATACGAACGGACATACAAATTTATGCCAAGGCGGTACGAGTACTGTACTCGTACAGTATGGTGCCGGCACCTTAGAATCGACCCTCAGTGCCACCCAGAGTCCAGGCACTAGTCCTAATGTAGTATCTGACCATACTGCTTTAGGGAATGTGTTGGTGTATTACTCAGCAAAAACCTTCTTTTCCCATATGATACAGGTGTCAACCTCCTCGCTGCACCCAAATTTTGCCTCAACTTTAACAGCTATTATAGAACCCAACCACACTCCTTGGATGAAATCTGCTCTGTAAATGTGTTCTTTATATGTTTCAGGAGGGTTATACAGAAGTAATAAGTAAAATAATGATATTAAATTTTGATGTTGTTGTTGCCCGCTGAAAAGTTGGGAAAGTTTGGTTGTCGTGAGGATTGATTCTAAGGTGCCGGCACCATACTTCTTTCGTAGGTATGATACCACCAAGTAAAAGTGTGTGAGCGAGAGGGTGGTTTTCCCGTTGGTCGGCATTCTCAGAACAACTTGCACTTTGCAGGAGGTCTTCCCTGTTCCTTGGGTGCAAGTATCATACGGCATGGGTCGGCAACCTGGAACCTACGAGCACCCCACATCCAGGGATATTCCAACTCGCTACAGCTCCAAGCACCCACAAATAGAATTCCTAGAATTCCTCTTCTGCAAAGTTCTCACAATCCGTTATTGGACCATACTCACAGAGCGATTTCCTCCTTGGGATATGCCCTACCGGTACTCGCGTTGATGCCATTAAAGCTTGTACGGGAAGGAGGATAGCGTACGGTAGTGAGATTTGTGTGGGATAAAGTGAGTTTTTTTTTGCTGAATAATCAGTCAAGAGGTTTTCCGATCAGGCATACGGTAGTCTATCACTATATCAGGACTAGCCTTCCTGATCCGACGAGAAGACTCACGAAGGGTTGCACGAGAAATGCTTCGCACCACGCGGTATCAAAGTACCGTACCGGTAGGGTACAGTAATGTGCAGCACCCCGTCCACGCGCGCAAGCTCAGTCATGGTGCAACGTACCTTGGATTCCCGTGCTTCCCCTTACCCGTACGTAGGTCCGCACAATAATATAACAATATAATTCGCCCGCAGGAAATTCTCGATCGAACCCAACCGCTACGGTAGGAACGACGCCAGAGCTGTCCCAAATGCGGCGCCGTAGTAGTAACAACTCTTGGCGGAGCGGCCGAGTGACTCCTGGAGAAGCGGGATGGCATTCGTGCTGCCGATCCACCGTACCCTCGAAACCCACACCACACGGCCGGGCGGAAGAAGTGAATCCCTTGATACCAGTGTTCCTCCGCAAGGGGATTGTTCCCCGTGAGCACGCTCACCCCCGTGCCGGCACAAACACAATACGGTAGGAAGCTTCCCATTGCGCAGGAATCGGTTCTCGTGTTAGCTGATCAACCCTGCGTACTCGAGTATCATACGGTACAGGTATCATACCCCCTCGGAAGTACCAGGGTTAAGGGTAAGTGAGGCGAACTTGTTCTCTTTGTTATCATCGTCACCCAGCCGAAGGGAGAGCTGGTTTCTGTCATTTCTGGGGTTTCGCGTTCTCCTGACTTTTTTCCCGTCCAAATAAACTGCCAAGACTGGAGGTTATTATCGTTACACTCACAAAACTTTGGCCGGTTAAGATCCGGTTAAGACCCAATTAAGTTTCACATCGTCCCACCCTGATACTGTAAACGAACAGTTAATTTAGGTTAACCCGCAAAATAAGCCTTGTCTTGCGCGAAAACACCCCCTCCCCTGGCACTTGTACGAGTATGGTACAGTACGAGTACGAGTACTGTGCCCGCACAGCCCGGAAGATCCGCAACGCGTCGAGTCCTCAGAATAGCGTAAAAGCTCTTGGAATCCACAATCTCCGCCAGCCCTGTAATCTCGGAATTGGATTGGATTCGGAGACAACATCGCCCGAGGGGGAATAGCGCTTCCCCGAAACGGTACAGGATTAGCCCCACTTGAACGTGTTTGATCTGATCAGCGGGCGTTGGTTCTCTTATTAGCCCACCGGTATCGAATTACGGTGGGTCCATTGAGCACAGAAAGGTTGGCCTCCCCTGATATGGTGTGTTCTATTCGGAATATTCTACAGTAAGACCACAGGCACCCGTACGAGTATGGCACGGTACGAGTGTCACGGGAGGTGCTTTCTAACGGTGCACGAAGAATAGGATTCCTTTGCACTTGACCTCGGGGCAAGTTTTTCGGTACCTTACCGGCCGATCGCTTGATACCCGATACCCCCTATACTAACCATCTCGGTCTTAATGTTATACCGTACCCAATATATCTTCCAGAATCACTAATGAAAAACACCACAAAATAAATAAACGGAAATTCGGTGTGAGCAAACCAATAACACTGCTAGGTTTTGGGGGTTTTTTTTTTGTCTTTTTTTTTTTCAATTTTAAGAAACAACTTATACAGCTGCCCTGTGCCACTTGAAATTT
Organism: Tuber magnatum; assembly: GCA_003182015.1. Classification (NCBI taxonomy): domain Eukaryota; kingdom Fungi; phylum Ascomycota; class Pezizomycetes; order Pezizales; family Tuberaceae; genus Tuber; species Tuber magnatum. The sequence continues at coordinate 105,962 of PYWC01000093.1, read as the reverse complement.
ATCACTACCGTACTTGGGATTTATAATATATTCGAGTATAGTATAGATACTGTACAGTACAGAACGAGTACGATGCCCGGATACATTGTCGCCAAGGCATCCCAAACCTCCACGAATTACCAAAATGAGCAAAAATAATGACCTACAAATTGTGTAAAAACACTTTAGAATTAAAGCATCATGGTGTTTTAAGCTTCACAATTACCCGAGTTTTTTCAGTTAGAATTGGATAGTTTTCACTACCCTCATACGACCAACACCAACACACCTCTTCCACGAAACCCCAATACAAGGCTCGAGGTCTCTTCCGTCCATATAGCCTGTTCCAGCGTTGCGATATTCTGAGGTGGCGAGAGTAGCTGCATAAAAATGGAGGTGTTGGCATAGAAAACGGTAGTGTGCTCAGCCTCTGATGGCCCAACCAGAAAAGGAACCTATAATACTAGCTGTCTTTTATTATTCCTCTTGCTCGCAGGTTTTCTGCGGGGTTTGTGTATGCGAATTGAGAATGGGATGGATACCGGTAGCCAAGGGGGTAGACAAGCTGTGTCGCCGCTCCCATGACTGGAGAATCTCAGGATGCCCAGCGAGATTGTAGTCTATCCCTTCGTCTGTTTTCAAGCACGGTGCTATCCTCGACTACGGTAACCTTAAAAAATTTCTTGCCATCCCTATGGTCATTAGTAAGCAATTCTGTTGTTTGGTATGAGAACTTTGCAGATGTGCACACTTTGAGATGCCTATTACTACAAATACACTGATAACAAAGAGAACTACAACTGTAACCTAAAGCATGCGCTATCCTAGGTGATAAGAGGTGGTGAGATTTCCAAAATTTTAGCAGTCTAGGAGATAGTGGTTGCGGCCATCCCGGACAATAGAGGACCACATTCCGCACTCATTAAAATCACTAGAGGTGTGTGAAAACCGGGACGGCTGAAGGGATGAAGAAAACACTGATGGATTATGCCAAGCTATCTCACAAACAGGAAATTTCTATGGGGAGGAAAAGCCTTTGAGAGCTCCGCTTCAAGTTATCAAACCTATGACCCTCTAGTCCAATACTGGCACTTGTAAGATTGTTTGAGACAATGTACATTACCCTGTTTGGCATTATCATACAACAAATAAGTTTTAGCACAAATCATTAGCCACGTCCAACAATGCTATGAGAATTCAAAGATTGTTAATAAATAAATTATGACCAAATATGTTTTATTCCTAGCACAAACGGCAGTGGTTTGTGGGAAGGGTGCTGGAGTCGCTAGTGTTGGGTGGGCTTTTCTGCAGTAAATGCTACTCGAGTAGTTCAGCATGACCTCGACCGTTACATCCCACCGTACTTTTCAAGGTAGCCACCAGTCTGTTCTCTCGAGAGCTAATCCAGGGGCCAATACACTTTTCCCGAGATAGTAACCACCATACGGAGGATAGTGGCTAGTCGAGTTTGCCCCGAATCTACGGTACTTGGGTAGTGCTCGTAACTATAACTAATGTCTTATCATACCTTAAGATTTACCGTACTGTACTGCCGGCCCGGGTACAGGACCGTACTGAGAATCGATAGAATTGGAGAGGAGCTAATTCGTTGCTGATTCCAACTATAGGGATGGCCCATTTCAAGAAAACATTTTTTCAATGCCGTGCATTCTCCTACCCATCATACAGGTATGATACCCTCCAGATACCATCCAAAAGGTTTTCACGTACGGCCTCTTCCGGTGTCCAGATGTCCAGAGACGGCACAAAAAAAAACGGGTGTCAGAACCAAAAATGGGAGTGCGCGAGTACCAAGACAAGACCTAGCTTCATTTAGACTGCCGAGTGTAAGAGCCTACCTGAGCCTGTTGTCCTTGTTCGTGAGTTTGCTATACTCGAGTAGGGTTTGTCGTCCATGAGGAAAATCAGAGGATAGGATAATGGATGCCGGCAGCCGAGCGGGTAGGCGGAGCCTCAACTCCCACCACTCGGGAATCCCGCTGAAGCGGAAGAGACAGTGCCAACAACAACGATTAAAGTCCTCACAAAATACCAGCAGTCTATTTCTCTGTGGTATGGTGACGTGAATAAGTTTGAAAAAAAAAAAAACCCCCCCTCGAAAATGAAAATGAAAGTGTCAATGCCTTCGACCACATCTGAAGACAAGCTCGGACCTAGAGCGGGGGTTTTGGCAATCCCCTCCCCGGATTCTTGGCGCGATTCAGGGCACAAAGTGTACGGTACTGTACCACACCCCAACGAGGTCAGGCACACTCAGAAATCCTTTCTGACTCTGAATAGGAAAAAATATAACCGTTTTTCCAGTTTATCCCCTGAATTTCCCTTTACCATTTTATAAGGGCCAGAGGTGAGGAAATATTTTGCAAAGGTCCCCACTTTTTCGATAATATGATAGTAACTGGTATCAGATCATACTTGCACCACAAGAGCTCCGGAAACCTACTCCACAGCAGGGGCTAATATCCAGTCCACCCACGATAGGTCCAGTCTGACGAGTCAACAGAATTGTGAACACCAGGCAGCGACACCCCGCACAGACCAAACCATCAGGCTTTACCGTCTGAGGAAGATACTGGTCACCGCTCAGGAGCTTTTGACTCGGAATCCCGAGATTACAGAGCTGGCACAGATAGTGGATCTCAAGGGGTTTCACGGCACTCCACACTCGAGGCGGCAAAGTCCTCGTATGGTATGATATCATAACACTTCAGGTACAGCATTGTACCCATCAACTCCAGCCCCAGACAGCAAGACGGGGACCACTCTCCCTCGGGAGACATAAAGGATTTTCCCGCTTTTTTTTTATATTCTTTTCCCCACCGGGAAGTAGCTTCTGCGCTTGCCCGGGAGAAAGATTGCGGAGGCTTCCCTGTGCGTGAGATGCTTCGCGATCTTTGCGGATGCGAGTCCTCTTCCCTTGCTGATAGTAACAGAACAGTTTGTTGCCAAATGCATACCGGTGGGGTTTGCCCCACACCAAATTTTGTGCTATCATATCATACCCTCTGTACTGTACCCGTATTACAGGGCGTGATTAGATAGATATGTGGCGCGGGCATAAAGCAGTCTGAACCGTGAGGCTTGGCCACAGTTTTGTCTACATATTTAAGTAGGAACTCCCGCACTTAATTGAGAGACAGGAACGCCTCTCGACCAGCATCTGAGAAGAAAGACATGTTCAAACTCCTAATTCGCCCGCAGACCATTGCACGCAGGCAGGTTATCCAGCACCTCCAACGTCCGCCAGTGTACCGGAGGCTGTTCGCCATAGACTCCAAGCCAGAACAGGTGGATGCAGATGGAAAACACGGCTCAGCAATTAAGGATCGCTTGGTATGTCATCCTTCTCCTTGCAACTGACTGAACTAATGAATGCCGTAATAGTGGGACCGCATTTCTGAACACGACAAGCCTGTGGTTGATCCTGAAAAGGTTTTTTTTCTATATATGTTTGGTCTAGTTTGCAGACTGCTTATTTCAGCTATAGGAATCCAACGACTATAAGATTGACATCTGCAAAGCGATCCGCGATCTCAGCACCCAAGTAGATACTGGTTTCGCCAAAGTGGATACTAAGTTTGCCGAGATAGGCAAGAGGTTCACCGAGATAGACAAGAGGTTCACCGAGATAGACAAGAGGTTCACCGAGATAGACGGGAGGTTCACCGAGATAGACGGGAGGTTCACCGAGACAGAAATGAGGTTTACCAAGTTAGACGCCGAGATGGAGACTAGGTTTGCCAGGGTAGAGGTTGGGTTTGCTGAAGTGAAGACCGAGTTGGCTTGCCTAGGAGCCAAGATTACTGTTATAAGATGGCAGGTCGGAACACTTATTTCGATTGGGTTACTCATTTTTGGCGTAAGTTATCTACTGCTTCAAAAATTTCCTCTTTCTAATGAAATACTCTGCAGGGTGTAGGTTTTGCACTCAAGACGGTTAGCGATAGATATTTCCCCCAACTTGCTGATAGCCTCGAGTCTGCACTTGTAAGCCCGACTGAGAAACTGCCCCATAACATGTCGCTGACAGATTATCAGAGGGGAAACAAGAACGCTTCCACCGGAGTGAAGGACAAGAAGTGAATGTCCTGTTTCTGTGGCTAGTGTTTATGGGGCTTTTAGAAGGTTTAGAAAAAATGTGTGTCTGCGTCTTTTATATTTTTTTTATTGAGCAGTCACTCTTCATTCTATAGATACTTATTGTAATTTCAATGAGTTATCAATATTAACGTTTTCGTACGGTATCCCTCTGCTGTGATCGGACACTTTCCTTGTAGTATGTCTCTACACGGTACCCCATTCTTAATTCCTTAATTCGAGGGCTCCAAGGAGATGATGGTCAATACTGGGGAGTCCACTGTCACTACTCATGATGGGATAGAAGCCCCATTGGAAGGGCTAGGGTGCCAGCACTCCAGTGCATAAATGAATGCGGAAGTCGGATGTCCGAAGACTTGACAGCCACGAGAGCAGGAGCTGGTCTTAGTATGGTATGATAACTAGCATGGAACATCCGTTGGTTGGGTGGCTGGGGGGCTTTGCAGAGTCTACTTGTCCCGGCGTGAAGCACAGCCCTTTAGCAATGGGAGTACGATTTTGTTTGTTTGCGGTCCCGGATACGCACACACGATTGGCCATATATTCCCCCAATCCCTGTCCCAGCACTTCTTGCCCCAGATGAATAGCGCTGTCGCCAAGTAAGTTGGCCGCTTCAGTATGCAACCGCGGAACAGCCCCCAACCCAACCGGTAAAACCTCTGAAAACCCACGCATATAATACGTTGCTCATAGAGCACAGGTGCCGTACGTCCAGCTTCTCCCGGACCCCAAAAGCAATGCACTGATCACCGACAACTCCAGGTGTTGTTGCCTGCGGTAGCCTATATGTAGAATTTACAATATCACTCGGAGGTTCCTTTCATGTTCTTCTCACCCAGGCTTGATCCCTGCTGGCTTGGACTCGAGGGGAGTGGCCTTTGCCCATCCCGAGCGATCGGTTTCCCGCACTGGTCCGGCACTGTCAACACGACTTGAGCGGTTACGGTGAGGGGACCCTCGAGAGGTCCACAGCAGTTCACACCCAAGAAGCAGCTCCATGTCATGCCCATCCAAATCGTGTCTCGAGCTATCTAATTGATAAATCGAAGTGAGGTATATCAAGCCGTGCCCCTAACTGGTTGCCCAATGCCTGCAACCGCTCGAGCATTGCATTGGGGGACATATTCCGGCGGTTGGGATATACAGCAACCGGAAACGATAGAGAGGCCCATTTTGCACTGTGATGGACAACTTGGGGAGGAGATATGCTTCATGAGCAAACAAGGATGACAGGTTTTACACACCCCTCTCTCCCTTAGCACTCGCCCTCCGTTTTTTAGCGGCACCACTAGCCGCAACGGAGAATTCAAGCCTGATAGTTGTCTCAAGGGCGATGCGGAGATCACAGCCATAGTGCGGTTGGAGTCTATGATATTATATAACGGGCGAGGCAGTTTGCCCCTATCATGAAAGTCGAACCAACGATGCAAGCATCGCGTCCCTCGGAGCTTATTACCACATATCTGCGGCTTCTACAGACGCTCCCCAGATATCCGCTCCGCCACGCACTGCACAGCTACCGTTTTGTATCCCGTATTTGACTTCGAAACGGCAACCTGACCCTTTTTCAACAGTTCCTCGTTCTTTCTGTCGACACGACTCAATTTGATATCCCCTTCGGCTACAATGAAAATACTAGTTCCCAATATACCTCCTTCAACTCCCTCCTCCCGGTTGCTTGAAACGACGGTAAGCAGGTCAAACTCCTGTAATGGAATTCTATAGAGTTCCGTCTTTCTATTAATGGATTTCCTCCAGGCGCTATGCTCAAATTCCGGTTTCTTCCCCGAACCGGGCTCCTAATTGGGCATATCGGTATACATCCTCGTGTCTTTATGTTTACCAAAACCGCAAAGCGATCTAACCTATTATACTTGACGACAGCCACGAGCGGTATGTACAGTACTCGTATAGTACAGTAGCAAACTCACCATATTATCACTCCGTGCAATACACCCAATCACAGCTCCCATCAGGAACTCATGGATGGAATCCGCCGATACAGCAATCCTCTCCCTTTTTCCCGGCCATACTAGATTCGTAAAGGGCACCGCGCCCTTGCCTCAAGCTTTCTCTCCTCTACTTTCCGGACCCCTATTTTCGCCTTCCTATTTAGGCAGGTGGAGATGGGGGTAAACACCACCACACCCTCACGATCCTCCTCCCTTGCCCAACTTTGGGGCTTCATAGGCTTGGGGTAAGCGAGAAATATTTTATCATTTGGGTTTAAATGAAATACATGTCCCTTCTAGTTTCTGGCCCTTGGTGCCTCTACTGGGTGTTGGACTCTAAACATGCCTCCTCCCCCGCATTGTGGCAGCCCCTTGCTTAAACACTTGGGTACGAACTACTTTTGTCCCTCCAGGCCTGCTATTTTGGCATGGTCAGACTTTTGACATATTGATGGCTGGCATATCTGGCAACATGTGGTTAGTATAGCACTGCCTCAGGCTGCACTCCCGCTTGGCCTGTCCATGATGAATTTCTCTATGGGACCTGGCATTGACAAGCTGGTGTCCTGCTATGAACTTGATTGAAAATTTTTGGTTCCCCAATTGAACCAGCATGCCACTCAGGGGACTATGGGCGGTGTGAAAATAGGAGATTTGTTATTTTTTCAGGAAGGTTTCTTTTGTTGAAATTTGGTTTCCTTTGTTTAAATAATGTACTACAGATGGGGTTTTCTTGCTTGCTTCCTGCCTACATAGGTTGGGTTGTCTAGTTGTTGGTGCTCTTCTATATGTGGAATGTGCAGTTGGTCCCGGACCAGAGGGACTTAGGGCAGCTTGTTTTTCACTTGGCCAGTGCTAGAAGGTTTTTGACTGACATATCTAAGGGTTAAATCGGGGGCAATGGGTGGTCTGTCTTAGATAGCTTTGTCTTGGCAGGGTGGTTGGGGTGGAGCCTGGGGTCCTTATAGTGGAGGTTTGCACCTTAAGCAAATAATTTCTAGGACTTAACAAAAAAAAAAGAAAAAAAAACACCGCGCCCTTGCCTGCATCATTCGTGTACGAGTATGGTATGCGAAGGAGATCTTTGCAGTGGGACCGAGGTTCTGCACGTTTCCCAGACTGCTAAGGTGCTGTTTGGCGAACCCAGACTTTTTATTTTGAAATCAGGTCTTGGCAATATTAACTCAGATCATCACAGACGTTACCCTAATCCTACTTGACTTCACCTGTTATAATCTAAGTTATAATTGCCAAGAACCGATTTCACGTTCAGAAATCCGAGCGCGCTAAACGCCCCCTAAGTTGCGTGCTTCTCCTTCGTGAGCTCTTGCCGCCTTATCCCTTAGTCCGTTGGTGCGCCCAAGGGATCGGTGGAAAAGGTCTCAGCTTGAGACCCTAACAAATTATTTCTAGTTAAGGAAGGATACCCTCCAGGTCTCGTGATTTTCTGAACCAGATCTCTTGGGCTTTCCCGTACGTATAGTTACTAGTAGTACGAAATATATTGTTATTAAGTGCGCTGAACCAATGGACTACCGTAGGGGATAAGATCATCTAGAGCGGTGAAAGCGTTGATAATACCCGCCTTGTTATTAATATGATACTGTTCAAAATACGGTATCTCATTCCTGTACGGTGGTGTGACTGTGTCGGTCATGTGACACAGTCACATGACCAGTTGTTATGCTAGAAGATTCTAGCAGGGTATATAGATTTCCTTGGTATGAGTCAGTGTTCGCGTAACCATAGAAGGGTATAAATAGGGGTGTATTTTTCCTTTCTGTTAGAAGAGCACGCAAGCTTGGATTAATCTATGAGTCTTAAAGATATATCTTGTTCACCAGGTCTACTCCACTATCACAAGTGCAAGTGACTTAGATACAAATATTCTCAGGTTATGAGCCCGGGTTTGTGAGATCTTCCGCAAACCTGAACATCATATACCACAAGGCCATAAGAGCACTCCTAAGCGAGCGTATACCGTTAATCCTCCCCTCAAACTCCTCCTTCAACAAAAACCAACCTGGCCCGCCAGTACTTTGATGCACTGGACTGGTGGACATGTCCTTACTGCAACAAAAAACGCCCTCTTTCACCTGATTATCTTCTCCCTTCCTGTTGTGAAAAGTACTACGACGATATACGCCGTGACGCAATCAGGAGCCTAGGCGAGATAAATAGTTGGCGATTTTGGTCACAAAGAAACCGACCCCTTCCACAAAACAGACGATCAGAAACGACAGTAATCGGAAACGTACCACGATAAAGCAATATGTCGAACGATACCGAAACTGTCTTCAAGCTATCCGTAACCGACTACCCAAAACTACAAGGACAAGAGAACTACCAGACTTGGGCGCAAGCCTGGCTGGTTGCCTTCGAAGTCCTTGGTCTGTCAGAGGTAGTACTGGGAACGGAAAAGAAGCCTGAGATCCCTACGATCGGAGCATCAGAAGATGCTACAAAAGTCACGACGTGGAAGAAAAAGGACACTAAAGCTAGATTCTACCTCTACCAAGCAGTAAACTCCATCTACCATGCCGACATCTCTGCCAAAAGTTCAGCAGCGGAGGTCTGGCAGGCGTTCAAAGACCGATTCGACAAAGAAACTCCCGCTACCAACATGATGCTACTTGAAGCCATCTGGAAAATCAAACTTGTCTCCACCCAATCCATCTCCGACCATGCCACAAAGTTCGAAACTGCATGGAACCGTCTTGCACAACGATGTTCATCAGCTGATGATGAAACAACCAACGAATTCCGAACCGCGATGCGAGCATGGACACAAGCAGAAGAAGTCAAGGGCACTGTCTTCATGCTATCCATCAACGAGTTGCACCCTGATCTATGCGATGTCTTGTCGGCAAGAAAGACAACCAGATACGTGGACGTTCGGGATTACTTTCTAAGCAGGGCAGCAGAAAAAGGAGAAGGTAAAGAGGAGGAAAAGGTACTATCGGTACCTTACAAGAACAAGAAACAGATGTATTGCACATGGTGTGCAGCAAGAGGTGGAAAAAGCGATACCCACAATACGAACAAATGTCGAGGTCTCTCAAGGGAAAAAGCCAAAAAGAAGAAATGGGACAACAAGCCAAACACCGCAGCTGTTACCGACGCTACAGTCACGGTTCTGATGGCGAAAGCCAAGGAACCTCCTACACCAGAGGAAGAGGTTGTCTGTACGACAATCGGGGAAGTCTCGACAGAATGGTTATGTGATTCTGGGGCATCGAACCACATATCACCCAATTCAGGTGACTTCCAAAGTCTTACGCCTTCCTCCGAAAAGATAGTAACAGCAGACGGTAGAATTCACCAGGCAACTGCATCCGGAGATGCTTACCTCCACGTGCGCCTGTTGGATGGAACCAAACATACAGTCATCCTCAAACGAGCACTGTATGTACCCACGTTTCGATACTCATTGGTATCTGAATCCCGATTGGACGATGTTGGAGTAAAGGTTACGGTAGAAAAAGGAAGAAGGATGTTTGAGAAGGAAAGGATGATTTTCATGGTTGCGGATAAGAAAAGTGGGTTGTGGTATGTTAGGATGAGTAATGAGAAGTCTTTTGTTTCTGTTTACGAAGAACGGCACAAAGCCCTTGGACATCCGAGTGTGATTAAGGATTGTTACAAGGATGCCACCCCTATCGCTCCTCCATCAGACTTTCATTGTACAACATGCAATCGAAACAAAACCACGCATGTAAAACCAAAGTCAAAGGACATCGAAACCAAGTCAGCTTTCGACAAAGTCCATTCCGATCTTAGTGGTCAAATGTCCACATCTACACTGGGAAAAAATCTCTACTACATGACGTTTATAGATGATTATACCAGGTATTGTTGGATTTACCTACTAAAGACAAAGGACGGAGCAGAAGTTGCCATAAAACACTTCTGGGAAATAGTACTTACTCAATTCGGTAAACGAGTCAAGCGATTGCATACCGACCAAGGAACCGAATACCTTAACCGGAAAGTGTCTGAATTCTTAAACACAAAAGGAGTCATCCACACCACATCACCAGCCTACAACCCTGAATCAAACGGAGTCGCAGAAAGGCTAAATCGGACCCTTACAACAATGGTACGATGCATGATGCCACCTGAACGAAAATCATTGTGGGGAGAGGCCTATTCCACAGCGGCTTACCTCTACAATCGACGGTGGCATTCATCAATAAAAACAACACCTTTCGAGCAACTATATAAAACGAAACCCACGATTAGTCACCTCCATCCCTGGTTCGCCGATGTCATGGTACATATCCCAGCTGAGAAGCGAGGAAAGTTTGACCAGACAGCAGAAGAAGGTCACCTAGTCGGATACACTTCCAGTCCGACGATTTACCGTGTTTACATACCTAAACGGCACACTGTGATCGAAGCAAGGGATGTGAAATTTGGAAAGACAAAAGGGGTATCGTTTGAATATCTTCAACGAACAATAGAAAGAGAAGAAAAGGAAAAGTCGGATCAATCCAGTGAATCGGAACGTACCGATGAGGAAGGGTCATCTACCCCAGTAAGACCGACAACACCAGTACCACCTCCGACTACCTCTATGCCTGGCGAATTCCAGTCAACACCTATTCCTCCTCCAGATACCTCCTCCTCGGAACCTCCAGCACCCCGTCGTTCTACTCGAGAACGCACTCAGACACAGAAAGCACGAGACGAAGAAAAACTTCAGATAGAAAAGAAGATACGGTCTCTGCAACGTCAAATAAAAGGAAACGAACGGGATTGTAAGCTGGAAGGCCTAACCGAGGACGAGATGCAACTTCTCCAGGAAAGAAGAGAGGAACTTGATGAACAGCTTCGGAATGAAGAAGGGAATCTTCAAAGATATACGGTTGTTGGTCTCATGTATCACATACCAGACCCCAATACATATAGAGAGGCCATGGAATCGCAGGAGAGAAATGAATGGCAGAAAGCCATGGACGAAGAGATGAAGGTACTGAGAAAACGAGAAGTAGGAGTGGAAGTGGAAAAACCAAGTGGAAAAAAGGTATTAACAGGACGATGGGTTTATAAGGCCAAAGTCAAAAAGGATGGCACTATCGAACGTCGGAAAGTACGATACTGCGCAAAAGGTTTCAACCAAGCCCCAGGCGAAGACTATGAAGAAGTTTATGCCCCGGTTGCTCGGTTAGAATCCCTAAGACTCCTGCTGGCAGTAGCTGTCAAACGTGGTTATAAGTTCCGACAGATCGACATCAAGAGCGCTTTCCTATATGGCAATATAGACATGGAAACCTACCTGGAGCTCCCGGAAGGATATCGCGAACCAGGCAAGGTCTGGAAGCTTAAGAAAGCCATCTACGGACTTAAGCAATCCCCAAGACTATGGTACCAACGACTAACCAAAACCCTCGAAACCATGAACCTTAAAGTTACCGACTTCGACCCATGTATTCTTGTTGCAAAAAACATCTTTTGTTGCATTTACGTTGACGATATTCTAATAGCCGGAAAATCCTCACTAGTCGATACATGTATTGACAAAATACAATCCCATTTTCAATGTACGGACTCTGGACAAGCATCACTACTGTTAGGCATGCAGATCGAAATCTCAAAAGACAATCTCAAAATCTACCAGGAACGGTATATTACTGAGATCCTCGAACGATTTGACCTAAGTGAAGCCAAACCAGTTGCCACTCCTATTGAAGTCCATACTACACTTATGAAAGCAAAAGACGATGATCAACTATGCGATCAACGACAATACCAGTCCATCATTGGATCGCTGATGTACGCCGCTGTCGCTACAAGACCTGACATCGCACATGCCACTGCTTTCCTCAGCCAATTCTCCTCAAAACCCACCACCACACATCTTACCGCCGCAAAAAGGGTACTTAGGTATCTAAAAGGAACCAAGACCAAGGGATTACGATACAACCGAGACAACAAGGAGCAACCATTGAAGATCTTTACTGATGCTTCATTCGCCTCAAATCTCGAAGACAGAAAATCGTTTACCGGTCTGATCGTACAAGTTTACGGAAGTACCGTAATATGGCGATCAAAGAAACAAAAAACCGTAGCAACATCTACAACAGAAGCCGAATACGTCGCACTCGCATTTGCCGCTAGACAGAGCGTCTGGCTTAGCCGAGGAATGTCACATATGGGAATTGAGACTGTACCGATCCTATACTGTGACAACACAGCAGCCATCAAGCTTACCGAAAACGCGGGCGTTTCCGACCGAACGAAACATATCGACGTTCAGCACCACTACACTAGAGAGCTACGGGAAGCGGGGAAGATAGATGTGATAGCAGTTGGAACAGAGGACAATTTGGCGGATATATGTACAAAGGGATTAGTTAAGGTGACATTTGAAGGGTTTTCTAATAGGCTGGGAATGGAACCGTAGGGGAAGTGTTCAAAATACGGTATCTCATTCCTGTACGGTGGTGTGACTGTGTCGGTCATGTGACACAGTCACATGACCAGTTGTTATGCTAGAAGATTCTAGCAGGGTATATAGATTTCCTTGGTATGAGTCAGTGTTCGCGTAACCATAGAAGGGTGTAAATAGGGGTGTATTTTTCCTTTCTGTTAGAAGAGCACTCAAGCTTGGATTAATCTATGAGTCTTAAAGATATATCTTGTTCACCAGGTCTACTCTACTATCACAAGTGCAAGTGACTTAGATACAAATATTCTCAGATACGGTAGCATCACATATGATAGCTCTGAAACCTCGTTCAAAAAGGACTTGACCTCAGATAGGGTGGAACTCAACAAAACCCTCAAATGGGCCAGGCCGCAACGACCGCCTCGCGCTTGCCGTTCCGGTCGATAAACGCATTGCCCTTCCCTCTCACCCCTTTTCTTTCCTTAATATCATATTAATCATGGTATGAGACCCGGATAACTTTTATTTGGGATGGGTTTGAAGCGGCAATGCCTTTTCGAAGCTCAAATTTCGACGAGAAACGGGAAGCGTTTGTCCTTCCTAAGGCGATCGTTTATGGTGGATGCTGGACATTCTTCCAGGTTCTTGTCTCTGAGGCCTCCACGGGGTATGATACATTGCCCTTAACTACTAATGATGGCACATTAGGGTCACCCCCCATCCGTATCCGCCGTATTTCTACCAGCGTTGGCGATCAGTGCCACCCCGCCATATAGCTGATCCCCTTTACTCGAGTACAGTACCGTAATGTCAAATGCAACCCCGGGTGTCCCTTCCGTGTGCTGGACTGCAAGTGAACCCCTGCCTTTGCTGCTGTAGGGTTAAGGCTGTCTCGTGCGGGGGAGACAAGAAGCAGAGCAGAGCCTAAGGCCCCGGAGCCACCAGCGCTCCCAGAACAAGCTCAATCGGTGGCCCCATGAATTAATGGACCCTGCGGATCGTCTCTGCGATGGAAAGTCTCGACTTGAGAACATTTGTACCTAAGTCACTTGCACTTGTGATAGTGGAGTAGACATGATAAACAAGATATATCTTCAAGACTCATAGATAAATCCAAGCTTGCATGATCTATCTAACTGAAGGGAAAATACACCTCTATTTATACCCTTTAGTGGCTACACAAACACTGCCCCACACCAAGTAAATCTATAGAACCTACTGGAGTCTTCTAGTATAATAATAGGTTATATGACTATGTTATATGACCAACACAGTCACACCACTGTACAGGAATAGGATAAGGTAATTTTAAACACTTTCTCTATAGTTCCATTCCTAGTCTGTTAGAAACCCCTTTAAATAATACTTTAACTAACTCCTTTATACATACCGCAAGAACTCGAATAATTGGACCCCGCACTAAGGGGTTGAATTAAGGTGTATGATTCAGATATGAGTAAAAATAACTTTTTAGGAATGTTTCAGTTGATCAATCATATATTTTGACCTGTGACCTTGAAACTCAATTAATGAAGCTTGGAAAAGTGAGAAACATAAACAAACCTTATGAACATGAGAGAAGAAGCTGTTTCACTTTCTAACCACCTGTCCTATGAAATCATGACTTCCAAACAAATAGTACAAGTCCCAGTCCACTCAATCCTGCTACGATTATCAAGTGAAGGATTCCATATAGGAGTAAAGAAAAAACAAGGAGCAAAAGGAAAACAACTAGCAGAAAAACAAACAAGCAGTACTATGACATGTCGAAATCCCCTACTAATTATATAAAGTTAGCTATAAGCTACGAGTATTGTCATAGTGGGCTACACTAAGTTTTCTAATAGGACCTACACTACTCTAAATGCTGCCTAGGGCAGAAACTACCAGTAGCTTTAATGTACTACAAACAAATCTTATATACTGGAAACAGGAAGAAAAAGAAGGGAAGTCCAAGAGCTTACTCTTGAGTAGTACCGGGTCCCTGCAGGAGGCAGGTCATGAATGTGAGAGGTGTTCCAGTAGGAACTGTACAAAAGATGTCAATATCACTATGAGTCAGGAAGAATCATTTGCTGGGATTGGTTTAAACATGTTAGCAAAAAACTCTTTATATGCAGCCAGTCATCAGAAGTGTTCGTGATGCTTAGTCAGCTATCTTGTGAAAAAAAAGCCAGACTCTCGCGACCATAAACAACAATACAATTCATATAACCTGCTTCTCAATTTATTTTTCCCTTTTACCATGGTTTACAGATCTGGATATACAAACCCCCTGGCACTAAAAAGAAAGAACTCTGAAAACCAAGTGAAGAGAGATGACCAACATTGAAAAAGGCATGATTATTGCTTTTTTCTACTGCCTCCGGAATATTGCCCTTGTTGCTCAAACTATTGGGCACCCCTAAACCACAGTTAAAAGCTTCCTTGTCTGAGCATGTGAGTGCCAATCGCAAGAAAACATTCCCCGCCCTGGTCATACTCCAGTTCTTAGCCGTCAGTAGCATTGCACAATTGTCCGGGAAGCTAAGGCTAACAAGATAATGACCAGATCTGATTTCAGGGATAAATATGCGCCAGGTGTTTCCCTTTCTACAGGTAACATCTCAGCCCTGGTGCTACTATGAGTGATAGGACATGATTAGCTAATAAGTAAAATAGTTGACAGAGTGCTCAGAGCAGTCAATATCAAGAAGTGGCTAGCCAAATCAAGACCAAAGCTCAAGTCTGAGCATGTGGCAAAGAGACTCAAGTGGGCTACAGTTCATAAAGACTGGACAGTGGAGGATTTTGAAGGAGTTACTTGGAGTGATGAATGTAGTCTGGAGAAATCCAAGGATCCAAGACAACAATGGGTTTTCAGAGAACCTGGAGAGAAGTGGCTGTCTGATTGCATTCATCCTAAGGAGAAGGATAAGGGAATTTCTCTTATGGTTTAGGGGTGCTTTTGGGGGAAGAGAAAAGGTTCTTTGGTTCCTATTACTCAAAATATCAATAAGACGAGGTATGTTAAGCTCTTGAGAAAGCATCGTTTTCCTGTTATTCATCAAATGATTTCTTTTGGTATACAAGATATTCTTTTTCAGCAAGACAATGCTCCTGTTTATAAGGCTTATAGTATTATGGATTGGTTGGAGAGAAACTGCATTGAGGTTGAAGAACACCCCCCATATTCCTCTGATTTGAATTCTATTGAGCATGCATGGGTGGAGCTTAAAAAGCGATTGCACCAGTAGTATCCAAAGATTGGAGATACCCCAGGAGGAAAGGAAGCTGTTAAGAAAAGGCTTGCACATGTATTACCATTAGTTTGGGAGACAATTCCTGAGGAGTTTTTTGAGAAGTTGTGGAAATCAATGCCTGATAGAATAGCTACAGTTTTGGAGGCAAGGGGAGGTTATACAAGATATTAACTATTTTTATTATTTAATTTACTTTACCATTCTCATGGTTAATCATGGTTAATAGTTTGTGCCCATTGATTGTAGATAATTGTTCACACCTGTTGATTATGATTAATTGTTCACACCCATAGATCATGGTTAATTGTTCGTGCCCATTGATCGTGCCCATTGACAACTCCACTATTACGGCCAGGAGGTATGGCGCAATTGTAATTAAACATATCTCAGATCATGAACACTTCTGACGACTGACTGTAGTATTCCTCAGAGGATCCACATACCTATTTCTACTCCTTGACTAGATTGTTACAACAATTTCTCAGTTTCCACCAAATTACTCTACGTTTTGTGACCAACACTGCCAGTAAACTTCCAAGTGACTTTAGTGGTACAATATTAAGTTAGATGAGGTTCAATGGGAGGAACTCACAAATACAGTCTGGTAGCAGCCAGAATACTGGTAATATTCTGGAGGAAGTTGGTCGATATAAACTATCAAATATAGTTAATATAAATTAAATACCACTGCCATTTGAGTATTTGGAGGGGAGAATCTACAACCAGAAGAGAGCAAAGATGATATGGACACAGAGTTCTCAGTCTAGTTAGGACAAATAGTAAGCTACTATTCAGCCTACTATTTTTGCTAATAGTATACTGCATGTAAAACTATTAGTTTTCCTTTAAGGGCTAGGAATAAGAGTAACAATACTTACTGAAAAAAAAAGTTATAATACTTGTGTGGTTGTAAAGTTCAACCTCAAAGCCTATGCCAACTCATCCAATATTGTTAAATAGTTGGATGAGTAGCTTGTCCCAGTTCTTGGAAACTAGCTAATACTTCTTGTATTAGACCTCTTTAGTACATATAAGATAGAAGAAGTACTTGATACCTTTTCTGCTAATAATATTATTGTTAGCAGGATCCCTGAAGGCTGCACCTCCTTGATACAGCTACTTGATGTTTCTATTACTTAACCTTTTAAAGACAAATTAAGGGTAGGTGGCTTACTACTAGAATATTGAAGAAGAAAAAAAGGGCACTAATGGTGAAAGAGAAGGTGCTTGAGGAAAAGCTAGATGTAGTGGAGGGAGAGAAGGGGTAAAGGGTATCAGCAGGAGTACAATTAGCTAGAAGTATGATAGGGTGAAGGAGAATCCTTACTACTTGGGCAGTAGTAGAAGCATGGAAGCACTTCTTCTGTCATTGGATGGGGGTAGTGGTAAAGGCATTCTGGGTTCTAGGCATTTCTCTTCCAATTAGTAGTACCTTTAATCAAGAAATATCTGTAAAAGAAATTGATTCCACTTATGTAATTGAGGGACTTGAGAATTGACAAGAGGGTAGAGAATCAGAGAAGGAAGAGGCTGAATTAGATAAGGGGGAGGATGAAAGCAATGTATTTAAAAAGAAAATGACTTTTGTTAATATCTGAAACAGATATTGCATAACACTTCTTGGCATGCAATACTTTAATTTAACCTCTTAGTGTTAGGTCTAATTATTCAAGTTCTTATAGTATATCTGCTAAATTCTCCTATATACTGAAAGCTATCATATCTATCTTCCCTGCTTGCAGCAACTCTCTCATATAGTAGTGCTGAATATTGATATGCTTTATTGAATCAGAAATACCTGCATTCTTGGTAAGCTTGATAGCTGCTATGTTGTCATAATATAGGATCAGTGTTGTTTCAATTCCCATAAGAGATAGTTCTTGGTTCAGCTATACACTTTTTCAAGTAGCAAATGCAAGTATGATGTATTTGGCTTCTGTTGTGGATGTTGCAATAGTTTTTTGTTTCTTTGATTGCTATATTACAGTATTACTATATATTGGTATGATCAGACTGGTAAACAATTTTCCATCTTCAAAGTTTAAAGTGAATGAAGTATTACTAAAGACCCTCAATAGCTGTTGTTTATTGTCTTGGTTATACCATAATCCTTTGGTTTTTGTTCTTTTCAGGTATTGAAGTACTCATTTTGTAGCAGCAAGATGTGTTGTAACGTGTTCGGGCAAGGCCCTAGTCACGTATCGGTACGATAGGAGCAGATGGCTTCGTGGTCAACACGAAGCGAGCGCTGAAGCTAAGGCTAACAAGATAATGACCAGATCTGATTTCAGGGATAAATATGCGCCAGGTGTTTCCCTTTCTACAGGTAACATCTCAGCCCTGGTGCTACTATGAGTGATAGGACATGATTAGCTAATAAGTAAAATAGTTGACAGAGTGCTCAGAGCAGTCAATATCAAGAAGTGGCTAGCCAAATCAAGACCAAAGCTCAAGTCTGAGCATGTGGCAAAGAGACTCAAGTGGGCTACAGTTCAT
>PYWC01000093.1:60773-72233 GCA_003182015.1 Tuber magnatum | reverse complement strand
TAATAGGAGATCAAAGAAGTAACCGTTCAACCAAGTATATTAAAGAATACTGTCAGTCGAAGTCTGCTGTTTCCATTGCGGGAATCAGCGGTCTTTAAATACAGCATATCGCTTATCTCCAGTATGAGCAATATTGCAAAACATTGTGTGTATCAACCGATAGCACACGAAACAATATACGTATCAAATGATACTTATAAAACCAAACATAAAACAATGTGTGTATCAACCGATAGCACACGAAACACTACAAGTATCAAACGATACTGTGAAACCAAACATAAAACAATGGTAACCCGTACCGGTTACAATAAACCTCTTTGTAGTCTCAC
This sequence comes from Tuber magnatum, assembly GCA_003182015.1. Lineage (NCBI taxonomy): Eukaryota > Fungi > Ascomycota > Pezizomycetes > Pezizales > Tuberaceae > Tuber > Tuber magnatum. The sequence goes on along the minus strand of PYWC01000093.1, from coordinate 71,901 downwards.
TAGAGGCTTGACTGAATTCTTTTGTACAGTATCATGCTTTTCTTCATTTAATCATACTATCTATCTTAACTCTGGCTTTTCTAAACCCATTATCCTGTTAATACCTTTTTTCCACTTAGTTTTTTCACCTCTATTCCCACTTCTCACTTTCTCAGAACATTTATTTTCTCATCTATAGCATTCTACAATTTCATCTTTTCTTGTAATTCCATAGCTTCTGTACACCTGTTGGGATTGGGTATGTAATACATGAGATTGACAACTGTAAATTTCCTAAAACTTGCTTCTTTGTTTCTTAGTTGATCGTCCAGACCTTCTCTCTTCTCCTGGAGAAGTTGAGTCCTATCCTCAGTCAAGCATTCAAGCTAAAAGTCCTATTCATTATCCTTTAATTGGCATCTAAGAGATTATATCTTACCTTTTGCCTTAAAACAGTTCTAATTTCTTGCTTTTTTAGTAGGAACTTGTTCATGAGTTAAATGACAACACTTTATTGACAGTACCGAGGAAGATAATTATAGTGGTACTAGAGTTTCTTGGAATTCGTCTAGCATAGTGGTCCCTTTCAAGGTTCTGGTGTTTGTAGTTTTTATAAGATGAATATTTTTTTCGCATTTGTATATTCTGATTTAAAATCATCAGACTCTTCTTCTCTATTTTTTACTATTGTTTATTGAAGATATTCAAATGATACTCCTTTTGTCTTTTCAAGTTTCACCTCTCTAGCTTTGATCACAGTATGCAATTTGGATATATAGATAGGGTAAATTGTTGGACTAGAAGTGCTACCAACTAGGTAACTTTCTTCTGCTATCAGGTCAAACTTTCCTCACTTCTCAGTATAAATATGTACCATAATATTAGCAAACCAAGGATAGAGGTGACTAATAGTAGGTTTTGTTTCATATAGTCACTTAAAAGATATTGTATTTACTGATAAATGCTATCAATAGTTGTAGAAGTAGGCTACTGTAAAATAGGCTTCTCCCCACAATGATCTTCATTCTGGTAGTATCATATATCGTACTATTATTGCGTAGATATGATTTAAGCTTTTTGTAACTCTATTTGGTTTAGGGTTGTAGGCTGGTGATGTGCTATAGATGACGTCTTTTGTTTTCAACAACTTAGGCACTTTCTAGTTAAGGTATTTGGTTCCTTGGTCACTATATAGTTGCTTGACTCTTTTTTCAAACCATGTTTGAACTATTTTCCAGTAATGCTGGATAGCAGTCTCTGCTCTGTCTTTAGTTTTTAGTAGGTAAATTCAACAGCACCTAGTGTTATTATCTATAAAGGCCATATAATAGAGATTCTTTCCTAAAGTAGGTATTGATATTTGTCCACTCAGATCAGAAAAGATTTTATTGAAAACTGACTTAGTTTCAATATCCATGGACTTTGGTTTCACATGTATAGTCTTATTTCACTTGTATGTGTATAGAGAAAGTTCAATAGTAGAGCAATAGTGGTAGCATCCTTGTAATAATTCTTAATCACACTTGAATATCTAAGAGCTTTATGCTGTTCTTCATAAACAGCAACAAAAAACTTCTTATTACTCATCCTAATATACCACAACCCTCTTCTTTTATCTACAACTATTAATATCCTCTTGCCCTTCTTAAACATTCTTCTTCCTCTTGCTACCATAACAATTACCCCAACATCATCTAACCAGGATTCAGATACCAAAGAGTATTGAAATGTGAGTACATACAGTACTTATTTGAAGATAACTGTATGTTTGGATCCATCCAATAGGCCTAAAAGGAGGTATGTATCTCCAGATACAGTTGTCTAGTGAACACTGCTATCTGCGGTTACTATCTTTTTAGAGTAAGGTACCAGATTCTGAAAGTCACCTGAGTTGGGTAAGATATAGTTAGATACTCCTAAGTTGTATAACCATTCTGATAAAACTTCTCCAGTTGTAATACTAAGCGCAACCTCTTCTTTCTGTACAATAGAATCTTTGACTTTTATTATCAGAACTGTAACTGTAGTATCAGTAATGGATACAGTATTTGGTTTGTTTCACTTTTTTTTTAGCTTTTTCATATAAAAGACCTCAACATTTATTAATATTGTAGGTATGCTTTTTATACCTCTTACTAAGCACCATATGCAGTTTATTTATTTCTTATAAAGTACTGATAGTACCTTCTTGTCCTTCTTACTTTCCTTTTTCTTGGCTGCTCTACCTAGGAAGTAATCCCTAACATCCACATATCTGATTATCTTTCTGGTTGATAAGTGTTACACATAAGACGAACTAGGATAGCGATATGGGCATGTCACGTGATCATTGGCAAAAGGTCACGTGTTCGATCCCAGGGTCCGCCGAAGTATTTGGAGAATGAGTTAATTTCTACCAATACGACATCAGCACAAAACCCTCATTTACGCCACCACTGAAGGTCGCTGACTGAGGGGTTTTTGCTGAGTCTTCAAGAGAGGACTCTCGGCTATCCTGACAAGGTCAAAGGAACTAAATCGGTTGGTTGGTTGTGGAGATAAGTGCATGCAAAGACCATGCCGGATGAGGGGACAACGCCCAAGAGACAATCGTTCGCCCACACCCACAAGCATGATAAGGTAGAGTCAGATGATCGCCTACCGCGTGAAAGGCCAACCCTGAGCACAATGAGGCATAACCGCCATTGGCGTGATAAGGCAGGAATGTACTTGCTGTAGGTTGACGCAGGCGGATGAGAAATCCGGCTGCATTGATAAGTCTGTCGTTGCAGCTGATCACTTCGTATACAGAGATAGAACCAGTAACCATTTGCTACAGTGAAAGGGTTCGAGTGACTACGATTAGCATGAACACTGCGAAGAGAGGGGTAGGACACCCACTCTGCTGTTCGGGAAAATCAGAGTCAAGCAGGATAAAGGTTTTCAGGGTCTACAAAGTTCACATGGAGGAGAAGTGGAAGGAGTAGATAGGCTGTGAACACCCAGACGCGGAATATAAATATTGAGGTACCTCCCATGCTTTATAGATGATCAGCGATGGAGAAGAGATCTTATCAATATATACATTCTACGATACACTTCCGTACTTTTATCTTGATATCCCAAGTCAGTCTTCCTAGCAATCACTTCGTCATGTATCGGGCCCTAGTACAGACTCGCTTGTCCTCAAAGTCGGCTACTGCCTAACAATAAGATATTATATAAATCAGTGTACAATTTGTTTATAGATAGCATAAAAACAATACCATTGACTTCTTCTGCCTATGTTCATGCTTGTATTGTAGTTCAGAATTTATCAATTATTTTATTATCATTAGCCGAGAATGAGTATCATTGAGCTAGGCAGTTCTATGCTGTTTTGAACTTTGTAGCATTGTTGGAGATAGATTGAATAGAGATAAGTTTAATTTTTCAGATGACTTCCAGTGGCATCATAGTGGTAGCAGGAGTTTCTTTGTTGAATCAGTCCTTGAAAGCTTACCAGACTTCTACAGCTGTGTTTTTGGCAGAGATATCAGCATGGTAGATGGAGTTTACAGCTTCGTAGAGATAGAATCTGGCTTTTACATACTTTTTCTTCCATGCTATAACTTTTAATATATTACTGGCTATTCCAATCGTAGCAATTTCTGGTTTTATCTTGCTTCCAAGTACTACCTCAGGTAGTCTCAGAGCTTTATAGGCAATTAGTCATACTTGAACCTATATTTTATTGTTCTCTTATCCTTGCAGTTTTAGATAGTCAATAACTAAGAGTTTGAATACAGATTCCTTATCGATCTATATTGCTTATCTTGGTACGTATTTGATTGTTGTAATGCTGGTTTACCTAGTCTGTAGTCTAGGGTGTTTGTATCTGGAGTAATACCAAGAGAGATTTATCTTGCTTAGTTTCTGAAGACTACCACAGCTTAGCTTGTTAAGGTATCCTTAACAGCAGGAAGAGAGAACATAATCAACTGAGGAAAAATAGTTTTTACCCTAATAAGGACAAGTCCAGAATTCTAAAGCATCAAAGTATAGTTTAGGCAGTTTGACTTTATTGAGAGAGGTATTTGGAGGGAGGATGAATAGTATATGCTTACTTAGAATACCCTTATAGCCTTGTGGTATATGACATCTAGGTTTGCAGAAGATCTCACAAACCCAGGCTCATAACCTGAGAATATTTGTACCTAAGTCACTTGCATTTGTGATAGTAGAGTAGAGGTCATAAACAAGATATATCTTTAAGACTCATAGATTAATTCAAGCTTGCATGATCTATTTAACTGAAGGGAAAACACACCCCTATTTATACCCTTCAGTGGTTACATGAACACTGCCCCACACCTAGGAATCTATAGAACCTACTAGAATCTTCTAGTATAATAATAGATTACACCACTGTACAAAAATAGGATAACGTAATTCTGAACATGACTCTCCGGAAAAACCGCTTCCATTTACGAGAAAAGTGCTTGCTGATGCCTTCACGGTGGAAGGGCAGAAGAGGGAAAGAATCTAAAGCTCTCGTACTAGACTATGTCGTTGTGTTGGCATCTGGAGCAATTGATGCCAAGGGTGCCGGCTAATTATTTCTCCGGGATTGAGAATCTTCAACTTGAGCACTGGAGCCCAGAAGCGGAAGGACAGAATTCTGTGAATCCGGCGTGTGCGGTGGAACCTATTCGTCTGCCATCACGTTTTCAAAACTGTCTCTTAACGAAGACATACTGCAGCGGGCTCCCGCTGTGGGTTTCTCCGCCCTCATCGTAGAACCAACGCTACAGCGGCGGCTTCCCGCTTGTATTACACTCTCAAGGGAATCATTGCTGTGTTGGGATAGCATCCCAGTAGAACCTTCGGGGGGCTGACTGGTTGTGGAGTACTGGTAGGATAATACCGGTATCATACCGTACCTTATTCGCACACCTGTTGTGCGAGGGGAACAGGGGCTACGATGCGCCAGGGTTGTCCGATACGGTAGATACCCTCAGCTTAGGATTCTAGGACGGTCGATCGCCTATTGGGAGTCAACGCTCCGTCGGCCGTGGAGAAGCGAGCCGCCTAAAATGGGCTAGATTCACACGGTGGAAGGGGTAAACATCGCCCCAGCTAGAAAACTTTATTTCGAGTGATGTGTTATGATTCTAACGAAACATCTGACTATAGTTGAGGATAACCTTATCGGTCGCGTGGCCCAATGGCAAGGCGCTTGACTACGAATCAAGAGATTGCAGGTTCGATCCCTGCCGCGATCATTCGGCGCGTATTTTTTGGTAAAGGTTTTTCGTGTTGTTGTGGTGTTCGAGTATGGTGGAAACGAAATGTCATGATTGAAAATTTATTGGGACTAGACTTGTGTCACTTGCTTTCCCTTTTTCATCTGGTGCTTCTTCTAGCTTTTTGGAAATGTTCTTTTGTGTTTAGTTTTCTTTGTTCAAAGAGAATTGTTCAGGAGAGTGGTGACCGCTGGGGAGATATTAGGGTGCGCGGGGGGAGGCTCTCGGTATTAAATTCTAGTGCACCGGAGGCTGTTTGAGGGATAGAGCTCACTTTTGCCCGCTCTGCAAAATTAGGACGGTAACGAGGGATGAAAAGTGGTTCAAGGCAGGAGAGGGGGTGGATTAGACATTAGTAAAATATTTAGGGATTGGAATTGTCAGAGCGTGTAAATTTACTTTTAAAAGCCTTCAAGCCAACAGCTCTGCTGTATGATAATTTAACTTGAGTTACTCGTAGATTCGCCCGTGGTGCCATTCTCATAATAACAGAGTGTAGGGGTATATCTCAGTATGGGCAATCACTGCTACGTGCCAAACCAAAACAAACTCGTAACCCTGGCCGCGTTCTACTCTCTTCCTGCCTGTCAACCTCCTTTTACAGCCACATCACACCTCACCTTCCTCCCCGGACTTATTTTTCTATCAACCACAACTCACCTACAATCCACCCTCCCACCATAACATCTTTTTTTCTTTCTTTCTTTTTTCTTTCAACGGAAACGAATTCATCAACGGCGGCCATGACCGACTACTCAAAACTTAAGGTCCCCGACCTCCGCGACGCCCTTCAGAGGCGCTNACGCTCACTGACCTCACGCGGGAGTTCCGGCTCGAGCATCTCGCAAGCTTGGCGTTTCAAGGGATCGGGCAAGCCCGCCCATCCTTTGTCGAAGGCGGCAAAGCCCATTGCCATATAGACATCTGCCGCGCCTGTGGTTGTTAGATAAAAGGAGGCCGGAGGGAATGGGAGTTTGGGAGATAAGCACGTTCTTGAACCCGTTTCTGCTGAACGAAGCCTTCCAGCCCTATGCTAGTTAGGACACTGCGGGGACGGTTCCAGTCTTTGTCCTTTGGGCGTGGGATTAGCGCTGGTGGTTGCGGAGGCTCGCTGGATTGAGATTGTTCTGGAAGATCGGGATTGGATTGGCTGCTCTCGTCATGCGATACCTGGAGAGTTGGTTCCATGGTATTGCACCTTGGGATGATCCTGGTATCGGTGGATCTGTTCAAATATTCGGGAATGGGTCGTGGATCACAGGGGAGCGTAGATCGCAGGGGCGCGTATGGTAAGCACAGCTAAGGGTTTGGGGGCCAGGGGGGGGGGTATTGGGGTAAATGAAGGGTGCTGATAACAGTTATGATGCGGGGCTGCCTTGGACCGGGCAGCTTCATCGAGCTTTTCCGCAACATAAGTGCATTATATGCCTCTCTGTGTGTATGTGCGTTCAGCCTGGGCCGGACTGGTATCGTCTCTCTGCAGGGCGATATATGTGCTCGAGTAGGGCGGAAGGCGAGATTGGCTGTGAGGTATTTGGAATAAATTTATGCGGCTATCAGTTTAATGGTAACAATAGCGTAAGACATATGGAGGTCTCCTTATACTAATTACACTCGGGTTTCTTCAGGGAGGTGGTCACGAGAATGTAAGTACAGGTACAACATAGGTACAAACCAAAAGCACAGACATGCCGTGCACCACCCAGGCGGCGAAAAAGAAAAAAAGAAGAAGCACGCCCTCCACTTCTCCATCCGTGGTAACATGGATGTCATGCGCAAATAAAAGGCCTATCCCAGGGGCGAAACGTCTATCCCGCGCGGACCAAGGGGTTGATAATAGTAATTGGCTGGGAATGCAATGTTGTACGGTAGCCCTACTAACTAACTGCGCCGACCAACCCTCCAATTCCGCATTGATCATGCCGCAAAAGCCACCTCAGCTGCAGCTAGCAGCTCGCTATTCTCCAGCACTCTATCAAGTCTTCCCGCCACTTCAGTAGGCACGTGGCACGAGTGAGTGTGCGTGGTCCGCCTAGGTTGTGGGCCGCTCTTGCCCGAGATGTAACGGGCTGCATGGCATGTGTCGGTGGAAGGGGGGGGGGGTACCGAAGGCGGTATGCCGTATGCGCTGCTTTAGGGGGATCATATGTTAGGCCATTTGCGAATCGGAATGCGGTATTTTCACGGTTTGTGGGGAACTCGGGAATTTGGAGGGCACGGACTTAATTGAGTGGTAATATGCAGGCTTGTTTGGGCCGGTTTCCTTCCTTTTCTTGCAAAGGTGGGGTTAATTGGCCGCATTAAGATGTGCGGAAGGGAAGGGATAAGGGGACGGGGAAGGGGAAGAGGCATTGGATGGCGGATTGCGTTATGGATAGGGGAATGTGAAGAAGGATTAACATGTGAGACATGCTTCCCGACTAGCCATACAGACGGGAACGGGTTTTTTGTGCCTGCGGCATATGAAGTTAATTATGAATTATTATTTTTACCCCCCGGTCGGTTACCGGTATTGTGCCTTGCGAGAACAAGGTTTGTCGGTAGATGAGTAGGGGCTACCCGGATACCTTATTTAGAGAGTATTGTCTCGGTCGCGGTAAACGGGGGTGGGTGGGTGATGGTCATGGGGTAACACTCGGGCNAAGCGCGCGGAACGCTTCGGCGTCACGGACACGGAATCCGAGAAGATGCTCCAGCGCGCCAAGAAGTTTGGCGCTGTCCAGAATGTGGACGCGGTTGTTAAGGGACTTGACGCCGCCCTGCCGGAAAAGAAGAAGGAGCGGGCGAAGCGTGGTCGTGAAGGTGCCGATGGTGGGGATCGTGGTGGGAAGCGTCCCCGTGAGGGCGGTGCGGGGAGGAGTGCTGGGGGTAACGATGCTCGGGAGCGCAGGAGGGGGAGGAGGGGTCAGGGAGGGAACGGTAGCGATAGGAGGAGGAATAATGGCGTGGTCGCGGTTCGCGGTGGTGGGCCTGTCCCTAGGAAGAGTGTCCTGGACGACCCCGTCGAGAAGGCGAAGGCAGAGGCCAGAGCGAAGAAGTTTGGAGCTATAAACTGACGCTTTCCCTCTCCTTTTCGTTGTCTATTAAGATACTTTTTTTTTCTATTTTAATTTCACTTTTATCCTTTCTCTTCTCTCTCTCCTTTCGTTATCTCCTTTTTACGTTTCTTTTCTTACCACCCGATGAGGGTACGGTTGATAGCATAGCATAGTCTAATTACGAATTCTTGTCGATACAATTTGCTCTGCTCTCCCCCCGTTCGCTCGGGGGCCGAAATACCCAGAGTCGAAATCCGATGGCTCGCTTAGGCAGGGGGAAGGTAGTTGCGGCTCTGCGGAGGTTTCCGCTGCGGGTTTTGGCTGTGCTTTTGCGCATGGCTGTGTCGGCGCCTTTTGGGGAGGACGGTGTTCTTCGCTAATGTATGAGTGCGAGTGTAGCTATTATGGGGATTATGGTGCTTGCAGTGGTGGAAGGGCTGGTGTGATTTTGGCCACCTATACGCATCATAATTGATGTTTACCTGCAGAGGTTCGGGATATTTCTTCTGCCCCATTTGGTCCGTGAGGGATTTTGTACAGTACTGTGTTGTACCGGTACTGTGGAGGGTTACCCTGCTGAGTTGTACCGCTATGATACTCTGGGTTTGGGCCTGCTACGGGTGAAGTGCTTAGCTGTGAATGTTTGTGCGGCTACGATGATGCTGGGTCATTTCTGCTTGCGTAGCATATCGATGCCGTGGTCCGTCCACGGCTGTGATACCCCGCTGGACAATCCAGCAATCTTTCATGCATAATCGGTCGAAATGAATTTTTCTCTGGGGAGGGTATTCTGCTGGTCGCATACTCGCCCTTCTTCCCGTCGGATGTTGACTGCCTCTTTCTCTCTGCTGTATCATACCCTCCGCCTTAGCCTTCCGGCAAACCCTGGACAACGGCCTCTACCCGACATCCGAGGACAGAACTGGGTTTGGGGGTTCGGGTGGACGAACGATTAAGGGTACGACGCCGTAGGGAGGCGAGACATAATGCCTTGCCCCGACGCCCCGGAGTCTGGTGGGCTCGATCCCCGCCTCAATCGGTCTCTGGCTATCTGGGTGGGGAGTGGAGTAAGGGGTGGATTGTATCTTTGGTTGGAGGGGGTGCTGGGAGAGGCGGAGAGGGGAAAGGATACGGATCGGGTACCTGAATTCGTGAGCAGCTTTTAGGGAGGAGGAGGAAGGAGAAGAGGAAGAGGCCGAGTGTGTAGGTGGGATAATGGACAGTCGGGCGTACATTCTGCCATGCCCAAACATATACATGTGTATATGTTAGCGGTGCTCGGGAGAATGATTAGAGAACGCGTAAGCGGGGCGATGGATTGTGTAAGTGCTTAGGAATGGCTTGCCGGAAAATGGGGCAGACGCTGTGGCAGCTTCTCTGCCAAACACCGACACCTCTCCTATTTAAAGACCCCCGCCCCTGGGGTAAGTCGACCGAGTTGTCTTCGCTAACAGACACTCCCCTGAACGGCACTTGGGGGGCATCTCGAGGACTTTTGCGAAGACCGTCGCTTTCACCGATTCAATCCCAGCAGCTAAAACCTTCCAGAAAGAAGTCTCTGGAGAACCCTTTATATACCATCTACGGGACAAGGGCTTGTCCCTGGAACCTGCTCCTCTGTCGGAAGCGTGTCAGCTAAAAACCTGCAGGTGCCCGTACAGACCCTCTCGGCCCCTACCCCTACCTAACCCAAGGCTTCATGATTACCGTGCCTCAAGATACCCAACAGGTATCGCTGACCCAAGGCTTCGCCATGGCTCAGGTGCTCTGGGAGAAGTTGTCATCCACTTCATGTCGGGCTCTGCATGAAAGGATGCGAGCTTCTTATGCACGACAAAGCCTCTGGAACGCCCTAGGCTTTACAATCCCGAATATTCGTTCCAGCGTTCTCCGACACTCCCTGCCCTAATTTCCCCAAGATGCTATCCATCGCCTATATATACCTCCTCTCACCAAACCCCTAACCGGTCGAACCTAACAAATCAAATGACCAAAAAAATGCCCCACCGTCGGCACCGCTCTAGATCTCGCTTTCGCTACTACCATCACGGCTACAACTGCTGCTGCTGCGGTGGCGAGAACCTCGCAAGGGTGATTGTGGCACTACGAACTTTTCGCCGAATTGTTGGGGTGGATTTCGACGCAAAGGGTGAGGATCGGATGGATTGGGAGCACGACTGTTCACGGGTTGTCCTTCGGGAATGGTGGGACCGGCGAGGACGCGGGGGCGTGGAAGAGGAAGAGGGAGAAAGGATGGACTGGAAGGTGGAGGGAGATTACATGGATTGGGGGGGGGATTGGGGTATTGAGTAGTGATTCTTGGCTTCGTCTCTTCTTCTTCTCCTGTTTGTGATTGGGATGGGAAGTGTAAGTACTAGGCTGTTTGAACGGGAACTGACTAACTGTTACTGTTGGCACTGCCCCGATGTGGCGAATTATACCGAGTGACCTCTTGTGACTTGCTGCTTGCTCGTTTGTTCCTTGATACATAGTTTATAGTTCATCTGATCTCTCATCTCTTCTCAGCGGAATAACACTCTAACTACTGCCCCCCCCCCTTCTCCTCCCCTCCCCCTTGCGCTGCTCCCGAGCTTTTGTCTCTCGACGACGTGCCGTCTCGCCAGTAAGTACTCCGCTAGCCAACCCCCTTCGCAACGCTCACTGACCTCACGCGGGAGTTCCGGCTCGAGCATCTCGCAAGCTTGGCGTTTCAAGGGATCGGGCAAGCCCGCCCATCCTTTGTCGAAGGCGGCAAAGCCCATTGCCATATAGACATCTGCCGCGCCTGTGGTTGTTAGATAAAAGGAGGCCGGAGGGAATGGGAGTTTGGGAGATAAGCACGTTCTT
>PYWC01000093.1:41018-58847 GCA_003182015.1 Tuber magnatum | reverse complement strand
GGGGGGAGGAGAGGGGGTACTCGTTGGTTTTCAGCTAAGTGGTATCTGTATGATACCCGTTCGCACCGGATGTGAAGTAGTGGTAAGGGGGGTGTGGGTACTTCCACCACCAACGTCAATCCTCCTTTTCTATCCTCGGGAGCTCGCCAGAGCAGTGTTTTCCACGGTAAGCCCTGGACGGATTGCCACTTGGGCCATGAGAAGTCGGTACCACTTGTTACTCTGGCAATTGGTATTCGATTTCTTATATCTTTGGCTTATTTGCTTATTTACTCGCTCTCTTTGGTTTATCGGCTACTCAGGTCCGCCAAGCAAAGGGGTTAAAATGTTTGACAGGGGGTGTGACTTCTGGAGGTGGTGTGGGGTGTTATTCACAACTTCTTTCCCTGCGACGACGGCTCACGTTGGGTATTATTTGCCGCTTGACAATTGCGAGTTTCTGCCCGAGAATCGGTGGTATGATAGCATATAGAAGAATATTAACTTTTTAGCTGGTTAAACAGCTCAATGACATCTATGTCCTGTTTTGTTCCGTTTTATCGACAGCGATTTGTTTACGCTTACTGGGGAAAAACGAAAAGAAAAACAAAAGTAAAAATCGGATAAAAGAAAGGAAGAGAAAGAGAGCACCCATATTTCTTTGCCCTTCCCTTTTATTTCATTCCCTTTCATTACCTTTGGGCTGTCACCGAACCAAACAAAACAACGGAAACTTCAACTTTACAGGAGGGCACAAGAATTTATATTTACATATATGTGCTCGAACAACAAACTTCGAACTTGAATACGGTAACACAATTCCCCTCGCACCGATATGACATCGCACTTTCCTACCTGGATATCAAGACTGACACACTAAGTGGTGTATTGATGTTCCGCTGCTGTTTTGTTGTGTTTTATGCCAGTTTTCTATCTTTGCCTGTTTTTTTCTTTTCTTTTCTTTTTTTTTCTGTTGGAGCAATTGAACAATGATTATGAACCGTGGTGCAAAATAGTGTATCCATCTGCCGAGGGCTGCTACCCGTATCTCGTTTGTGCGCGGGACTCTATCGGTCACTTGTTAGATTCTGAACTAAAGAGAAGAAGGTAGGGAGGGAAAATTACAGTTGTTAGGATCCACCCCCGTACCACTCAATAGAACTTTCACAACCGCTACATGCCCATTCCCAGCAGCAAACGACAAGGGCGTGCGCCCCGTGCGGTCTACGGAGTTGAGATCCACCCTCTTATTGTCGATCAACAACTTGACAGCGTCAAGGCGATCGTTCTTAGCCGCGACAGACAACGGCGTCTGCTGCTCCTCGTCGCGCGTCTCCGGGTCGACACCGCAGTCGAGCAGTACACGCAGACCCGCCCCGTCCAGCCTCATTACCGCGTCGTTCAGCAGCGCCCCGTCGCCCACGAAACCGAGCACCCCACGGTCCAGCAGCCGTTGCACTATGACTGTGTCCCCACGACTGGCGGCGGTGTAGAGCGCGTTCTTGCACATCTGGCCCTTACGGAGCTCGCACACTCTGTCAATCAGCGCGATCCTGAGGAGAAACGCCAGGCGTTTGTTCACGCGCAGGAGGGCATACAGGTCCCTGGGTTCCTGATCGCGCGCAATTTGGAGGATCGTTTCGTTGGGAAGGTTGAGGAAGGACATGGTTTTGGCTCCGACTTATTCTCTATTCCCTATTCCGTTTAACAGTTTGTTTGCGTTGTGCGCCTAGGAGGTGGATGGGTGGGTAGACAAGACAGATAGCGTGATGTGATGGGTCGTCCTCGTTTTGTCTGTCTGCCCGAAGAGGTCTGTTTTAGCAATGTTACACGTCCACATTATGCGGGGAGTGAATGATCGAGGTGAGGGGAGGAAAAAAAAAAAAAAGCTGGGAGTTTACAAGTACCGGAGTCCTGTTTCAGGACTACCTCGCTGGGGAGTAATGATAATATAGAGTACGATACTTACGATAATATAAATTCGCGTTTCCGTTGTACGGCCGTGTATTGTGTACCGTAGATGAAGCTCTTGTGCTGCAGGTAGACGTGAGGATGCAGTTGGAGGGAGTTTGCAACTTGTGATGACAGGTGGCTATTTACCCCTATGGTGCACCGGTGGTGATCGGTTTACGACGATGAATAGCGAGGCAGGCGGATAGAATTGTGCGGTGCCGAAAATGCTTGGCGGAGGGCTATTAGCAGGAGGTTAGTTTTGGCGGAAAGCGAGGGGTGGGTGGGTGTCACACAAGCAGGGTAAGGTGTGTAAGTCAAACTGCCGGTATGGGCTGGTGGTTTGCACTGAAGCGATTTGGCTCCGTCGTTACTGTAGGGTAGGGTGCCAGACAGTCGAACCTCACTGCACTGGATATCAATCGTATGAAGTTCTATGACCCGAGAATTTTCCTGCACCGAGACTGACGGATTATCCAGTATCGCTGTATCAGATAGGATCGATTCACCAGTTTTTGGCTGTCCAGGCTAGCGAAATGGGTGTGACTGTTAATCGCCCTTTCCGTTGAAAACTCTTCAACTTGTGTCAAAGGCAAGTGGTTGGGATGCGTCCTTGGTGAGACAGTAGTGCCGTATCTGTCCAACAGTTAATAAGAGCTAGAACGGGGGGTGATAGTGGCTGCTGTTATCTATCCAGACACCTTTTGGATGAGCTGTGAGGCTGACAAGTTTTGTCTTTGGAAGGGATAAATTAAGTGGAAGAAGGGCGAAGGCCAGGATCACTGTCAACTCGTCCTTTTCTGCCTTGAGCCGAGACGGGCGCCAAGCACCAATCAGCGCTGTAGAGCACAGTGAGGAAGGGGAAAAACAAACCGGTCACGGATAGGACAGGTGGCAGAATTGCTCTAAATCTCTTCCAGTAATCCAATAAAAGGCGGGAGAGATGGAGATAAAGGCGAAAGGGAAACGATAAGGGGAACCAAAGGCTGCCGTCCGTGTCTGATGATTTCAGTCTCCGCGGGCGTGTGCCGTTCCCCTGTGGGTGGCCCTTGTGTTCGTTGTTTGTGTTGTGTGACCCGGTGGTGCTTCTGGTTGTGTTCTTAAATAGGAATCGGAGGGAGGGGAGGGTAACCCCCGCCTTTGCCAAGCATCCGGTCCAAGTCAAAGACTGCTTCGCTTGTATGATACCGGCACTGGAATAGTATGATACTGTAGAGTACAGATACTCGTACGAGTAGGGTAACAATTATGATATCATACCCATACCGCTATCGCGCCCTACCCGTAACTGCACGGCCATCACAACAGTGCAAGTCTGTCATGCCTTGTGGGTTAAGCCCTGTGACTTGCAGCAGAAATGTGTGTGACCGGATACCAGCGTAGGGAAGGTATGATATCATATTATCATACCATGGAGGAATTACAAGTATGATAGGCCAGGCTTGGGCCCTGTTGGGCCTGTCCCAATAAAAATGTGCTGTATCATAATATTTTTAATACTTGAAACAGGCTAATTTGAAGGCGAAAACAAATATCATAGGCACCACAACACTGTGCGGAAGGTGTCCCTCTGCTCGTTCCGACCAGGCGGTAGGGGGACCATCGGTGCAGGAGTACTCGTAGCCAAAATAGATGTATATTGCAAAGTAACGTGTCATGGCTGGTGCAGTATTGTGCGGTATTTTGCGACGTACCGGTATGTTCGCTGCTCCTACTGCCATCCCCGTTGGTCCGAATGGGCGAAGGATGTCTTCTGGGCAAATTTAACAACGCCATTCTCTTTTATATTGGAGTTAACCTGTTTTGGGTGTTAAGAGATGGGCTGTTTTGGAAAATACCGTATATTGGGACATGCGGAACAGGGCCTCAAGTTGGATTGGCCAGTTTGGCTAGCTTGCTGCACGGCGGCCCACCTGCCTAGGCCCCGAACACGGTGCTGGGGAGTTAGTGGGAATACGAGTAGTTTATCGACCGAGCCGCGCTGTCGATGGATTGGTGCTCGGGCTCTACACGGAGCAGAAGTTCTCAATGGAGGGAAGGCATGTGGGGTCCCGCAGAGGCGTTCTTATCGAAAATTGCGCTAGGAGGTGCCGGTGGGTTCATTCCAATTCCTGTCCCCTGTGAAAACTAATCTATAGTTTGCCCAAGCCAATCCGCGCAGCGTTGGTTGGACTGACGGAAATTTTGGAGATGGTAGGATGCTACCCGTAGTGTGCTGGCGGCAGGCACAAGTGTCTCTTCAGAGCGAAAGGGCGAGCGGGTGGTTGTGGATTGTATCAGATTGGTTTGTTAGTCTACCCAGGTCTTAAACTTCGCGAGAGTTACAACTGGATCAATAGATACAAACGTTATTCATCGCTATTCTGAGAATCCAAATTGTGATAACGTATTGGACCGGGAAACGGGTTTGACGGGGAAGTTAATCAGCTAAAAAGCACCCAAAAGTCTGGAAGCCCCAATTGAAGTCCAACGGTAGGGAGGGGAAGTTCAGAAGAGTAGGAGATATTACTGCTAGCACAGCATGTTGAATATTCCCTTTTTTCTTGCCGAATTCTGGGTTTTAATTTTGGCTGAAATCCGGCTGCGACGATTTGGGCAGAATTCACACACCGAATGATTCACTTCTCGTCTGGCCCCCTTCCTGGTCCGACGCGCCGTTGAAGAGCCCGTCCCCGTTTGGTCACGGATTTCACCGTGCTCGGCGTACGGGAAATTGTTATTGGAGAAGGATGGCGGACCGGGGATCCGAGTTATCAGACAATAGGGTGCTCATGCTTCTCAGCCAAGGTTCGGATTCCCATTTGCCTTGGGACCTGTTCAAAATCTTTGCATTGGAAATACTGCCGTAGAGTATTCTCTAACTTCAGTTCCGGCATCCCGTGCGTGGATTTGTGACACCTCTTCACCATACGGTAAGGTTCGCGCTGTGGTCTACCCGGTTGCGTGCACGTCTGTTGGAGACACTGTATTGTCGTTATATTGAACTCACTCTACTCTGGTTTTACCTCTTTCTCCGCGGAAAAATATGAGCTGGTGGTGCCCAAGAACCCATTGGCTGTCTATCATTTGGGGGGAAATTCCACATCTGGAGCAATCTGATTGGTGGGGGGAGTGAAAAAAAAATGCAGCACCTCAGCCTTCATGTGGAATCACTCGTTGATTGGTCGTAGCAAAGTATATTGTTGGGGTAGCCATGTTTGCTGCTTGGATTTGCATAATTTTGAGGCAGTGTAGTGTTATAACATGGCATCATGCTCAACATCTGAGCCAGCGAAACAGTAATGAATGAAAGAAAATGTGGGACACATTCCTGGATTATTCAAAAATAACTTGTGATCAGGGGTTGATTGGTTTATGGCATTTTAAACACTTCGCCGACTAGATATTTCACGTGATATTACGGTGGGCATGATGTGAGGGATTTGGGGTTTTCACCAGCCACGGGATCCTTCCAGCATGCAATGACCACCACCCCAAGGATATGCTTGTCATGCACCTGAAATCATACCACGGATTCAACAGGAGAGGGAAAAATAAAGCCATGGGATCATAATACGTACAATACAGGCAGGTAGATCTGATATTTTTCCTTGGCCCGGTGCCAGAGATAAGTTGGCTTACCGCAACGATAATATTGAACCATTGGATGCATAATAGGAGCTGACGCATATACAGGAGAGGGGGAAGGAGGGGGAATTACGAACATCGACCGGTGGCAGATAACAACGAATCCCGTTGGTGCCTAACGGAACAATCGCTAACTTACTGGAATACCGATGATGATGATGAGGTAGAAGAAAAAAATGGATGGGGTAGGATTTGGAGTGGTCAAACTCCGAGCGTATTCTGACATAAGAATGCCAAGGACAGGTATTTTACGCCAAAATCGTTGGGTGGTCTCGGTATGATGCTTCTCTGATAGCCTTTCCGGTAGAACGTCTAGCCCCCCTGCCTGGTCCAATCGCCACTCGCGAAATATCACTCTGCAGTGCCAGTGTGCATCTAGCATCTACGGAACCATATAGGGGAAGGAAGGTGGCGGCAGAACCCATAATTCTCTATTACAGCGGGTACGCGGGCCTAGCATACTGCGGGAATGTAGCAGTCACTGCCAATGATTCACCCATCCAACGCCAAGAAGACCAAATCCTCAGTTGAAAGTGCAAGTGGAGACCTCATCTGGACATCAATCGGACGCGCGCTAGGAGGTATGATAGACTAGCAGGATTCTGAGAAGGTAACACCTCCGATACCACAGACCTTCATTTAGTCTGCCTACTTGCTGATGAAGTCAGGGTTACTCGAAGGATTGGGAGTAGGCTCGATTATTGCGGGGAAAAAATGATACCTGAGTTTAATCTACGGTATCACAACCTTCTCGGTGCTCGAACCCCACGCCTAAAGTACTCTTTTCCAAGACTTCCACATGATACTGTATCATACGACACCCATACCAGTAACTTCCCAAACTCCACCACCAGCCCATCAGGCAGAACCATGCAAACCTGCAAATGAATACTTGCGAGCACTGGGTATGGCAGCAGGACATACTCCGGAAGTCTCCCTCGCCCCACCAACACACATAAGAACGCTACAACTGACGTAGGTTCAAATCCTCGAGGAGAATCTCCACTCAGTATCGTAGGGGAGGTTAGAAATCCATCGATAGTTAAACATTGCAGCCGTATCATATGCTCCAGTAATAGACCCGCTTTCCCGTGCGTGAGGGAGCAATGTTTTAATTCTTGCGTAGCGTGGTGCTGCTGCACTTCCAGATAGTCAGTACGGCGGTGGATCCGTCGAGAAGGCTCAAGAGCACGCATCTTACGAGTTTGGAAGGTATTGACGGTTTGCGAGCAAGAAGTTGAAAAAATGCCAGATCCCTTTTTGTTTTGGGCACATACTGCTTGCTGCTTGGATTTGGCTTGGTCTGGTTACGGTCTCCGGAACCTTCGTTGGTTTCCTTTGGGCGGTTGGTTTTTTGGAGGCCGTCATGGAAGAGCCTGTAGGCGCATAGTTTTTCGTAGGAGTGGTGTACACTCTGCTTATGTTGCTAGTTGATGACTACACTTTGCTAGGCTGCTATGGAATCCGTATTGTTTTAGTTCTGCTCAAGCTGCCAAGGTTTTCTCGAATTGTGTTTTATTTATTAAATCCTTTGATTGTTTAAGGGCACAATCTCTGTATACAACCACTAGGTTACGACATAAAAGCCCAAAAGCATGCAGCTCAACACTGCCCAATTCCCCCAATCTGACAGACCCTCTGGTCTGGGCCCAACTGCACATCCTCCCAATAAGAGAGGTAGGCTGAAAAGAAAGAAACCACCAGTAGACTCCAACAAATAAAATTAATAAAAGAAAAACAATCAATCAACATAACAAACCAAATAACAAATCATCAATTTTTGGCCATAACAGCCAGCCAGTTTTCTTCTCCCCTCAACAACCAGTGAAGTTAAGAAGAATAAACATCTTTGTCCCCTCCTCCAACCAGACCACACCATATATGAGGTATTTGGCTCGTTCTTGGTAGAACAGCATAACTGATTTGGAGTCTCCTGGGGTGTAATCTCTAACTTCCATAGCTATAAGGCAAAGTCATAGTCATAGAAGAGAGTGAAGTAAGTACCTATAGTAGAATACCAGCTAAAGTTCCTTTATCCCAGAGGATACCATTCCAGTATACTGAAGAAGCTCCAAGTTCAGTGGCCAGTCCAGATCATGAGATTGGTTGTGGTGTTGACCCCACTTTTTACCTTCCCAAATAGGAAGGTAAAAGGCAGGATGCAGAAAATTGTTGAGATGGAGCTTGTTTTCTCGAATTGTGATACAATATGATATTATATGATATGATATGATTTCTTGCTAAGTCAGTCCTTCATCTCCACTAAGCCGGTTTGATAAGAATCGGTCCTAACAAACACCACACCAGTATACCCAGACAAATGCCAGGTCAATATATGGTTAAGCCATTGAAGCTCAAAGTCAAACTATACCCAATATTGCCAAGATAAAAAACAGGTACTAAACTATCGGCATGTTATAATATACCAACATTAGGTATGACTTAATACTTGACTCCCTGGAAGGATTGTTGAGGCAGCGGAAAGATGCTTGCACTTGCTATAAATTACCCTGCAGTGCTGGTAGAAGGACGGTGGGTAACAGCAATTTATTTCACATCATATGCGGGAAAGAGTATAATGGTGAAGAACATCACGAAGTCATGGGCGATGAGGATTATCAGGAAACTACCCGGGAAATGTGATTTGTTGTCGGTACCACTGTGTCTAGTGTAAAAGTTACGTGCTCCACTCTAAACCTATTTACACCCCGTCCTTATCGCAATACCGATTGCTGACACCAAGCTTGGGCCACAACCCATCGTGTGAGGACAATGACGTGATGGGAGCCTTCAATGTTACAGTTCTGAAGAGCCGCCCGGAAACCGCCACGTTCACCGATCTCATGGGATCTCGCTGGAGAGGAAACCAAATAAGTCGGTGAGAGACTAAACCCCCTCAAGTCGGTTGAATGTCATGGGACTGCTACGTAGCTTGGGAATCGTATGCGGTGGAGCTCCAAAGTCAATCGGTTGACCCTCTCATTTGCAAAAAAAAAAAAAGGGCTATGGCACAATTTGCTATCGAGTGATATCATATGCATGTTGGAGATTGCCAGGTAATTGGCCATATCCAAAGTTTGCCCCGGGGCCGTTAAGACCACTGTTTAGTGAAATGTACCGTCAATGACTATGTCTAATAAACACCGCATATCACTTGGCCAGAATCTCAAACCGAATGATGGCAAGCTTACAATTCGTCCATGGGGAGCTGGGGGAAAGAGGATCCTGAGGTTTAGGTCCGGGGGGAATGGTGAGTTGCAAGTGGAAGACGGAATTCTCAGGATAGATATGAGCTTGGAGAGGGAAAGGCCCCTTGGTACACGAATTCCAACCTTGCGGTCCCTAGAATCGGCTGACGGCTTATGGTGTACGGTACGATTCTTATTGTCTGCGCAAGTCAACACATCACCCACGAATTCCCCATACAATCCACTCTGCCACAGGCCTATACCCAAACCAAAGGATAGCTCGGAATCCACCTATAAAAGATTGCCACAACCATCAGTTTACAGTACCCATAAGCCCTAACCTCCCGGCCAAGGGTATGATACCGGTAGGCAAAAGGACACCCTTCCAGGGCCGAACATCCACCCCGCCCGCGAATATCCCATCACGCCAAACACGAACCCATCACGGCGTCACGTGCTCTTCCCCACATGACAACCAACCAAACCGAATTTCCTGCTTCAAGGTAAACAAATGGGCAACGAATCAACAAGGATGTCAACCATAGCCTCCCCATCCAAAACACTCGATCCGCCGAGCACCACTCCGAGGAAACGCCAGAGCTTGCAGCATATTATGGACACAGACCAGCCCCTACCTACGCGAAGGAGGCTTGGTGTTTTAACGGAGATTGAGAGTGACGGGGCGGGGAAGAAGAAAGAGGAGAAGAGGAAGTCGGATCTCGAGGTTGCCCAGGGAGGGGGAGGGTCACCCACCAGGTTGGCTAGGTTCCATGCCGGACTCGAGAATGAGAAGTGGGCCGAGGTCGGCCCGGATGGGTTTCAAGATGGACCCAAAGAGGAGGTGGAGGAGGGGGAGACGGCGGCGATGGGTATGTCTAACGGCGGTTTTCAGGACGAGAATGCTTATTACTTTAGTGCAGTCCCTAATCGGAATCCCCCAAAGCCTTCTGTTTCCGAGTTACTACTGGCTCATTCACGGCCGATGCCGGGCATGGCACCTTTACCTACGCCGCCGTTATCGCTGCTTAATCGACGACAACAGCAGCAAACCAGTGCGCATGCTCCGGCTATCGTCTCGGAGCCGGTGATGCCGAAGCTTAAGGCAGAATCTGGGCCGTCACCGCTACAGCAGATGCGGCTGTTGCGCGCCCAATTTGAAGCTACAAGACCTGCACCCCCACCACCTTCCGTCCCACTGCCCACGCAGGCCTCCCGCCCAAGTGGCTCATCAACTCACCCCCGCGCAACAAAACTCACCTCCTCAGCATTCGCCCAGAAATACACCTTCACGCTACATCACCTCCCACAACTAACCCACCATTCCAAATCCGCGATAATCTCCGTTCACCCACCATCACATATCCACCTCCAGCTCCGCAATTTACAAGAACTTCGCGGAGGCGGCCAGTACTCTTACACAATACCATCTAGCTCTCTACCTATTACGGTCCGGAATACAACCACGTCCAATCAGCAAATATTTGAGATTGAAGACTTGCCGCTCAAGCACCTTCATGCGGTACGCTATGCAAGACGTTTTGTCGACGCACTGAGAAAACGCACCGTAATCGCGAAGGTGGAAGTTCGCAGCGGCGGGGTCTGGACGGGGAGAATGTTTGGTGACGGAAAATTCGAGGTTGTTGACCCTGCGGGAAAAATCGCCGGTGGGGTGGTGGGTGGCAGGGTCAAAGGACCAAGAAGAGTAGTGAGGATGTACGAGGCCTGTCAGAAAATCCTCCAGGATTCTGACGATCATGGTCGTGGGGAGAAGCGCGACGGCCAAGAGTTGGAGATGGACGAATTCCGCATCGATAAGAGAACGGATTTCGTGAAGGGTGTGGGGTGGTGTCGCCGGGATGATGATGGGAAGGGGTGGAGAATGATGTTTCTGGATGGCGTTAGGTTGGAGATTGAGGGGGCTAGTGGGGATGTACTATGGGTTGAGGGTGACCAGAGGAAGGTGCTCAAGAGGGGGATGGAAGTGGGGAGCGTTAGGGAGAGGGTCAGGATGTTTGTTGAGAAGGGATTGTAGGGATTGTGTCGGTTATGGTACAAATACATTAATTTAGTTATGATACCAATGTTCATTTCGTTTTTTCACTTTTGACGGGGGATTAGGCTCCCAATGGGTTAGGCTCTTCTCCGAACACTTCAATTTTGAAGGCTGCCTTGCCCCGACACGAGGGGGGGGGAGCAAAGGAACATTCGAGGGTGGATGAGGTTGTCTGCCTTGAGTGAAGTTAGTAACTTGAAAAGGGAATTCACGATAGCGAGATGCTGTGCTCGAGTGAAGGAGGAAATTTTGATAGCTCTAAACCCTCGGGTTTCCACCACCTGCAGGTGCCCCCGAAAAGACTTTCCCTCGTATAGCACTGCACAATGCGGTATACTGTTTAAGTGAGCGATGTCCAAAATTTGGTCAGAATACCCACCTTGAATGTCGACCTCAGGTCTCCAACTCAAGCGTCTAAGCCTTTAGAACTCTAAATATATTTTTGGGGTCAATCATCGGATCTCTAGAATACCTCCAGTCCTCGGAGTTCTATAATAATTTCCATGCGGGCACAGCACTATATTTGTGGGAACGATATGTAGGTTATACTTGTACCAGAAAATGCACCCGAACGTTGCACCAGCCCCCGGACATATTAACAATATAACGCGGCGCTCTGGTATGATATGTATCATGCCGCTCCGGTCCCCCGGGTCCTCGATGGATTTCGCCCTCTGCCTTATCATAATATTATTTATTGGGTGTTTATCAATAATGCCGAACCGGGGTTACCGTTCCCACCGAGCATACCGGTACCCTTAATCAAAACCCTATCGCTGTTCACCCACCTCGCTTCCGAGGTCACTGCCGACAATTCATTCGCCCCCCTTACTGTGCTATACATACCCAACCCCTCGGCATAACTTGCGCCCCGGAGCCTCTAAAGATGATGCTATCTCGTTATCACACACACACTCTCTCTCGCGATCCTCATACCCAACCTGAGCACTCGTTCATCCATTTCACGCTCGGTACACTCACTGCGCTCCTCCCTAGCGCCTCGCATCGGCCGAGCCCCAGTCCCCGAGTCTCCTGTGCGTGTGCGCGTGCAGAACTTGAATAGTCTATATATTCCCAATGTCGTTGAGCCCAAAATACCATATTACTGGCGATAACTACGGGGCAGTGCATCTTGGCATGTCGCTCTCCCCCCCTCCCCCCCAACACACACACACACACACACACACAAAATCCTTTGGAGCGGAGGACATACGGTTGTGGACCCGTAGATTATTATGTACGAATCGACCCATAAAGGATTCCATGACGGGTAGATATAGATCAGCGGACGTTCTTTTCAGCTTCTATGATTTTCATCCAAGATCTGGTGCCGGCATTTCCTACGGGTCGGGTCCGGGGTGCTCGGCTGATGGCGATGCGGAGAATCGTGCACCCGGCCCGAAGGGGCTTCGGAATGGTTGGTTGTGGTGGTGGTGGTGGTGTGAGACATGGCGGGAAACTCCAATGAACCTTTTTATTGAGGTTTAGCGGCAGGCGGCAAGGATGCTCGTTTCCTTCGCCAAAGAACAATGGTTGGGTTCGTCTATGCTACGGATACGGCTCCGGTGCATGATGTGGATTCACTTTTTAGGTTTCGAAGCGCCGATGATACAGACTTGGGGATTGAAAGCGCTGGGAGAAGTCTGAGTACGAGTACTTGTACAATACTCCTACCAGTATGGTAGGAGTGAAGCCAGGCTGTGCTTGTTCGAATCAGGTTGAACCCTTGAACTCTGTTGCACAAAGCGACGGACATAATTGGTGTGCTAAGAAGCCTCCAGCCATGCCATTTTGGAGAGTCACACCTGACTGGGTGGGTTTCAGGTGCCGGAGTCGCTGGTTGATTTTGGCTGGCCGCCCAGCGCGACGGGTGGCCAATCAGTCATCCATTGTGGGCTAGTGAGGGCTGGCAATGGCGCTTTTCTTTTTCCTTTTTCTCGCATTTTGAGAGGGAGAAGGTTGGGGTTGGGAAGGGAAGGGGGACCTCTTGGGAGAAAGAGGCTGTTCAGATCGATTCTCGTCTCTTTTATCCGATATGGGCTGTCTGTCTGTCTCCTCAGCCCTGCAAAGGTGTGGTGATCCATAGAGCGGAAAAGGCAAAGACTCGGAAGAGCAAGAGACCCATCACCACCAACCACCGCCACCACCACCACCATCACTGCATTTGTTGTTCGCTCGCTGGTCTCGCAGAGCGGTCCTTCCAACAACGACAGCCCCCAAATAGAGCACCGCTTTCGGCCTCACCTTTTGCTACGCATGATTCACGTCGGACGGATGCCATCAGAATTTCTTCATAGAATTCACCTATCGAGCCACTGAGCCCACAAAACCCTCTGCTCCTATCCTTCCCATCATCCCGCTGGAGTGACCGATAGAGGCGGTAGCGGAGGCAGCACACAGCACAGCACAGCATAGCACACCCGGACGCCCACGTATCAACACGTAGACGCTCTTTTCCGCTCCGGTCGAGATCTGTGATTATCGTCTCCGCTACATCCATTCGCTTCCTCGAGGGCAGGAAGTAAAGCGTCCAATATAACAGCGCACGAGGGAGGGTGGCGATACCCTTCAGAAATAAGAAAACTTCCGGGCAATCAATCAATCAATCAATCAGTCAATACGGCAGAGAGCAGAAAGAGGAAGAGGAAGATAAAAATACACCCAAGATGAATCTTCAGAAGAGAAAGTTATTCTTTTTGTTCACCATCCTCGGGTTAACGTGCATCGTGGTAGACGGGAGGCAGATCGCTGCAGGGGCGATGATTGTGGAGAAGCGGCAGATGGAGTCTGCCCCCGGAGATCAGGTGACGGAGGTACGATTTGCTACACCATGGGGAATTCAATGTTGTCGGGTGCGTATGAACTAAAGGCTGCGGGGTTATAGGTTTTTACGCTGGTTGATACGATTTCCTCGCCTGGTGTGACAAAAGTGGTATTCCCGGCGCTCCAAGTCACCATCCTCCAAGGGAAGGACGCTAATCATGGGCATCGTATAGGCACCTGTGACTGTGACGCGAGTGTCTACATCTCAAGGAGTCGTTACAAAAACTTCATCTATTACACGTAAGAGGCTTCTTTTGAAAAAAGTGTTGAATTGTGGTACTGAGACATATCTGTATATATATAGCTACGGCATCATCAGTACCTCCGTCTCCATCCTCAACCACCTCTTCAAGTGCACTATACTGCAACGTAGGGTATACCCTCTGCGGAACCGAGCTCGGCGGTAGGTGTCACTCTCCCCCTTCTTAATTTACCGCATCTGATCCCCCTCCACAGGTGGATGCTGCAAAACCGGCTACACCTGCGCCCTAACCGGTTGCATCCCTCCGGCGGGAACAACCGCTCCAGCAACTAGTCGAACGTGCACAATTGCCAGCCAGACCCTCTGCGCTTCATCGATGGGCTTTGGCTGCTGCGTGGTCGGGCAAGAATGCGGTTTCTCATCCTGCACCCCAGCTGGCGGACCCGCCGTGACCAAAGTCTCGGATGTCGATGCCAACAATCTCAAACTCTCTGCTACCGCAACCACCGCTGCGCCATCAACTACTACCACGGCGCGGGAAAGTGGGAGTGATGAGACACCATTATCCAAAATCGCCATAGGAGGGATTGTCGGTGGGGCGGTGGTGGGTATTATTGCGCTTGCATTTGCCTGGATGTTTACGAGGAAGCACATCAAAAAGAGAAGTAACACCGATGCTTCGGGCGGCGTACCGACAACAAATGTGTTTGATCCTACAGCCACGTTATCCGGACAGCACGGGAGTCACTCTTCACAGTATAGGGGCTCACATCCACCTACCACTACCGCCGCCGCCGCCGCAACTACGACCAAGGTTACAGGAGGACCCAAAACGAGCGAGTACCACCCGCACCATCCTGCAAAGGTATTGGCGGCCGTTCCGCCAGCACATTCACCGCCCCTGCAGCACTCCCCACCAGCCGGTGATCAGAGATTCGATTTCGGGATTCCTGGGGTAAGAGGAGGGCATGTATACCAGCCTGTGCCGGCATCAGATCAAATGCCGGCCGAATTGGGCTCTAGTCCTGTGGAGGGGTGGGGTATGGGTGAGTTGCAAGGGGAGGGGAACGAAGTGTACGAGGTTGAAGGGGATGGGGGCGGACGCTCACCGGGGGGCAAGAGGAAGAGTTGGGGCTGGGGGAGGAATTCAGGTACTAGGTGAGGGTGGGCTTTTGAATCCTGGAGGTTGGAATGTATCATACGCATTTTTCTTCTTTTTTTCTTCTTCCTTCTTTAGTATACTCTCTTGTTTGTTTTGAATCGTTATATCTTTTTGTCGTTGTCATTTGGCGGGGTTTTTGTC
The DNA here is from genome assembly GCA_003182015.1 of Tuber magnatum. Classification (NCBI taxonomy): domain Eukaryota; kingdom Fungi; phylum Ascomycota; class Pezizomycetes; order Pezizales; family Tuberaceae; genus Tuber; species Tuber magnatum. Next base: position 43,722 of record PYWC01000093.1, on the reverse strand, counting down.
GGTCGTTTCTTGACTTTTTTTCATATTATTTTTTTCATATTAATCTCCTATAGGGATTTCTCAGGTTTCTTTATGTAGTTGGAGTAGGTGCTTTCTCCTTCATCTCACTATCGCTCGGATACTGGTGGATAGCTAGGTAACCAGCAAGGGGATTAAAACAAAGTAGATACAGTATGCAGTTATTCATCCTATTCCATTCAATTCACTTTTCGCTTTCTCCCCACCCACCCACCCTTCCTTCATCACATCCCATACCACCCATTCATCCCCACAACCTTCCCTTTCCCTTCTTTTCACATCATACACTACCGTTTCAAGTTACCACCGTAGAAATACACAAACAGTATGATACCACACCAATTCAAATTCCTGACGTAACTACCACTATGGTACTTCAGCTCTACCATGCATGATTCGACTTGAGGTCACGGACCTTGCAACCGGATACGTGAGAATATAGTTGGGTGTCATGTTTTGGCCCTCGTCATGGGTCGTCATTCGGTGATTGTTTGGTCTGGTTATTGTATTACGGGTATTATACTGTGTGCTACAGCGGTCGTTGGAAGTGAGTGAGGATGGTAGGTAGAGAAGCGGATGGGTATCATACATATGGAAGAAGAGATGTAGGGAGGAAAGGCAGTTGGCAGAATACGGGTAGTTTCAGCCAACCTTAACCCCGTTCCGTCCGGAGTCGTGCTAGGGATAGTACAGTACCCTTAACCCCGGGGTATGATACTACTGATACACTATCCTAAAGTACCCACACGCTACCGGAACCTTGACCACCGTATCATATCGTACCCGGATACGGGGAATCATCACCAGTCGTATTAGTAAGTGAACAGTAGTTAGCGAAGGGTAAAAAGCCACCTGAGCAAAATTTCGAATAGCAAATTTGTACGGGTTATAACCCCTCCCCCTTTTCTCTCCCCTCCTATCATACTTGTTTTTTTTTATTTTTTATTCCAAGCTGTGTGGTCTCACTGGTGCAACTGTGATACTAGTTGTTCCCAAGGTGAACAATTCACACATCTGGGGCTTGAAAATACCGGATGATACAATACCAATGGCGCTATCATGAAACCATCCATAGGAAAGACTCAGTAATGTAGTGGGGACCGTAATATATATCCCTTGCGCCCCTGATAATCCGGTACGAACGACCCGTCGTGATATAGAGAGCACCGGTAGTCTCCTACAGAAGTTATCAATAACAGAAGCATCATATTGTCGAATAGAGGCCTGCGAACCGGGCTTCACGAGAAGGTACCGGTTGGAGAGTATCAGGACTGACTGACCGACTGGCCGACTGGCCGACTGGCCGACAGGGCAGTTACCTATACATCATTTGAAAGATATCCGCCCGCGCTCGTACTCTTACATCCGAGTGTTCACGAAAGACGGTCAGTACGGTAAGTACATACCGATCTAGCACAAGCTCTACAATTACCGGATATTCGGTATCTGTAGGGAACGTGGTACCTGCCTTCCTGTCGCCTTCCTACCGCGCGAGTTCGCTGCAATTTGCTTTTGCCGGAAGCGGTGGGAAGTACTGCTGGGCGAATCTTTACCATGTATCATACTCTAACCTTCATGCATTGTAGCAGCGGGCTTCGCCCTGCAAACCGTATCTTGCCTTTCTTTTCGTTTCCTTTTCTGTAGATGAAGTTATCATAGTCGAGTGTATCCGGTTACATAGCGGGCGTTCAGTGGCGAGCTGTTCAAAATACGGTATCTCATTCCTGTACGGTGGTGTGACTGTGTCGGTCATATGACACAGTCACATGACCAGTTGTTATGCTAGAAGATACCAGCAGGGTATATAGATTCCCTTGGTATGAGTCAGTGTTCGTGTAACCATAGAAGGGTATAAATAAGGGTGTATTTTTCCTTTCTGTTAGAAGAGGACGCAAGCTTGGATTAATTTATGAGTCTTAAAGATATATCTTGTTCACCAGGTCTACTCCACTATCACAAGTGCAAGTGACTTAGATACAAATATTCTCAAGTTCTCACGCGAATTCGTTGAACCTTACATTGTCTGGGAGGTATCCAAGTCGATTGAGGAAGCGAAGCGAGAACTGAAGGACTGGAACACCCAACAGCAGCTGGTGTTGCGAACACAGATCACTACGGCAGCGGTGGAATGGATGAAGGTGCAGCAAGTGGTGTACCTGTGGATGATAATGGATCAGCATGCATTGAAGACTTGGATGGCAGCCTTGCAACAGGCTTTTGAAGCAGGCTATAGTATTGATGGTGAGAATGATGTACTGATGTCAGAGGCCGCGCCAGCACTCCCGCATATCCATACCAAGCCCGAGAACTTCAGCATGGAGTTGGCCATAAGAGCCAGAGACAACCAGTGGAGGGCATACCTGAGCCCAATCGGTATACGGTTGTTGGAAAGCCTGAAAGGTGAGGGCTATAGCTATACCTGCTTCTTCTCAAGAGCATCTACAGGCTCCCTGTTGGTCCCCCTCTCAATTGCCCGCAGTAGGTCAGGCAGCCCCACAGGCGGGCCAACTGATGGACATTGAGCAACAAAACGGACATCCTAGCCGCAGTGTATTACGGCCCCGGACAGGCCTGACCCCACTCCTCGTCTGACCCCGGCTCCTATCATTCCACCCACAACACGGTTAGTTGCAACCCCTATACCCCCTATCACTGCCCCAAGACTCACACCCCTGCCAGTCACTTT
>PYWC01000093.1:12159-39080 GCA_003182015.1 Tuber magnatum | reverse complement strand
ATATTATTTTTTTCATATTAATCTCCTATAGGGATTTCTCAGGTTTCTTTATGTAGTTGGAGTAGGTGCTTTCTCCTTCATCTCACTATCGCTCGGATACTGGTGGATAGCTAGGTAACCAGCAAGGGGATTAAAACAAAGTAGATACAGTATGCAGTTATTCATCCTATTCCATTCAATTCACTTTTCGCTTTCTCCCCACCCACCCACCCTTCCTTCATCACATCCCATACCACCCATTCATCCCCACAACCTTCCCTTTCCCTTCTTTTCACATCATACACTACCGTTTCAAGTTACCACCGTAGAAATACACAAACAGTATGATACCACACCAATTCAAATTCCTGACGTAACTACCACTATGGTACTTCAGCTCTACCATGCATGATTCGACTTGAGGTCACGGACCTTGCAACCGGATACGTGAGAATATAGTTGGGTGTCATGTTTTGGCCCTCGTCATGGGTCGTCATTCGGTGATTGTTTGGTCTGGTTATTGTATTACGGGTATTATACTGTGTGCTACAGCGGTCGTTGGAAGTGAGTGAGGATGGTAGGTAGAGAAGCGGATGGGTATCATACATATGGAAGAAGAGATGTAGGGAGGAAAGGCAGTTGGCAGAATACGGGTAGTTTCAGCCAACCTTAACCCCGTTCCGTCCGGAGTCGTGCTAGGGATAGTACAGTACCCTTAACCCCGGGGTATGATACTACTGATACACTATCCTAAAGTACCCACACGCTACCGGAACCTTGACCACCGTATCATATCGTACCCGGATACGGGGAATCATCACCAGTCGTATTAGTAAGTGAACAGTAGTTAGCGAAGGGTAAAAAGCCACCTGAGCAAAATTTCGAATAGCAAATTTGTACGGGTTATAACCCCTCCCCCTTTTCTCTCCCCTCCTATCATACTTGTTTTTTTTTATTTTTTATTCCAAGCTGTGTGGTCTCACTGGTGCAACTGTGATACTAGTTGTTCCCAAGGTGAACAATTCACACATCTGGGGCTTGAAAATACCGGATGATACAATACCAATGGCGCTATCATGAAACCATCCATAGGAAAGACTCAGTAATGTAGTGGGGACCGTAATATATATCCCTTGCGCCCCTGATAATCCGGTACGAACGACCCGTCGTGATATAGAGAGCACCGGTAGTCTCCTACAGAAGTTATCAATAACAGAAGCATCATATTGTCGAATAGAGGCCTGCGAACCGGGCTTCACGAGAAGGTACCGGTTGGAGAGTATCAGGACTGACTGACCGACTGGCCGACTGGCCGACTGGCCGACAGGGCAGTTACCTATACATCATTTGAAAGATATCCGCCCGCGCTCGTACTCTTACATCCGAGTGTTCACGAAAGACGGTCAGTACGGTAAGTACATACCGATCTAGCACAAGCTCTACAATTACCGGATATTCGGTATCTGTAGGGAACGTGGTACCTGCCTTCCTGTCGCCTTCCTACCGCGCGAGTTCGCTGCAATTTGCTTTTGCCGGAAGCGGTGGGAAGTACTGCTGGGCGAATCTTTACCATGTATCATACTCTAACCTTCATGCATTGTAGCAGCGGGCTTCGCCCTGCAAACCGTATCTTGCCTTTCTTTTCGTTTCCTTTTCTGTAGATGAAGTTATCATAGTCGAGTGTATCCGGTTACATAGCGGGCGTTCAGTGGCGAGCTGTTCAAAATACGGTATCTCATTCCTGTACGGTGGTGTGACTGTGTCGGTCATATGACACAGTCACATGACCAGTTGTTATGCTAGAAGATACCAGCAGGGTATATAGATTCCCTTGGTATGAGTCAGTGTTCGCGTAACCATAGAAGGGTATAAATAGGGGTGTATTTTTCCTTTCTGTTAGAAGAGCATGCAAGCTTGGATTAATCTATGAGTCTTAAAGATATATCTTGTTCACTATGTCTACTCCACTATCACAAGTGCAAGTGACTTAGATACAAATATTCTCACGAGCACGTCGTAGTGTGACCAAGCATAGTATGATAAGTTCCTTGGGCCTCCTTAAATTTACAATACGTGGCAATGCAAACATTATTGCTATCCCCCAGACCGATACAATGAACATTACGATACCGTACCATCAGTGCGCACAATTCCTAGCTAGAAAGGTTTTTTTAGCGCGAGTGAGTGCTAATGACTAATCCATACTAAGCGCGCACCAGCCCGCCGCCAACATATCCTTTGCATGTATATTTACGATAGCACACATATGTATACCCGCGACCGATTGCGCTTCAAGCAGACAGGCTCGTTAAGGCATATTGCACTCTAGCAAGCAACCTGACTATGTTCTTCCTGGAATAAACGGCAATCCTTCTTCTACCAGTGCGCTGAATTAAACGGACCATGCATAAAAGAGAAGGGAAATAAAGGGAAAACTCCCGAAAACCACCCGAGACCAAAAACCCGGAACCAAGTTCCAACTTATGCATCGGAGAAACTATGGTGTAATGAAGGGGAATATCGAAAGAAAGAAAGAAAGGGGGCAAAAATGTATAACAGAGGAAAGGATGGGAGAAAGAAGGAAATGTGAAAGGAATAAAGAATGGATGAATAAACGTCATCGCTCTATAATTCCCTTTCCCAGGTTTACCAACTTTTCCGCCATTTCGAGTACGCCTTTGCCATCTCGTCTTGCTTCATCGATATCCCTTTCGAGTTCTCTGACCCTAAGTTTCAATTCCCTCACTTCCCTGTCGCCCCCTCCACTCCCACCTCCGCTGACAAATCCCCCACTTTCCATACCTCCCATCGGCGAATCCCCATCAACACCTCTACCCCTCAATAACCCCACATCCTCCCTCAAACTATCCACCTCCCTTCTCAAACCCTTCTCAACCTTAGAAGCGCCCTCCGCCAGCCGTCCCGCGTTCACTAGTATCCTCCCCCACTGCGCACCCGACCTTCTCAATTCCAGGCGAATCTCGTCCCGCTCTTCACGCACATCTGCAAGCGACTCTTCAAGGTTCTCCACCGTGCCCTGCAGTCGCTCGCGCTCGTTGGTCAAATTGTCATTCTCTTCCGTGCACACGTGGAGTTTTTTGTCGAGGGTTGCGGCACGGGCTTGGGAGCGGGTGTGCGCTGCTTGCAATGACTTGTTGGCTTTCAGAAGGGTGTTGTGTGCTTGTTGGACGGCTGAGAGGGTTTGCGGTGGGCTTTGGTTAGGGGAGTAGGATTGGGAGGGTGTTGTAGCTTGGGAATGTTGAGCTTGGGGCGGCGGCGGCGGAGGTAGTGGCGGAGACTGAGAAGTGGGTGACTTCAGCCGCAGGAGGAGAGAGAAGACAGTTTCTAGACATGTTGTTAGAGTCTCGATGGTGGGGATTTGGTGGGGAGTTATCTGTGCGGGGACGGTGTAGGTTGGGGATTGGGGTGGTGCGGTCAGATCTAGGACCAGATTGTGTATTGAGGAGACCAGGACTGATAACGTGTTTGACGGTGATGCTAGTGGAGGAGTCTGCGGTTGTAGCTGCTGCTGCTGCCCTCTCGCAGGTGTTCCCGGCCGGGGAACCGTCGAATTCAGCAGATGGAACCTATTCTGATTTTGGCCTGCATAAGCGCTCCCTTGATCCTCCCTTTCCCTCCCACCATCTCTCTCCTTGACCACACCTTCCCGGAAACTCCCATTCCCACTCGCACCCTCATAACTCCCCCTCCTGTTCACCGCCGTCGCCGTCGTGCCGCTCTGCGGTAACTGCGGACTCGGGGTTAGCGAGGGCAACGTAAACCCCTCATCCGACAACCTCCGCCTCTTTCTCGAATTCTGACCCGAGTACCCCCGGGAGGAGGCGCCGGAGACCGGCCTCCGATCCGTAACCAGCGAAGTCGCCACCGGCAGCGGTGGCAACGATAGTGGGCCATTTGCGTAACTTGTTTGAGTTGTGGATGTGGTTTGTATCGAGGAAAGTTTCGGAGAAGCGGTTGTTGTTGTTGTTGTTGTTGTTGTTGTTGTTGAAGATGCTGTATCTTCCCATGGGCGGTACGATGACGGAGGAGGCGGGGGTGCAGTCATGGCTAGAGTCAGCGGGGGCGGGAGCCGATTTGCTATCGGGGCACCCGAGTGATGGTAGTAGTGGGGGTGTGGGAGGGAGGAGGAGAGTGACCGAGAAATCGTTTTGGATGCCAGTGTGTTGTTTCGGCCGTTGTTGGCGTTGTGTTGTGTGAAGGGGAAAAAAACTGACCAACCTCTGACTAATAGAAAGAAAGGTTGAGTTGCGGACCAGCAATACGGTACGGGCAGTGTCTATCTTGCCTTTTTTCCTTCTTCCTTTCCTTTTATCGTTGCGGATTAGGTTCCCCCCTGAAGTTTTTCTGCTCGGGTGTGTGGGGAAATCGGGGGTATTTGACGGTTTGCAATGAATGAACAATGACGAGGGGCGGCGGAGAGGGGAATGTGTAGGATAGATTATTAAGGAGAGGTGGTATAATAGGATCCGAGGAATCCGGCCGAAAAAGCAAGTGAGTGAACCTGTTAGCTGCAGTCGGTATATTTCAGCTTCCGACTGGCCTATGGTTAGCCTGTCTACTGGTCCGATTCCGGTAATCTCTTACTGCTTACGACCTATCTTTCAAGTCGAGTCCTTTGTCGTGGAGGAGGGTGATGAAGGGGGGAGAGGAAGGGGGCAGGAGGAGGATTGTCGGTTTGTGGGAGGGAGCAAGTAGAAGGGAGGGGGGGTGTCGTTACTGTACCTCAACATATAGTGCCCACTCCTGAAGCCGCTTGCTTAAATCCTTACTGAGCCAGGAACACGGAATCACGGTGTATGTAATCCACTTGGACAGACAGGGCAGGGCGAGCAAAGTACTGCACTGTACTGTCCAATCCGTAGGGCAGGGAGGTGCAGGCTGCTTACAACTTGTCGAGGGACCCATCCATCATCGTCATCCGGTGCTCTACAAGAATGGCGGGCCTACCCTAAGCCTTGCCATAACATAAAGCTTCCCCCTGTTGCCGGGGCTTTATTACACTATCCGTGGGATCGTTGCCGGGATATCTGCCGCGCTGCCGTGGACTACTACATAGGGTTGAGGAAATACCGGGTCTTGATCAATCGTGCTAGCTGTGGGTAAGGGAGAATGCACTGTAGGTATGTCCTCCCCCTTTTTTTTTTTTGTTAATTTTTTTTTTGATTCAACCTTCCCCGGTAATCTCAATTTTATCGCGGGTGGCAGGGAGGGAGGTAGCGANAGGGAGGGAGAGGGGGCAAAGAAAGAGGGGCAGACAGAGAGGGAGGAAGAGAGAGAAAGAGAGAGAGAGAGATAAGGCGGTGAGAAACGCCTTGCTGTAGGGTGGAGATATAACCGGAACATGATGATTACTTGTGCTGCACAATCCAATGCAATCCAATTTGAGTGTCAGAAATCAATTTTGTACGAGTTCAATAGGTTGCAGTATTCCGGTGACTCTCTACGCCATGACACAGCAAGGTTGGTCCTTATGTCTGTAACATGGAGGGGGTAGGAGTATTTCGTTGTGGGGGGGAGGGGGGAGCCGTAGCATTTAGGTTATGTCAAACAATTCATAGGTACAGTACTGTGCGGTACTATACAGTCACCCGCGGCTGCATGGAATGTGGGCCTACGGTGCTTGGGCCATGGGGGATTTGGTCATTGTACTGTATGATATATCGAGTGGCCATGTACTGTGCCGTACCGGTACTCCATTTTCTTAAAGTGTCTGGAGACAGGTATGCTTGGGTACTCGAATTCGGGCTTAAAACACCGGCTCATGGCCCTTTTATGTCCGTATACTTTATGAATTGACGAGCAGAGTGGGTCTTCTGCAACAGAGGGCATACCGTGCGATCGAAGCCCCAACATCGTGCAGTAACTTACGGGGCGGGGTAGGATAGATATCCCCCATCCCCATGGTTGAATTTTACCTTTTATCCTATAACAGCACTCCATGTCCACTTCCACCGCTCCTAGAGGTTATGCACCGCAATCCGCACCGCATCATGTGAGGCCCTTGCCAGGTTCGGGACATAAGAACATGGATAGGGCTGCAGTACATGTTGTGTTTCCACCGACCACATAATTCCCCAGCCCAGCATTCCCCAGCTGACAAAATATTTTCTCCCCCTTTCTCACACCCCAACCAGTTCCCGCTTTGGTAGTTAGTTCTTACACCCGGCCGTAGGCGAGCGAGCCGGGGGATCGGCTGCCGAATTCTCAAACTCCTATTTGGGCTTTACTTGTACCCCCCCGTGTCACCTGGGCGTGCAATGTACTAGTAAAGTACGGTACCAGTACTCGAGTATGCGTGCGGAATAACTCATACGGTCCCCTACGATTGGGGAATCATAGGGCAGAGAGTAATATTGTTTTGGGGGAAAGAAAGCGCGAGAGTCGTGGGTGTGTGCAGGGATATTTTTGGATTTTTTTTTGTTTAGGGAATAGTTTCCTAAGCTCTCTTGCGCAGATCGACGGTTTGAGGAGATAAGTAATAGGGCGTGTTTCGGGTGCTTATTTGCGGAAGGAGGAGAGGACAGGGCAGACTGTGCTGTGGAGCAGAAGGGACCTCGGGGTTTAGGGATGGGTGCGCTTGTCAATGCTTAAACTTGTGTATCATAAGTTAGATGCGATACTGTATAATATATAGTATCATAGCAGTATTTGAGGATAATGGATGGATAAGATAAGATATTGCTCTTTGGTATGATGGCTTAGCTAAACATTGTGGGATGCAGTGTATCATGTCGGTGCTCGCCGATCCTATGGTCCGCCGTGGTCTATGGGCTGCGAGACACAAGTCAGCTCTTCTTTCTTTCTTTCTTTCTGTATCTATTGAGTCTGAGCCGTTTCATAGCCAGTTCCTTCTCCTCAAAAGTCATCAGAATGCTGCACCACCGCAGAAGAACCGGCGATGACACCGACATCTACTACTGCAGGCTACCCTCTATACGGTAGACTTCTACGGAATCATCTCAGCTCTCTCGTGTTATGCCTTTATCTCTTCTCCTCCCGCCCCCATATAGCCTGAGTCACGGTAGCACGGCGCACAGTGGAAACTTCCGTAACTGTCGTCCTATCAGGGATACCTGTCCCCCCCCCGGACCTTTGTTGGAAATATCTAGTGCTATGCGGCATGCTTTAGCCATAGTTCGAAACGTTGATGAGGGTTTAACGGTTAGCAATTTGTTTCATGTGGGGGAGCCCCCAAACTAGGTAGGGGTGCTCCTTAGAGCTTGATACTACGAAAGTGCAGTGGAAAGGTTTTCACCGCTAGTCTTAGTGGAGGGAGAAAGGGCTTCCATCTTGAAGGTTTAAGTCTTGCGGTATTGTCTTTATAAGTTATGTATCTCATTCACGTTTATTTCCTTTGATCATCACACAATTGCTTTTGCCTGTGTCGTTTATTTCTCTTCTACGAGTACTTTCGTTACTATACAAGGGGATTCTCGCTCTCTATCTCTCTCTGCATACCCCAGAACTGTCCATCGAAGTAGCCGCTCGGTACCGCATTGTTTCTGTGTAAGAAACATTTAGGTTTATCAAACATCTGTATCATAATGTCATGGATGTCTAACAATCCCGAGCTCAACTCCGTCGGGAAAGGCAAGCGAATTGACCTTGCCGGACTCTAGATACATCACGATATTGCATTATCGCGCAAGATTCGCCTTCCCTAGTGCAGTGCAAGTACAAGACGGGGAGTATTTTTCTGGTTAGCTATTCCTGTCCAATGGTTTACGAAAACATCCCCCCGGGTGCCGGTACATGGACTTGTACGTTGAGATAAAGTAGGGGTTAGAGTGAAACATCCAATAAAGACCAGAGTGCCTGAAATAGACCTAAATTTGGCCCTAAAGACAGTGGGTGCCTTTCTCTCAAGATTTCCAAATTTCAAGCATCAATAACACAGCTGGTGTGATAATCTTTTACCCCTAAAGCTGACCGATAAATTTTAATCTTCTGTTCAACGGCACGGGCAACGCTTGTCTATGGGGGTTTGCGGGGGTAGTCTTTGGATATACAGTAGTAGCGGTGCGCTACGTGATAGCCAGCTGAAACTGGAGAAATGTATTCTAAAGGTCCACAAGAGGCAGAGCTGAATATCCGTGGCCGCCTCCCTCGTCTTTGCGGACACGCATCTCCTTTTACAGTTTGAGATTCCGCCACCCTCTGTGGTATAAATTGTTAGTACTTAAGTGCCCTCTGCGACCACACAGCATCATACAATCACGGCCCCCCGTCCCCGGATAGAGCCCAACCATTCCAAACCCCTACCCTTACTCAGTGCCTTCGAATGCAACTTACCAGTAGGCGTCAGCACCCGCCCAGCTTACAAGCGACCGTGTCTGGCGGTACGAGATTGCTGCTGACTGGTATCGTAAGTGCAATACCGGTAGCCTCGGCTGAGGTAGGGCGGCCTACTGGCGGCTGGAGAGCCGGGAATTCGGTGGACGAGGTTGTTGGTAGTATATAGGTTTGCTCGAGGAAGAGAACGGGAAGGGGTGGAGTGAGGATCTCGGTACCGGTATCGGTCGTAGGTTTAGCCTAAAGGATAATTAGTACTGGCTGAGAAACGGCTCCGCTAAGCCTACTGTACTGTACAGTACTGTACTTCACAAATAATGGCCTTCCACTATGACAAAGCCCATTGCTAAACCCAAAACACTCTGTAAATCTCGGATACTGCGGCTGAAGCTTAGTAACCTTCTTCCTCTCCTCTCTTCTCCTCCGGTTACGGTATCAAAACTTTAACCTCCTTACCAATGTACAGTATATCCCCATCACCAGTTACTCTCCTAGTATCCCATCCACCTCCAAGGCCCACTTACTCCATACAGATAGAAGACTGCTGGTACTTGTATAAGAATTGCCAAGCCTAGGGGTCCACACACTTCCCCCCCTCCCTCGCCACTACTGTACTGTGCCCTTACAAGCTTCTGCTTCCACGCGGACATAACTCAACCTACCCTTAGGATAACAATGGTACGAGTGCTTTATGCAAAGGGGTGCTGCACTTGCCTCCGGGCTTCTAACTTATGACGTAGCCTGAATAAATGAGTGAATGAATGAAACTGGGGCGTTCTTGTCTGGGTGCAATACCGCAGGACACGGGCGTTTTGTCAATGTTTTTTTTTCTTTTCTTCCGTGGTAAGTTAAGGGTGATTAGTGATATGATAGATACAGTATTCCGAAGTTAATCCGTAAGTGACCGGTTTCTGATGTGCAGCGGACCAGATTGAAAAGGAAGGAAGTGACTCTTGTGAGAGGTTTGGCATTTTCTATTCATTTGCACGGAGGGGGTGCGGCATGGGTGTGTGTGTGTGCGCGGAACGGTTATACGGGTTGGGGTTGATTTTGCGGAAACCCGGAGTTGACAGTAGGGTAGCCTCAGGCATGATGTTGTGAACAAGGTTTGAGGGTCTGCTTATGTTAACCGATGGGGTGCGCCATAACTTATCGATACTTGCCAAAAATAATTGCTGCGCCATCCCTCAAAAACTGCGGCTACTCATATCAGTCATTCAATGTCCTTGGGACAAACCTACTAAGATAAGGCCTTTAGTCCCCGTCCTCATTAAAACCAGATCGGCCACCGGGAAGGTGGGTAGTTTCCGCCTGCTCGGGGTGTGGGAGAAATGTGCTAGGTCGTGGAAATCCCCATAACCGAGGCAGGAAAAATTACCTCAAACTCAGCTGTTGAGTTGAGGCAAAAGAGAGATAAAGAAATACACAGCACCTTACTACGGGAGGCAATTACAACGTCCAAGCACGTTTTCACCCGCGCCGGGATTTGAGTACAGTACAGTACCAACTGTACCGGCACTCGAGTATATGCTTCCGGGTTAAAGACATCCGCCACCCCCGCTCCTACCCTATAAACTCACCCCGGTCGTCGCTATCGTAGTGGACATTCTGGTCATGTACGGGATGGTTCTTGTAACCTATGATTAACCCCAACCGATACGTGCCCTTTATTGTGCTGCGGAGTGCAGCGCTCCACCCGCTGACCTATTGTGCTGGCTACAAGTATTCCTCCTATGAGCACGCCGTTTGTGAAAGCTCTTGCGGCGAAATAGGTTGGCGGTTCATATAGTGAGTTTTCTACGGTTTTTGTAATGTTGTAATGGTAGAGGGGGGGGGGGTTTGTTTCGGTGCACTCTATTGCCTGCTAATTTTTTTTTTTAATTTTTTTAGAAGGGGTGGAGTGATGGATATCACCGGCTTGTTATGGTGGATTAGCGCCCTGGTATCTGGGCATTGTACGGTGGTGTACTGTACAGTATGACCTGGGACGGAGTGGGGGGAGAGCGGTCAAGTATTCTGTCTGTCCTAAACCTACAGCTATGTTGGTAAGGTTCTCATACCGTTCAATGTATACCTCGGGAATAATACCTATCGGCAGCAACAGCAACACCGGAACAGGATGCTATTAGATACAGTAATGGTTCCCAGGAGTGCCTCTGGGGGCATTGTAAGCGTTTGTCATAATTCGTTTCTTGAATAATAGAAAGAGAGGTGTAAGAGAAATTTGCGGGTGTGGGTGCACAGTTCTAACCTAGGAAACCGATCTCGAAGGGGGGGGTGCATGGGCTGTGAAATTTGTGTGTATGGCAGATAGCGCTTATGCGGCTAATCGGATCACTCACTTCCCCACGGGGATTGTTATCATATCACCGGGTATCACTCGACCTCTGGGGCGCCCTGTCAAACCTCTGGTTTTGAACACCTGCCATATTCTCGAGTAAGCGATTGCCGCTACCATAAATTCTAAGTTAAGGTTGTACAGTACGGCCACCGCTCCAACGCCCCTAATGCACCACTTTTAATTTAGAACAGTGAGTTTTGCAAGTACCGGTATCACTTGTCCAATTATGACCCCCACCGCTTCCCCTGCAGCGACGATCCACACCGCACTGGTATCTGCCAGTGTGGTGTCAAAGCTGGCTCAGCATTGTTTACTTGGATTTCGAAACCCAAACTTAGCAACAAATAGCTGTGGTATGACAGGACACATTCCTCACTTGAGTATTGCTTCGCATAAATAATGTTACTCGGAGAGGATAACCACAGTTCGCCTTCGCCCTACCGATTCAATAAAGGGATTTCCCATTCTCGTAATAGGGTAGAGTTGGTCAGTGCATAATATCGTAGTGAAAATGGGCCTGGCACTCGGGGTAGGGGGAAGGTGTTGGGACGAACAGGGGGATATAGATTGCCCGTGCAAAAATTCCTTCATTCGCATAAATTTGAGCTCCTGGATACCTATAAAGGGAAATAACGCCAATTTTGTAATAGCCAAGCTAATATCTAGGCACTATTTCTCGTCTTCGCACATACACCCCCCCCTCGTATGTCCCGGTACTTCATGCCTGACTCGAGTAGTACGAGTACAGGTGAATACAGTGTTTATGAATAGAAGCGAACCGGATGGGACGAGATGAACTCCTGTTCGGTTTGCCTTGGCTGTGCTAAATTTACTTGTGATTGGAGGGGTGCATTGTCCGTAAGTGCATAGGATGCGATGCGCAGTACCTATTATGCAGTACCTGTGCAGGTATCAGGAAATCAATGCGCTACAATTGCCGATGTTACCACTCCGCTTGAGTGAGGATCTCTCCGGTCGTGGGTGGTTTGGCTCGATAGTCGAGCACTTACAGTACGTTTGTACTACGTCCGAGGTACTTTCGTACCGGTACTTACCGTGTGGAATGGGGGGAAATTTGATTTCTGGGGCGTGAGCCAAAGTCAGTCTCGAATTCATGCGCTACAAGCTAGTCCTGGTAGCACACGGTAGTCTGGCGAGGGTATGGTACCGGTATGATACCGGTACGGTACTTGACATGGGAGAAGCTTTGGGAAACCGCCCCAACCTGGTGTACTCGTACAGCAAGGTATGATACCGAAATGGGAAAAAATCTTACAAAACCCACTCCGCGTCTATCCCGTCGTTCAAAATAGTATCCATCATACCAGCCAACTGGCTTACCTCATCCAAGTCCCAGTCCTTTCCCAACCACCCCGCTGCCATACACCAAACCCCACCCCCTACCTCCCTCGCACAAACCATCGATATCCGAGTACCGCCAAATATCAATCACAACCCCAAAGAACCCACCGGCACGGCACAGTGTGCAATCCCAGTGCACAGCTGCGCTTCCGCCGATTCACACCAAATGCCAACTGCCGCGCTCACCGCTAGCGCCTACCGCGCGCGTGACTCACATCGAACTTCCGTTACCAAAGCTTGGCGGGATGTGACTTCCTTAGGCTTTGCGAGGTTGAGTAATCCCTCTGATCGCTTCTGTAATGGGCGGGTGTGGCATGCTGCGCGCATGTGCAGGGAGGAGCGAGCGTGGCGAGAAATAGATAGTTTTTGGTCCCGGTACTGGATTGGTGGTCTGGTGGGTTGGTTGAGGTGATGCGGGGTGTATGGTTGTTTGTTGTGGTATGGGAGCGGGGGGGTTAGGCCGCGGAGTCGGGATGTCTGGTAGGACTACTGGCACAGTGGTTTTGTGTAGCAGAGGATCATGAGGGCGCACTCGGCGGATTGGTGCCGCCGTCTGGAGATACTGGGTTGATTGGAGGGTGTCCGGGCGTATTACAGATGATCTCTTTGGATACTCGCTACTCGTAGGGCAAATATGTAGCTCGAGCAGAAGCAATGCGGGTTACAAAGCAAACTTCGGGCACGTCACTTATGGCGGGGATAGTGAACCGTTTTGGCCGAGCCAAAATTCAAAGAGATAATGTGTGGGAAAAAATAAAACAAAATACAATAACGATGCTAATGACTATATAGTTAGCGCGCTAGGGGAGGGGGAAAATGTGGCTGAAAGGGGGAGGGTGCATAAGGAAAGGGAAACGGAAAAACAACATTTGTAATCAAGAGAGTTATACCAATACGGTAATGTATGATAATAATAGAATAGAATAGAGTGAGTTCACCTATCTCTCATAAATTGAGATTA
Source organism: Tuber magnatum (assembly GCA_003182015.1). Lineage (NCBI taxonomy): Eukaryota > Fungi > Ascomycota > Pezizomycetes > Pezizales > Tuberaceae > Tuber > Tuber magnatum. The sequence continues at coordinate 26,124 of PYWC01000093.1, read as the reverse complement.
GGTAATTGGCCGTGTCGGTTATTAACCAACGTGGCGATTGAGACGGGGAAAGCGAAGGAGAAAGTGCAAAGATAAAACTAAAGTACTGTGCTGTATCAAATACAAAGAAGGAAACAGAAATATGAAAACACTCGGCAATCTTTCTTCCTTGCCTATTCATATTACTAACTTTACACACGCGAGCTGCCTTCCAAATTACACCGGATTCCATCTTAAAAAGTTTCTTGTCATTCTTCATAATATCTTTATAAATCACCTGAGCCTTGTGCAGGTGAGACTATGAGGACTCGTTTGTGCCAAAGTCTGGTGATGGCAGACAAATGCTCCAAAAATGACTGGGACACTCGCTTTATCTCAAAAATGAATTATTGCACGCGGAAAGAAAACACATTAATGGAGCGGACAATATTTTGACGGGAGGTAAACTTAGGGGTTGGGATGTGAGCACGGTTTTGCAGAGAAGGGTGATGGGGTGTGGAGGTAGTGGGGAGTCCTGTGGGGAGTTGAGCAGTTTTTCGGGAGTAGAGTCTGGGGAATTGGAGGATATGTGGGGGAGGATATATCTGGCAGCGGTATAAGGAGTGGAGGGCTAGGCCGGGGTTTGACCGGTCTGGAGGATTAAGTAGGCAAGGAATGGTCTGGGAATTCCTTCTCTCGCTCGGAATTTTCTCTAAACTATTGGTAATGACGGGAATTTGCATAAAGCATAATGAAAGTATTCTGGTCCTTCCAATCGATCACCTCACTTCTCTCATCTCCTGGGTGCATGTTCCCAATCCTCCACACACAATGAACGACATGTACAGGGGGACTTCTCCGCAAATCACAATAGCTCCGGAACGAGGGAAACCACTTCTGGCATTCCTGAAATCTCCACGGTTGACTACAATCCACTGCCCTTTGCCAGAAGCTTCTACAACCTCAACGTAGGGTGGGCACTGGTGTATAGGGGATGGATGCGGTGGGGGATTATTTTGGCGATGGGAGAGTGGTTTTGGGTGGAGTGAGGTGAGGTGAAGTGAGGTGGGGTGGGTTAGGTGGAAAGGTACTGGTGAGGATGAAATGTGAGGACTGTCACGCAGAGAGTAGTTGATTGTTGTGACTTATTGCCGGGTGGAGAACCTTCTGCTACCTCCCTCTCGGAGTAGCATGGGTTGTTCGATAGCTTAAGTTTTATCAATACTGATTTGGACTCCATGCCCCCGCATGCCCTGAAGAGCTAACGCCATTCGCGTGAGTGATAGTATCGGCTCGTTTGCTACCCTTGGTCGTCGTCACTCGTTGTCACTCGTCCTCGTGTCTGGGATGGGTCGCGGAATGCGGAGTGGTTAGTGCAAACTTATGGAGAGGGCAGAGTTGTTCGGATGTAGCCTGTGGGGTGAGTGGGGCTTGACCTTTTTTTTCTTATTGAAATAAAAAATCTTCATAATATGGAATCAAGCTTTTCGGGTACAATGAGATAAGTTGGCAACTCTAGTTCCTTGAACCCCCCCCAGGAGAGTATGGCAATGCATCCCGCCACGAGCCCCTGGGGCAACAATTTGAGTGACAACCTATGAACACATTCTCCTGACCCAATGCCGGGCGATGCCGGCCCGTCCCATCAGACCACGGTACTACGAAGTCTGAAACTCCATCTCGATCCTAGCCATCTCTGTCATCTCCTCACTCCATCTCTCCCACTCTCCGTACCCTATCCCCCGTGCCAATGGCAACCTCCCACCGTCCGGTTCTCCAAAGCTCAACACACGACTAACCGCCTCTTTGATCCCCACAACCCCAAACTTGACAATCAACTCCTCCGCGCGACTGATTCGGTACTGCAACTCGCGAACACGCTCCAGAGTCGCCCTGTCCAGCGGGTCTGTCTGCGTGACGAGAGTGTATAAATGTACTACAGTTTTAGGGAATATGGCAGCGAGACCGTCGACCGCGCCGCTGCAACCAACTTGCAGGGCCGGGAAGAGCTGCTGGCCGAGGCCTGTGAAAAGGAGGAAACTTTTGTGATCAATCTGTGGGTCCAGGGCTATCTGTGCATGGACCGAGATGTCACCGTGCGAGAGTTTGCCACCGACGATGTTGGGATGCGAGGCTAGGGCACGGAAAATGCTGGGAGGGAGCTTGACGTTGTTGCTGACGCTGGGATAGTGATAGCTGTGCGTCTTGGTTAGCACCGAAGCCTGAGGGAAATAAGGAGGCAACAAACATCATAACCGGAATACTACTCATATCCGCAACGCCCTTATACCATCGAACTATCCCCTCCTCACTTGCGGCTCCAGAAAAGTATCCCGGCGCAAGCACCAGTCCCCACCCTGCGCCCGCCGCTGCCGACTCATTGAGCAATTCCACAGTCTCTTCAATTCCATTCGTTGCGGTCCCCGCTATCAACGGAAAGTTTTTGAACCCCGCAGTAGTAAGTGCTGCTCTCACATGCTTGATCTGAGCAACGCGTTCCTCTCTCGTCAGATGTACCACTTCACCGGTGCTTCCGAGAAGCACCAACCCTGTGATGCCTGAGCGGGCGAGGTGCAATGCGTGGCTGGCCTGAGCGCCCAGGTCCAAAGGCGGTGTGAGGGGGTTGTGGTTTTCTGAGGGGGCTGGGAGGAAGAAGGTTGGTACTGGGACGTAGATTCCCGCTGAAGGAGGCGATGAGGGGNATTACGCATAGTGTTTGTTGGTTTTTGTTGGTCTGCGGCTCTTGTGTGTGTGGGGGGAGGGGGGGGCTTTGAATGATGTTGTGGACGAGTTGAGGGGTATGGTGTGGGAACAACGAGAGGGAAAGGCTGGGGTTTTGTAATCCCGGGCGGGTACCGGCGTCTTTGGAAGTATATTACACCGAAGAGGTGGGTTCTCCTTTGCCTGCTCCGAGGTTGGATTCACACCGAGTTTGAAGTTACGGCACGAGATGGAGATGCGGGGTGGGCAAAAGCTCGTTGCTATTAAGATCCTGGATGTGCGGCTCCTCGGAAGCTGCTGGATAAGGGCCTTATGGGGATTTGCGATAAGCTAGTTGCAAGTACCGGTGCTTGTAATACTACTGGTATGATATGTGCCCGAGCATTATGCTAAATATTCTGGCTAAGGAAGGGCGAGTTTTACGGGGGTCATGTCCAGGGGCTTTCCAATTTACAAATTTTTGATACAGTTCGTGATTCTGGGCCTTTATCTCTCTAGAACGAGATTTGGCATTCCGAGAGTCAAGAAGGGAGATGTAGAATACACGGCATCTAAACAGTAAACTATGAATTCCGATCCTCGGAACTGAGCCTACTGTAAATTTACGAATAACCCCCCGTCTGTACACAGTTAGCATCACCGAAATCACATCACAAGGGACCATAGACCCACCAACAAGCAACTGCGCACCGGTCTACTCAACCCCTATCATTAGCCCAATCCCCCCGAAAGTACTGTCTGACAGAGAGGAGGGGACAAGCCATGTATCTCGACAAATCACTTGCCAAAAACACTGCGGGACCCGCAATATCTTCCGGCACCCCCGTCCTCCCCAGCGGAATCCGCCCCTCCATGTACTCCCTCTTCTCCTTATCCGCCAAATCCTCCTCGTTCAACGCGGTCTTGATTGTCCCTGGCAAGATCGCATTGCAGCGAACCCCATGCTTCCCCAACGCCGCAGCACAGCTCTGCATCAGCGACAGGACACCAGCTTTCGTCGGGGTATAGTGCGTCTGTCCTGCCCCTCCTACCAGCGCGCTGACGGAGGATATGGCGATTATGCTGCCTCCAGTGCCCTGCGAGACCATCTGATTCGCGGCGGCCTGAACGGCGTAGAAGGCGCCGTTGAGGTTCACCGCTACCGTCCTGTCGTAGAGTTCTTTCGGCATCGTGAGAAAGTCGTGGAATTGGCAGACGCCGGCGTTCGAGATGAAGGCGTCGAGTTTGCCGAACTCTTGGACCGTGCACTCTATTAACTTCTTGCTGGTCTCCGCGTCTGAAATATCGCCTGGGATTGCGAGGAGGTGGCCGGAGATGGGTGCTGATTCGATTTCCTTGCGGAGAGAGGCTACCGAGGAGTCTTGGATGGGTCCTAGGTAGCCTATGCTTATGTTCGCTCCTTGACGGACCATCTCGATGGCTATGGCTCTGCCGATGCCGGTTGCAGCACCCGTGATTGAAATTGTTTTGCCTACCAGGAGTTTGGACATGCTGTATTTGTTGGTAGTAGGTTGAAGCTTGCGTGGTGGACCAAGTCGGTATTTTGGGGGATTGGCTCAACATAAACTAGGGCGGGAGCCCCATATATTCATCTTATCCTACTGCAGCTACTTTCAATACCTATGATAATGCTTATATCTTGAGGGTAAACAGCTTTGGGGCGGAAAAGCTGGTGCGGGGGAGGGGCTCAACTGAGTCACGTGATTGAATCCTCACGGGAAACTCCACTCCCTGACTGAGATGCACTAAGTCTTCTCCCCTCTCACTTTCGCATACATAAATCCCGTAACTTTCGCTGAGTATTCCTCACTAAATACACGAGAAGGAAAAAGAAAAGGCGGAGCTTCACTTCGGAAACTCGTAGTTGAACATGAAGAGTGAAAGGTGAAAAAAAGGGAAAAGGGCAACCGAGGGAATTCGTATAGCGAGTTATGCAGGTGTTTACATCTAACAAGTCACCTCATAATGAGCTCCATTCACTGTTCCATTGGAACCACATTAGCCCTGCTCGCAGCGTGTGCGTCTTTCTCTACCTCCGGTGCCCTCAACGGCTTTGCCGGAGCAGGGCTCAACAAACGCGAAGCCTCAATCAGCCGAGCCCTCGGGTTGAGGGTAAGACCGAACCCGGGCTTGTCCAGAACGCTAACGTCAATACATCCATTTGTCGGGATCGGCTCGTCTATGAACAAATCGCCGAATACGGGATATACGGATTTTCCGTCGGGTGAATTAGCCAGATATTCCTGGAAGGGGCAATTTGACTGTGAGACCACGTAGTGGTACGAATAGGGGCCCGATGCGTGGGGGACGACTGGAAGGTCGTATGCCGCTGCCTGGGCGGTGACCTTGAGGAGTTCTGTCAAACCTCCCACCCACGTCACGTCCGGCTGGAGAATATCAACGTTACGTCCTTCGATTAGCTTACGGAAGCCATATCTCGTGTATTCGTGCTTTGTGACAATCAGCGGGATATCATACTTTGAATAGCATGCGACGAGGGCACAAACCTCTCCAGTTGTAAACTTCAATTGGGGCAAAGCTTGCTTCAGCTTCTCAAAACCGTCAGAGTCGTCGGGGTGGAGGACCTCCTCCCACCAGTTGATGTTGAGGTCAAGGGTTGCAGTAGCGAGTTGAATGGTGTAGGGGACGGTCAAAGCCATGTAACAATCCACCATCAGTGGGTAATCAGGGCCAACACTTTCGCGATGCTTCCTCAGGAATTCGATATTTTTATTCAGCCCCTCATGGCCGTCATCGGGCCCGTAGGGCAACGGCAGCTTTGCCCCAAAGAAACCCATCTCCTTTGCCGCTACGGGCTCGGGGCCAGTGCAATAAAAGGAAAGCCTTTCCCGAGTTGCACCACCAATCATCTTGTAAACCGGCTCTCCCCGGATCTTGCCTAGTAGATCCCAGAGGGCCAAATCAATGACGGAGATGGTAGCAATGGGCAAACCCTTTCTGCCGTAGAACATGGTTGCGCGGAACATTTGGTCCCAGAGGAGGTTTAAGTTCCGTGGGTCGGCACCGATCAGAAATCTCTCCAGATGGTTGTGGACAATCCAGGCGGCTGGGGGCCCGCCGAACCCGGTAGCGAAACCAGTGGTTCCGTCGCTCGCTTCGATCTCCACGAAGAGCGAGCCCAGGACATTTATTCCCCACGACGTTCGCGAGTGCTTGTATTGCTCATAAGGGGACATGGGGTTCGCGATGGGAGTATCGACGAGCCTGTATCTATTAGCGTTAAGGTCGATAGGATGATGCGAACATGAACTCGCCAGTGGCCACCAGCTACATTGTGATAATCACCACCGGAGCCAACACCCTCGGTGACATAGCTCCTGATGGCTTTAATTGTGGGAAAGGGTTTTAGGGACATGGTCAATCCGTATTCACGGACGGTTCGTATATCGTGGGGAAGGAAGGAAGCAATAGGGGAAGGAATAAAAGGAAAAGAAGCCGCAGGTCTGGAAAAAAAAAAGTAGAATGGGGGCGGGGCAGATTCCGAGGGAGAATATCCGATCGAGGTGGGGAGCTGAGTTCGATAGAGGTTGTGGAAGAGAAGATGGTGGATGCCAAGTGGAGGGGCCCTCCCTTGTAATTTGGCGATCAATCCAGGAGTGCACTCCCGGTACGGTAAGGCGTAGTGCCTATTTTATCAGACAGTATGATACTTGTATTAAATATGATAACGATCGGTAGAGTTGAACACAGAATATCACTCTTCTTTTTCCTTAAAACCGTCTTGTTCCATTTACCTATCAACATGATGCGATTACAATCCGTTAACGCCGACACAGCATGAACAGATTATCCCCTCCCCTATTGAGGTAGACCAGCCCTTCCACTCTCTTGGATCGTGGGGTGTTTTTTCATATCATTATCGAGGAATCCATTTTACCCTAACACCATCACAAGGTCACATATTAATACGAGAGTTTTGGGGGAAGGGGAGAACGGGGCTCCACCCCACTCCACGCAGAACTAGATCAGAACTCCACTTAACCGGGGCCATCCCGGTGTGCTGGTCACCTGGTGATCCAGGATTGTGGGAGCTCGGTGTTGAATCTGCGGGTTCAGAAGGACCACGAGTAGCCTTATTGACGTGTTTTGGGAGGATAGTGCCAGTCAATCGGAATCCACTCTCCACCCAAAGCTTGGTAAATCCGGGGTACAGTACAGTAGCTTACCTAATTATCGGGGTTTGAGAAAACCAGTTCAAGGAGGTTCCTCGGGAATTTTTTCCGGGCATCCATTTACGGAGCCTCTGATTACCTTCATCTCATTTTTGCCTTACTGATGAGTTCGAAATCAATGACTTATCCTGGAATCATGTTGAGATGGGGTATGCAACAATGTGGGCAACACCCTGTATATACGACCTCAGGCGAAACAAAATGCATGGATCATCTATAATTTAATGCCATATTTAAATAATTGTGCTAGAGGGAGCCATAGTTTTGATCTTAGGCATGTCCAAAAACATGTTCTTGGCCGCTTGAAAAACTTCCCGATGGTTCATCTATTTCACTGGTTGTTCGGTTGAAGTGGGATGATGAGATCTTGAACACATCAATATACTATCAAAGTTAAGGTTTCAGGACCTTATTTACCCACAGATCCCGAGTCTGATTCGGAAGCTTTTACCCATCCTACACTACTGTATCATAAACATATTCTGTCAGAATCTAGAAAGGGTACTGTAGGTGCTATAGGCAAATGATGTTAGTAGACTGTTATGGCCATCTGACAGGAGTAAAGTAGCGTGGGGCTTTTGGTTGCATACATAGAAGTTGGAGTTATATGGTTACCTGGGAATGAGAGAGGTGGATTAGCCAAGGTTTCATGTAATGGAACTGTTACACATAGGACGAACTGGCATAGTGTAAGGGGCATGTCATATGATCATTGGCAAAAGGTCACATGTTCAATCCCTGGGTTTAGTGGAGTATTGGGAGAAAGAGTTAATTCCTACCAATGCAATAACAATGCGAAACCCACAATTACACCACCATTGAAGGTCGCCGACAGAGGGGTTTTCACTGAGTCTGCAAGAGAGGACTCTTGGCTATTCTGTCAAGGTTGAACAAACTAAAGCGGTTGGTTGGTTGTGGAGATAAACGCATGCAAAGATCACGCCACTGTGTCAACAGATGAATGCCAAAAGGGGGTAGGTTAGCTACTCCAATAGGAGGCCTCAGCTGACATATAGGTAGCAAGACCAAATTTCAAGTCCATTAGTAGAGAATTACAGAAGGAAATCCAGTGGAGAGGACGATGCCTAAGAGAGGATCGTTCGCCCATACCTAGAGGCATGATAAGGTAGAGTCAGATGATGGCCGATTGTGTGAAAAGACAACCCTGAGCATCAAGAGGCCTAAATGACATTGGCGTGATAAGGAAGAAGTATACCTCCTGCAGGTTGATGCAGGTAGGCAGCACGCCCAACTGCATTGATAAGTCTGTTATTAGAGCTGATAACTCCGTATGTGGAGGAAGAGCTAGTAACCATTTGTCACGTTGAAAGGGTATGAGTAACTATGAATAGAGAGAACAATGTGAGGGGAGGGGTGAGAACACCCTCCCAGCTGTTTGGAAAATTCAGAGTCAAGTAGGGTAAAGGTTTTCAGGGTCTAGGAAGTTCGTACCAGGAGAACAGGAGAAATATAGATAGCCCATGAATACCCTGATGTGGAATATAAATATCGAGATGCCTCACATTCTTTTACAGAATCATCAGCGATGGAGAAGAGATCTTATTAATATATTCATTATATGATATACGTCTTATAATACTTCTATCCTGAAATTTCCAATGAGCCTTGTTAGCAATCACTTTGTCATGTATTGGGCCTTAGTCCGGACTCACTTGTCCTTAGAGTTGGCCACCACCTAACACTATATTGATAAGTTTTCCACACTACTGAGGCTTGAAACCAATTTCTCAAATGAGCTTAGAGGACAGCTTATCTAGTGCCCTCTACAATCTATCTCAAACCTACCTCAAATGAAACCCACACATACATGAGATTGACTTTGATTTCACCCTAAGCAAAGTTTTCCACGATGAAAACATTCCCTTCTGGTTTATTGATCACAGGATCAAGTAGACCGTCGAGACCCTTACACTTATATGGAAAGAAGACAAGATACCATATCTAAAGATTAAGAAAGTATCGGAGGATTCTAGCAATACGGATATGTGATGTACAGAGAGGTAGTAATAGCTGGTCAATGTATGGGGGCCAGGCCAGGATAGCCTATACCCACTACCACCAGCAGCACCAGGGCCAGGAGGTGACATTCCACTGCTATGGCTAGGTTCCACACCCACAACTAGAAACCTGCAGGGACCACTAGTACCTAGGTGTCCAACTCAAAGTGTAACAAAGAAGCAAAGCGGACAAAGGTCAGGCTCTGGAACCAAGACTCCTTCAGGCACTACCAACTAGGTGCCTTTGCTGTATATATTAGAATACTGAGTGGCCAGCTGGACTGAAGTATAACCCAAACTAGGAATGACTAGATGGTTGCTTATAGGACCCTATCGGAGGAGGGAAAAGAAAGGGCAGAAAATCTTGCACAGGTAAGAGAACGACTGCTGAAAGGGGCAAAATTGGTGTGAGACGAGTTGGTACTCGGGCAAAACAGAAGCCGTAAACTGGAAGGGGAACTGGTGGCAGAGATTATAAGGTTTAAAGGGGTAATTGAAGCTGCCTTTGTGTGTATGCACAAGCGGTCAGATCACAAGTAGCGGTAAGTGGACAGCGGCAGCAGGACCTGGGACACACCATCTAAGAATTGGTGAGTAGGGACTAAGAGCTCCACAGAGGTCTGAATGAACTCTGAAAGGAGTCGGAAGAAGAACGATACTGTCAGGGGACCTGTGAGCTGAAGTTCATTATAGAGCTACAGACTCTCGATAAAAGGTAGATGACAGGGTGAAGGGACATGTAGTAAAACGTGACCCAGATGTTTGCCCAGTTGTCAAGGGAAATAACCGTGCTCATACAAACAGCATTAGACTGGCATCACAGGGGATCGACCCATGATAGAGAAACAGGAAGAGCATGGTTGGGGCCATCCTAACAAGAAAAAAGAAAGGGGCTAGCAGAAAGGGAAGCCTGACCAGAAATCACCAGAGAGGGCCGAAAAGGAACTACGGCATCTCACGATGTGGCTGGAGGAGCATGGGAGCCAGACCCCAGAGATGGTAAATCGGATAATAGTGGGGAAGGACTGAGGGTGTGGCAAGGTACTCTGCTCAGCGGAAGGCAGAGGATGGCAAAGGAAGAAGAGAAACACCAAATGATGCTGCAGCTAGCCAAGGAGTTGGCATGACAGACTGTGTTGCATCAGAAAAAACATGCCGACCCTCCATTTATATAAAAGGCAAAGTCCTACCAGGACATAAAAGCTTGGCTACATGCATGCTGGGACTACTTCAGCCAAAATCCCATGCTATGGAGGGAGAATAAAGATAGAATAATATAAGCCCTGAGAAGGAGAAAGGGCACCGATATGATACCCTTCAGTAACAGGTATAGGAAAAGCATAGAAGAGCTCAAAGAGTATGCCACTCATCCTGAATTCCTGACATAGGAACGGTTGGGGGATGAAATAATTGCGTGATTCTCACTGATCAAGGAGGACTAGAAAGCTTCAAGACAGATAGAAAAAATCAAGTCTGAGAAGAACATCAACAAGTGCCTTCTCCAGATGGAAAACTTGAATATCAAGACCAAGCTGCAAGGAATGCCATGGAGGGAGGTAGTCAAGGACTAACCACCTGAGGTGATACTGAGATGGCCATCTTATAAGAGATATGACACTGATGCAGAAGGGCTAGAGCACCAGCGAGCAGTCGACAACTAGGGGGGGGCTTTTCTCCACAGTGAAAGAAAATGAGGAGACAACCCATCCAGCTCATCGGGGCCTTCTGGACTGTTGAAACGATGGTAGGAGGATGGAACAAAGGAGCAGTAGTGAGGAAAAGAGGAAGGACCACCTAGCAAGTTTCAGAAAAAAATAGCACCTATAACCTTCAAGTCAGCATGGTTCACAGAAGTCAACAAAGCAGCCAAGATCCAAGGGGTTGAGCATATAGACTGGGAAAAAGATCATGAGGGACTACATAAAAGCTTGGTCTATTAATACCAGGAAAGCAAAAGCTGCACCCAGTACGAACTCACGAGCCACAAGTTGGGAGCTTGTAGGAAGGTAGCTATCATCGCAAGTATAGAACATTGGAAAGCAATGAAGTTTAGGGCCCAAAACGTGGAGGTTCGGGATACCGCCCTGAGGTGAGCAGTAAACCAAACCGATATGCCACCAGCACCTAGATATTGCAAGTTGTCAGATTAAGAAGATGAATAAGTCTAACAACCGGGAGCCCGGTATAAAACCATGATCTAAGTTCTGAGCTAGGGTAAGGGCTTATTCAAGAATATCTGTAACGTGTTCAGGCCAGGCTCTAGTCATGTAGCGGTACGATAAAAGCAGATGGCTTCTTGATCAACAAGAAACGAGCGCTGCTAACTAAAGGAGCCTTCGAAGGGGTGTAATAGGAGATCAGAGAAGTAACCGTTCAACCAAGTATATTTAGAATATTGTCAGTTGAAGTCTGCTGTTTCCATCGTGGAAATCAGCAGTCTTTAAATACAGTCTATCGCTTATCTCCAGTATGAGCGATATTCCAAAACATTGTGTGTATCAACTGATAGCATAGGAAACAATACAAGTATCAAATAATACTGTGAAACCAAACATAAAACAAGGTGTGTATCAACTGATAGCACACAAAACAATACATATATCAAACGATACTGTGAAACTACACATAAAACAATGTGTGTATCAACTGATAGCACGTGAAACAAATACAAGTATCAAACGATACTGTGAAACCAAACATAAAACAATGTGTGTATCAACCGATAGCACACGAAACAATACAAGTATCAAATGATACTGTGAAATCAAACATAAAACATAACCTAGTACCTGTACCGGTTACAATATCAGAGAACTGCACTGACTGGGTTCAGAGTATGGGCAGGGACTGAAGTGCAAAAGGAATAGCAAACCATGTATATTGGAGAAAGTTGACCCATCCCAGGGGGATGCAATAAGAAGAGACCCCCAACCTGGATGTGGGATGGCAAGACTTTATTTTCAACGCTAGGTAGGGAAGATTCAAACCCGACCCAGATAAAGCGCGGACTGTTACAGGGGGCAACTCAGGATATCCCAACTCATTCCTCTAAATATTATAGACGGGGATAAGTTAGGATGGCATAGGACCACGTGAAGGCGCTCCCCTAGTCCCTAGGATGGTACCACTAGTAGTTGCGAGTAGGTAGGAGCAGGTTGCTAGGCAAGACAAAGGACTATGTGCTTGCCTTAAATAGTATGCAATAGCAGGAGTCTAACACCGAGGGCTGAGCTAGTAAAGTTGCTCCGGAATCTATATACTGGTGGCATAAACCAGTATGATTAAATATTGTCATTGAGGGGAAAGAAAGCAAGAAAAGAGATGTACACACCAGACACTGGGTTTGTCTGAGGAGGCCTTAATGGCCGAAATTATATGGGAACATTAACAAACAGCCAACATTATTAAATACCCCAAACGAAAATATCCATTAAATGAAGACAGGGTAACCCTACATGAGATCCAAAATGACAGAAAACTCAAGTCCCAATACCTACACACTATGAGTGCCTGCAAGGCATGGCCCAGCTAGGAATACAGGGAGAACAAGTACCGATTTGCATGTGATTGGACTCAGGCTTGCAGATCTTGGTTATATGAGAAGGGCTAGTCTAAAGATTGGGCCTAGCAACGATACAATGAGACAACCTAGAAAGAATAACAGGGTTTGATGGGGCATATTCCTAAAATACGGGAAGATGCGATACAACCTCTATCATGCGGGAAATTAGGGCTAACTGACATTGTGCAGAAATTACATGTGAAGTTATAAGCCAGAGGATCCATAACTTGATAATACCATTTGGTTGGTAGCATTGCCAGCACCCCCTATCATTTATAGAAGGTGCCAGAAAATTGACATTGCAGGTAGAGCACTGTAGGCACTACCTGGAACCTGAAGCGGAAGGAATGTACAGCGAATGGGATGAGACAGTGGTCTCAGACCCCATAGCAAGATGCATGGGCCGAGTTGCTGGCCCCAAGGACCCAAAGGCAATGGTCATAGAAACCCTACCAAAACTTTACTGGGAGTACACTGACCTCTTCCTGCCTCTGGTAGTGGAATGACTCCAAAATCATCACGACTTTGATTATAAGATCAAGGTTGTCGAAGGCAAGTAGCTCTCATAGGGGCGGAGATACTGGTTATGCGAAAAGGAATTACAGACCTTGCGAGAGGACCTTGACAAGATGCTGCAAGAAGAAAGGATAACACTAAGCCAGTCTACTGCAGATGCAACAATACTGTTTGTGCCGAAACCTGGTGGGCGGCTGAGACTATATGTGGACTAGTGTAGACTTAACAAGATTACGATTAGCAACAAATACCCCTTACCACTCATGGGTGAACTCAGAGATCGAGTAGTCAGGTCGCTGATCTTTACCAAGTTGGACCTAAAAGATGGGTACCACTTGATATATATTAAAACGGGAGATGGGTGGAAAACTGGCTTCCGCACTTGATATGGTCATTACAAGTACAGGGTAATGCCATTTGGGCTAGTGAACATGCTCAACACCTACAAGACATGATGTGTGTGGTTCTAAGAAGATTGCGGGATATGGAAGTAGTTGTATACTTAGACAATATGCTAATCCACTCCAGGACTAAGGAAGACCACATCAAACTAGTGAAAGAGGTATTGGACGAGTTGCACATATACCGGTTGGCAGTGTCGATCACTAAATCAGTATTCCATACCAAGATGGTAGAATTTCTAGGATGCATAGTCAAGACTGATGGGATCACTATGAGTCATCGAAAGTGTAACCGGTACGGGTTACTAGGATTTTATGTTTAGTTTGACAGTATCGTTTGATACTTGTAGTGTTTCGTGTGCTATCAGTTGATACACAAATTGTTTTATGTTTGGTTTCACAGTATCGTTTGATACTGGTAGTGTTTCGTGTGCTATCGGTTGATACACACATTGTTTTATGTTTGGTTTCACAGTATCGTTTGATACTTGTAGTTTTTCGTGTGCTATCGGTTGATACTCAGATTGTTTTATGTTTGGTTTTACAGTATCGTTTGATACTTGTATTGTTTCGTGTGCTATCGGTTGATACACACA
>PYWC01000093.1:0-10397 GCA_003182015.1 Tuber magnatum | reverse complement strand
CAGTCAATATGGCTATGAAAGGATCCCGCTCCTCAAGCCACAAGAAATGTGGACTGACCGTAGGAATCGGGAAAAAGAAAGGGACAAATCAGGAGATGTTGGTAGTGATCTTTGTGAATTTCGACGCTCTTATTTGAATGCCCTTCCTGAAAAGACATAATGCTCTTATCAGGTGTGGGGATACAGCAGTGGAATTCGCAGTTGACAGATTATGGGTGCTATGCAAACCAATAAGCGGGGAAATCCGAGCTGCCGTGTCAGATACCAACGCAACAACATTGTTGGAAGAATATAAGGATGTATTCCCAGATAAGGTCCCTGAAACGCTATCCCCAGTGCGTAAGATTAGCCACCACATTCGACTAAAGGATCCAACCGACCTACGAAACCAGCCAACATACTCGATCCCAGAAGCCTTCAAGGAAAAACTCATGAACTGGATAAACGAGAAATTATGAAGTGGAGTAATTGTACGACAGGAAGTTCCCGGAGCAGCACCTATGTTTGTACAACCCACATCAGATGGAAGGATCTGCCCCTTAGTGGACCTGAAAGTGGGGAATGATAACACGGTCATGGATAGCCCTTCAATTCCAAATCAACAGCAGATCCTTAACAGGATAGGTCGAGCAAAATTTTGGAGTAAGATCTACCTAAGCGATGCATACTTCCAAACACGCGTGGACAAGGACAGTGTTAAGTTCAACTCATTCAAAACTCCGTTCTGAGGATTTGTGAGCAAAGTAATGCTCCAAGGAGACATGAATGCACCAGCAACATTTATGTAAATAATGGAGGACCTCCTAAGTGAATATTTACATCACTTTGTATGGGTATACATTGATGTTATCCTCATATTTTCAGACACATCAAAAGAATACGAGAAACACATGCGCCAAGTATGTGAACGACTCCGGAAGGCAAAATTCTTGGTGAGCAAAAAGAAGTCAGGACTGTTCACAGATAAGCTGGAAGTATTGGGACACATAGTGGACAACAAAGGAATCCATGCCTCCCCCCAGAAAATATCATCTATTGCAGGATGGGAAACACCAAAAAACAAGAAAGAACTGCAATGATTCCTAGGAATAGTGAATTATGTGGCCCAATTTCTCCCACATCTTGCAACACTGACCGCACCGCTAACCGACCTAATGGGGAACGCCGAATTCGTATGGACAACAACCCACCAGACCGCATTCGAGATGGTCCAGAAGTGGATACTTGATTACCTAGTTATGTGACCAATAGATATACGAAACAAGGAACCAATTTGGTTACTTACGGACGCCTCAGATTTACGAGTTGGAGCATGGGTGGGACAAGGACCTACTTATGAGATGGCACGCCCTGCCCCGTTATACAGCGGAAAGTTCACCAGCGCTCAAATGAACTATGGAACCACCGATAAAGAGGCCTTAGCAATCGTGGAAGTGCTTAATCGGTTCCACAATGTACTAATGGGAAACTCCTTCACGATAATCACAGACCACCAACCTTTAATACACCTCCGAACGGCGAAGGATCCCAGTGGGAAGCAGGTGAGATGGCTAAGTGCTTGGGGAAAATATGACGCGAAGATAGTCTACGCACCAGGAAGCACAAACTATTTAGCTGATGCCCTTTCCTGGATGTACGAAGGAGAATCAGACTTAAATCCACTCTATGTCAAGGATTATACGAAGGAATCGGATGACATCTCGGATAACACAGTCTAGGAGCAAGAATCAAACACGATGGAGCCCATGCACAAGTGCTCTGCTACGTTCCCTCCTTTCTCCTATACGGAGTACCCCAACGAGACCCCTGTACCCCCCGAAAACCGCGGCTCAATTACTACAGGAAACGATGGGGGTGACCAGTGTACTATGCGAAGTACGCCACCCGAAGAACTCCAACAGAGCGCCCTACAATACTCATACTGTTACCTGGATCATTGCCCATATCATCAAACAGAGATCGGATTTACGAACAACCACCCTGGACGATGGGGAAGATCGACCCCTTAACCACCTAGTGAAGGACCGAGACCCCCAAGTACGGAAATCGATCCGAGCCCTCCGGAGTCTCCCGAAATCAATGACCATGAATGGCAACAAACCATGGGTGAAAGACCAATAAGGGCGGGAGAAGGACCGTCTACCCTTGCCCAGCCAACGCCCAGGTCTTATGCAATTCCGGCACTGCTAAACCCGGAAGCCCCAGCATTCCAGATGCCGGAGCCAGAACCAATGGAAAACCTAACGACCAAGACCAAAGCGGTATTCCGAATGCCAGGACCTGACAGCCCAACATTGATCGGACGAGCGGAACAGCTAGAAAGCCTTACCAATGAGACAATAGTCTCAGTAATGCCCCCGATAATGACAGAATATTGGCGCGGTCTTTACGATGTCTTAGAAGACAATGAGGAAGATGACCTACCTGAGACAACCAGAGGAAGTGAGATAGAAGACAAACGCGACACCTTACAGACAGTCAATGAAATGATTGTATCATTCCGAGCACACATGGTAGCAGCATACCGGAAAGAACCAATTTGGAAGAAGGTGAATGAGAATAAGGACTCCACAGGAGACCTGTCCTCTTACAAGGTTGCAAACGTAATGCTGTACGCAAAAACCAGATACGGAGAAGACTGCCTATACATCCCGAAAGGCTCCGCATACGGAAATACAACGTTAAGAGAGTATGTCATTAGCGAAATCCACAACAAAGACCACCACAGTGTTGAACGAAACTTATGGTACGCAACGGAGTACCCATTTTGGCCTGAAATGCGGAAAGACTTTAGAGCGTATGTAGCCCTGTGCCACACATGCCAGGTGAATAAGGAACCTACAAAATTGCCAGAAGGAAAGGCTCAAATTATTTCCCTGTTCTCAGAAATCTTCTAATCAATAGCCATTGATTTTGCGGGACCCTTCCACAATTCATGGGGATACGACACAATCCTAGTTGTGATGGATAGACTGTCAGGATTCACGTGGCTTATACCTACAACGAAGCAAGTAATAGCAATAGCAACCTGGGAACTGCTACACAACAAAACATTTACACCCCATGGCTACCCAATATCTCTAGTGAACGATGCGGACCCAAGATTTGAGTCACATGTGTGGAGACAATAGTGTCGATCGTTAGGCATTGAACATATCAAGGTGGCACCAGGCCATCATGAGACGAATGGACAGGTCGAAAGGAAAGTTCGAGAGTTAAAAAAAGGTCTCTGAAACCTAGTCAATGCCAGACCAAAGAATTGGTTTGATGCCATACCAGAAACAGCAGCATACCTGAATGCAGGATGGTCAGAGACTCGCAGTATGTCACCATATAAAGCCGTTTTCGGAAAGAATTACCCACTACTACCACTAGTAAACTTCGAAAACTCCGCAGTACCGGCTGCCGACGAATTACTAAACAGGCACCAAGCAATCCGGAACGCGGCATTCAAGGCGAATAGAATGGCATGATTTAGAAGCACGAGCACCGCAGCGAAACGACGCAGACACCATACACCGATAGGGAAGGGCAATTTGTTACTGGTATACGAAGCTTATTCGGAACAGAATCAGGACGTAGCAAGAAATTGCAACTGTGCTGGCGTGGACCATTCCAGACAATTGGATACGATGCGCATACACAAAACTACATGGTAGAAATGGATGGCAGAATGTACAGAAATCGAGAAGCGACATTTCATGCTTCCACTATGAAAGAATACCGCCCAAACGATGATGTCTCCTTCCCTGCCAGGAGCCATGCAAAACCACCCCCAATCGTGGTAAACGAGGAACCGGAATGGGAAGTGGAAACCATACGAGACCACAGAAGACGATATGACCATGACCAGTTCCTAGCGAAATGGGTGGGGTACCCAGAAATGGTAAATAGCTGGGAACCCCTTGAGGGATTGGAAAATGCGATAGAAGCAGTTAATCAATGGTGGAAAGACAACAAACCGGAGGACGAGCTACCCCCTGCGATGAACCATGTGATGGTCACGTGGAGCCCAACCCTACTAGAAATCCAACACCTGCGCCCAGACAAAGACCAAGGGATACAGGACGGATTCTGGTCAGCCCACTTCGAAAGCGATTTCGACAGCAGCGAATATGAGAACCGGGTAATAGAAGATGAAGCGGCATACCTAGCCAGGCTGGCCGAGGCGGAGCACGGGCAATAACGAAAGGAAAGAACATTCCATCCCACAGCCTTACGATATCAAACTATGAGCAAGTGCCTTGGAGACTGCGCCATCAGCTAATGGGACTATTGGTGAACTGTGATATTATCCCTAGATGATACCTTACACACCGACTATTCATACACATCTGCAACAAATGCGTAGAAATAACAACTGAATCGACTGGACGAATGTGGGGAGAATCAATGTCAAATGTTTTCCGCTTCGGTAGCGGGTGCTACCGGAGCACAGAAAAATATGAGGGTTGCATGGAGATGGAAGAAACCGAAATTAAGCAGCAACCCCCGTCCTATGAAGATCTAAGCGAGGCCAACACCTAAGCGAGGCCAACACCTAAGCGAGGTCACCACCGAAATATAAATACTACCCACCAACCCCCTAAACCATCGAAGAAAACAGACCACACTAGCTAACCTCCAAACCTTTAACCCCTTACAAAATTTTCACCATATTACAAATTTACCCTTACGCGAGAAAGAAAAACCAAAATGTCGATCTACGCAGAAGTCAGCATCAAGGGACGAGAGCTCATTTTTGGGGTACCTACTTTACTGAGAAATCATTCCAGAAGACACATACTGGAAGATTTTCTACATCGATCGCTGCGCGGATTGCGGACGAGTCGATGCCAAGACGGCAGAATTGGAGGACCGGATAGTTCGGAATTTTGTGGACCTGCCACATTACTGGGAGTCTGGTTGCTTTGTGTGCGGAGCGCCATACGGGGAGTGCTTGGAGAGATGGTTAGAAGGTGCAGAATGGATGTTGTAGGACGACTTGAGGTTGCTGCACGATAGCGATGACGATGGGGATGAGTCCTAAGTGGACTTTCAGGAGAATAGCGGAGTTACCGGCTATTAGGATTTCCTTGGATTGTTTTGTTTTGGTGAAATTGTTATTTTATTTTGGGAGTGTAACCGGTACGGGTTACTAGGATTTTATGTTTGGTTTCACAGTATTGTTTGATACTTGTAGTGTTTTGTGTGCTATCGGTTGATACACACATTGTTTTATGTTTAGTTTCACAGTATCATTTGATACTTGTACCGTTTCGTGTGCTATCAGTTGATACAGACAATGTTTTGCAATATCGCTCATACGGGAGATAAGCGATATGCTGTATTTAAAGACCGCTGATTCTCGTGATGGAAACAGGAGACTGCGACAGACAGTAGTCTTAAATATACTTGGTTGAACGGTTACTTCCTTGATCTCTTATTACACCCCGTTCGAAGCCTCCTTTAGCAATCAGCGCTCGCTTCGTGTGGATCACGAAGCACTCTGCTCCTATTATACCGCTACGTGACTAGGGCCTGGCCCAAACAGGTTACAGAAAGGGTAATGCCATAAGACAATAGAAGAGACCTGTGTCCATAAATGTCAGGCAGTAGCCGACTCTAAGGACAAGCGAGTCCGGACTAAGGCCCGATAGGTGACGAAGTCATTTCTAGCAAGGCTCACTTAATTTGTTAAGAGGAAATATAGGTTGTATCGTAGAATGAATATATTGATAAGATCTCTTCTCCGTCGCTGATGATCTATGTAAAGTGTGGGAGGCACCTCGATATCTATATTCCCCATCTAGATGTTCGCGGCCTCTCTATTCCTCCCATTTTTCCTCTGTGGGAACTTCGTAGACCCTGAAAAACTTTACCCGGCTTGACTCTGATTCTTCCGGATAGCGGTGAGGGTGTCCCATCCCTCTCCTTGCGGCGTCCGTGCTAATTGTAGCTACTCGAACCCTTTCACCATGGCAAGCGGTTACTGGTCCTATCTCTGCATACGAAGTGTTCAGCTCTGATGACAGACTTATCAAGGCAGACGGATTTCTCATCCGTCTGCGTCGACCTTGCACGAAGCATGTTCCTGTTTTATCACGCCAATGGCCGCTAGGCCTCGTTGCGCTCAGGGTTGATTCTCTCATGTGGTCGATACTCATCTGACTCGACCTTATCATGCCTTTGTGCGTGGGTGAACGATCGTCTCTTGGGCGTCATCCCCTTATCAGGAATTCCCTCTGCATTCCTCCACAAACTGACTGGAAATTTGGTCTTGCTGCCCACATGGCAGCCGGGAACTCCTATTAGTGTAGCCGACCTCCCCCTAGTTGACATCCATCCGTTGGCGCAGCTGAGGGATCTTTGTATGCGTTTATCTCCACAACCCACCGACCAATTTAGTTCCTTTGACCTTGTCCGCATAGTCGTGAGTTCTCTCTTGAGAATTCTGTCAAAACCCCTTGGTCAGTGACCTTCGGTGGTAGTGTAAATGCGGGTTTTCTGCCAGCGTCGTATTGGTAGAAATCAACTCTTTCTCCAAATACTCTGATGGACCCTAGGATCGAACACGTGACCTTTTTCCAATAATCACGTGACATGCCCATTACGCTATGCCAGTTCGTCTTATGTGTAACACGAGCTCCACTCTCTAAGAGTTCGACCCAAATCTCTAAAATCTATTTTCTATGATAGTGTACAAACCAAGTTCTTTTTTAAGGACTGGACAAGATAGGGTGAAAAACCTCTGCGCGTTTACTTGGCCATGTCTAGGAAAACCTTTCCTTGTCATCCTTCCTCTATATCTGCGGCATCTCTGGATTGTTCCTGTAGAACCCTTCTACCAACTCCGCCACATGCCCCAAATGTTTCGGTAGCTCCCATGTGTTTTCATCCTCTGGGCACCTCCGCCACTTCACAAAGTACCCAAGTTCACAGATCCTCTTAGTGCGTCCCCGAACCCTGCGAGTGTACGAAATGACCTCGCTTTTGACTATCGTTTCAACCTCCTACTCTGAGTCACCATCTATCTCCTCTGGTGCTCTGGGAGGTTGCTCCCGAGCCGGTCGAACCGAAATTCGGTAAGGCTTTAACAACGATACATGGAAGATGGGTGTATCTTTCAGCGTTCCGAGATTTCCAGCTTGAATGCTCGGTTGCCGCGTGGCTCCAGGAGTTTGAAGGGCCCGTATAGTTTTGTGCTTAGCTTTTTGGAAGGTCGTTTGGTACCAATGTTCTTGGCATTTAGCATGACCAAGTCGCCTGCCTGAAAGTTTGGCTGTGGCCTCGCTTTCTGGTCGTGGTACCGCCCCATTGCTTCTCTAGTTGCCTTCAAGGTGGCCATCGCCTGTCCATGTATCTCCTTTATCCAGTGAGCATACGTGGTGCCTCCAGGATTTCGAGCTTCTCGCTCCTTCACCCATTCCGTTTGTGGGTGGTATCCGTAGTTTGGGTAGAAGGGGGTTAG
Source organism: Tuber magnatum (assembly GCA_003182015.1). NCBI lineage: Eukaryota > Fungi > Ascomycota > Pezizomycetes > Pezizales > Tuberaceae > Tuber > Tuber magnatum. Next base: position 2,947 of record PYWC01000093.1, on the reverse strand, counting down.
TCCATACGCACTCATAATGGAGTTATTGTAGGCATGCTCCGCTAGCGGGAGCAGTTGGTACCAATTATCCTGATCGTAGTTGACGAAGCTTCGGAGATAGCCTTCCAGCACTTGGTTGGTTCTCTCTCTCTGTCCTTCCGTTTGAGGATCGTATGCCGTCGACATCTTCCTTCTGATGCCTAAGAGTTTGTAGAGGGATTCCCCAAATTCTCCCAGGAACTTTGCGTTCATGTTGGAGATGATTTCTGTCTGTAGCCCTTGCAGTTTCTACACTTCCCGGAGGAATACCTGGGCTACGTCCTTTGCCGTTGCATTTTCCCTTGGGCCTACGAAGCGGGCCATTTTGGTGAAGGGGTCGACTACCAACCATGATCTGAGTGTTCTCTTCTGACTTCGGTAACTGAGTTATGAAGTCGGGAGAGATAGACATCCACACCGCATAGGGTATTTCCAAGGGCTGTAGAAACCCATATCTTGCGTGCCATGGGGCTTTATTGTGTTGACACTTATCGCACAATCGTGCATAGTCGTTCACCCATTCCGTGAGTCCCTTCTAGTAAAAGTCTCTTGTTGTGATTTCTACTGCTTTTTCCTGGCCGAAATGCCCTCCGACCTTGGAGTCCTGGCTGCTTTGGGCAATCAGTGTTTGTAGGGCATTGTCCTTTAGGATGAACAGCCGTTCTTTGTAGTATAGGAGGCCATTCGCCAAGGTCCAATGCGTTGGCATTTCCTTTCCCTCATCCCGCAGTCTTTCCAACCCCTTTCTCCTCATCTTCCATTCCTGGTCCGTCTCTCCCTTCTCCTCCACCGGTCTTAGGAATTGGGCATCAAATTTCCGTGCTGTTGCCTTGATAACTACGGCATTGGTCACTACAGTTTCTTCCATCGTCAGGGCTGTGTATCGTCCCTGATCGAACTCATCGAAGTATTGGTTTAGCCCACTTTCTTCCTTTAAACGACTGGCTTTGGCTTGGGTTTCAACTACACTGGTTCCCGTGCTCCCGAATCCTGCCTGGCCCCTTTCGGTCTCGTCTAGCTCCATCACATCGTGAGGCTCCCCATCGTGAATCCTCTCTATCACAAGTTGGGCAACTCGTTCTCCCTTCTCCACATGGTAGTCCTGGTCCTTCAGGTTCAACAGTAACATCTTTACCTCTCCTCGGTAGTCCTGGTCAATGACTCCTGCCCCAACCATGATCCCATGGCGGACGGCAAGGCCACTCCTTGGGGCTACTCTGCCGTAGGTTCCTGTTGCTAATGCTAAGGCTATTCTGGTGGCTACTGTTGCTTGTCCATGGGCAGGTACTACTGCTTCTTCTAGCGCGTAGATGTCGTGTCCTGCCGCCTTGTCTGAGTCCCTTGTTGGAATTCGAGCTTCCGGGTATAGCCGCATGGCACGGGTACATTCAGGCTCGGGTGTCCTCTGCTCTAGACCAGGTTCCTCTTCTCGTCCTACCACTATAACCATGACCTGGTTGAAATGTCTGGGGTTTAAAATTGAGAGCTTCTCGGTTTGTGCAGCTTCCCCCGCTCGGGACGGTACTCCGGCCGTCTGCCCAGTGCATCCGGCTTTCCGCCACTCGACCCTGGGTGGTACACGATTTTGCAGTTGAAATCTGCCAACCTCTGTGCCCACCTTATCTGCCTGGTACTCCAGGCCTTGGTCGTGAGGAAGTATTGTAGATTCTGATGGTCCGTAAATACCGTGATAGGTTCATTGGTTCCGCCAGGTAGTGACGCCATTCCTTGAATACTTCAACTATGTCAAGCAACTCTTTATCGTGAACGTCATAGTTGCATTCCGCCGAGTTGAGCTTTCGGGAGTGAAATACTATCAGGTACAGGCTTTTTTTCAATGTATTGTGATAGGATGCACCCTAGCTTAAAATCACTTGCATCCATTTCCACTACTGTGTTCCGGTCTGGGTGGAAATGTGCCAGGATAGGCGCCGTCACGAACTGTTCCTGCAGGAATTCGAAAGCCTCCTCCTGCTCCTTTCCCCAGCGGAATCCCTTGAGGTCACCTTTCGATAACTCGGTTATGGGTTTACAAGTCCCTGAGAAATTCTTGATGAATCTCCAGTAGAAATTTACAAATCCCATAAAGATTTGTAAGTCCTTTATGGACTCAGGTCTCTTCCATTCCGTTATGGCTTTGACCTTTCGATCACTTATGGTGGTCCCATCCGTCTTCACTATGTATTACAGTAATTCCACCGTCTTGGTGTGGAATACTGACTTAATAATAGACAGCACTAAGCGATCTTGCCGCAACTCGGTTAGGGTTAGAGTTAGGCACCGAGCGAAGCGAGGCGCGAGAGGTCAACTGTGTTGACGAAGAAGAGAGAGGGTGAAGAGGAAGAATGTTTGGTGAGGAGCGCAGACAGAAGTGATAGCAGCGGGGGTATCACTTTAACCGTATCGTCACCGTGTTCTGGAGACTCTTCAGTACGCTTCCACGGGGGATACTTATAGACATTAAGCCAAAAATCCCAAGGATATTGGTGTGGGTGCAGCCGTCAGGAAGTTCTCCAGAACGGGCAATGTTTCTGCCGCGACGGTGAGAAACAAAAGGTGTGGGTGGGAGTCCTAATTGCGTGAGGGTTGCGCAATTAATTTCGTGCGTCGGCGACCTCGTATTCTTAGCGAGGTGTGGGTGCATGGCAGCGATCCCTAGATAAGCCGGCGGAAGCGGACGGCATGCCGAAAAGGGTAGTGTAATCTCCGCATATGCAGTGAAAAATTCTTCCCTTTTCGTGCATTAGGGTTAGCCACCAAGCGAAGCGAGGTGGTGGTTGGGTTAGTACTGTGTACTAACGTCGAAGGGGGAGCAGGAAAAGTCTCAAAGAAGATGGTGTTTGGCGTTGACGAGGACAGATAAAAAGTGATATATCTGGCGGTTCGCTCGTTTCGTCACCGTGTTCTGGAGACTCTTCAGTACGCTTCC
>PYWC01000092.1:676664-704682 GCA_003182015.1 Tuber magnatum | reverse complement strand
TTTCTCTGCTGTGGCACATGGGTTTGGTAAACTCGGGTTTCATACAGGATAGCATCCTTCCGTTCGGCCCACTTGACTATCTTGTCAAAGGAATCGTCATCCTCCTCCATGGGTTCTACCTCCTGATGTAGTCTGGGATGCATTGCTTCACACAATCTTTCTCTCAGCGTATACTGAGACACTGTTCCGGTTGGCAATCATCCATGATACATCAAGCAATCCGTCCCAACCAGCGTTATTCTTTCTGTCTTGCCATTTCATACTTGCTGGATATCCTTGAACCTTTTGTATAGTTCCTCCGTGTTCCGTGAGGATTGGAATCTATCTCTTAAGTACTTTATCAGGGTCGTTCCTCTGATGTTTTCCCTACTCTGATAGTGGTTCATTGCTTGGTGGTATGCCTCCTCTGCCTTTCCGGTACAGCAGCTGCCGAAGTACGCTCCGCTTCCTTCCTTGGTTTTGTCCACTCCATGTAAGGTAAGGTATTGCAAAGTTGTTATGACCCACCGGTCAAGTACTTCAGGTTTTAGGTCGTCTTTTTCGCCCGAGAACGACGGTGGTAGTAGAAGTTTGATTTTAGGTCCTGCTCGCCCGGCCCCTGGGCTGGGCGGTCTGATGGATTCACCTTCGGACACCTCGTGGTCAGACTCTTCGTTCCTCGAACTGTCATCTGAGGAGCTTTCTGGAGAATCGCTAGGATTATTATCTGGTGGCTGCCTTACTACCGAGTGATCTGATCCTTCTTCTTCACTTTCTTTCTTCTTAGGTGGTTCGATAGGTTTGCTGTCTTTCTTCGGTGGTTGTGCCGGTCCCTTCCCTTTACTGGGGCTGGTGGGAAATAGCCCAGGAAGGGGGGTTGCTGCCTTCACTAATTCGCCAGTCGACTCACAGAAGATCTGCTTGCCCTAGTCTCGCGCAAGTTGTGGTTCCGCTTCGTCGATCGCAAAATCGCTCTTTGGCCCTATCCGTTTCTTAGGTTGCCTTTTCGTGGTAAGGCCTTCTCGTGGGACCTGCTTCCCACTCCGAGTCTCTAATGACTCAATTTTGTCGTTTGGCGGAGCCGAACTTCTCGTGGTTCTGCCGCTCCCCGGTGCTAGCTTCACTTATTGGACCTTTTGTAGGTTGATCAGGCCAAGTCCCTGCAGGTTTATTAACCACTCGCTCAGGTTAAAAAAATGTAACGTGTTTGGGCCAGGCCCTAGTCACGCAGCGGTACGATAGGAGCTGATGGCTTCGTGATCAACACGAAGCGAGCGCTGCTCGCTAAAGGAGGCTTCGAACGGGGTGTAATAGGAGATCAATGAAGTAACCGTTCAACCAAGTATAGTTAAGAATACTGTCTGTCGAAGTCTGCTGTTTCCATCGCGGAAATCAGCGGTCTTTAAATACAGCATATCGCTTATCTCCAGTATGAGCGATATTGCAAAACACTGTCTGTACCAACCGATAGCACACGAAACATTACAAGTATCAACCGATACTGTGAAATCAATCATAAAACAATGCGTGTATCAACCGATAGCACACGAAACACTACAAGTATCAAACGATACTGTGAAACCAAACATAAAACAATATCTGTATCAAGCGATAGCACACGAAACACTACAAGTATCAAACGATACTCTGAAACCAAACATAAAACAATTTGTGTATCAAGCGATAGCACACGAAACACTACAAGTATCAAACGATACTTGTGAAACCAAACATAAAATCCTAGTAACCCGTACCGGTTACAGGATCTAGCATGATAGTTTTATAAAATAGTACAGTAGTCACAATGTCCATACTATACAAAAAGATACAAGTCAAGTACATGGTACAGAAACCATATTGAAACGGAGCACCCAATCTTTGTACAGCCTAAAAGGATTCTACGACAAGCAATCAAAGACCAACCGCAACCCCTAGATCCATTTCCGGAAGCAAATGAACTATTCGATTCAATTGACCTTTCAGAGATAGATTATGAGCTGGAATCAGATCAGAGTGAAGTAGATTCTGATGTTGAGAGTCTCAACCTCTTTGAGAGTAAAGGAGGTTTTATAGAGTTGGATGAATCGCCCGCAGCAGCAAATCACAACACTGCAGGAAGAGTTCTCCGTGATGCGGTACAGCACGAAAAGGCCGAAGATGAACTATGGGAACTCTTTCAAAACAAGATTGACTTCGAACTTGCCCAATGGTTTATTAAAGCAAAAGTACCTAAAGAGCATATTGACAGGTTTCTCAAGAAGGATTTAAGGCCAGAGAACAGTACGATTAAGTCTGTCTACCATCTCCTTCATGCAGTTGATGAGCTAGAATCGGGCTTGGGAATAAAAAGTTGGAAAGAGGGCTTGGTATCATTCCATGAGCTTGTAAGTAGATCAATTTGTATAAGGTATTTAACTAACACATAACAGGACCTTGAGGACAGATCTCAGCCAGAGGTTCCTGCGTCTACAAAGAGAATTCTTTTACCGCAATCCTGTTGATTGTGTCAAATTCCTTCTTAGTCAAAAATGCTTTGCACAGGACATAGTTTATACCCCAATAAAGGAATGGAATAGTGAAATACCTCCCAGGAGGGTGTATTCGGAGATACATACAGCTGATTGGTGGTGGGAGACTCAGGTAGGTTACAATTGGACATTCTGAGGTCTGAATAGACTGTAAGAAAGTACTGGCATATTTGTACTAACAATATAAAAAGGATATTTTACGCGAAGGAGAAACACTTGTACTGATCATTTGTTCTTTAGATGTTACATTTCTTACGAACTTCTCAGGAGATAAAAAAGCCTGGCCACTTTACCTGACTATTGGCAATATCTTGTCAAAAACAAGAAATAAATCGTCCAAGCATGCAACTGTCTTATTAGCACTTTTGCCTGTCCCATTAAAGATGCTCGGGGTAGTATCAAAAGATTCGCAACAACCAGAAGTGAACAATAATATTCTTTGTCAGCTTATAGAGACTATTTTTGCTCCATTAACTGCTATTGCACAAGCTAGAATTGAGGTCGAATGTGCCGATAGCAAGGTTCAACAATGTTTTCCATATCTTGTAGCATAGATTGCAGATCATTTGGAAAATGTTACTTTGTATGGAATTCAGCAGAATCAACGTGCGGTTTGTGAGACTCCACCAAATCAGTTGGGAGTCTATATGGGACATTCTGCAGCTAAACGGTATTACACAAGAAGTCGAACACTTTTCACCAGATATTTTAATAGGGACAGGGAAGCCAGTAAAGATTTGACTAGTCTCGGATTTAGATTCCTTCCAAGTGTCTTTTGGAGAATTTCTAACATTGATCAAGCCTGCTTGCCAAAACCAGATATCCTACACGTCGTCTACCTCGGAATATTCGAAACACATCTCATGAAGTGGGTAATTGGATTTCTCAAGAAGTACAAGAGACTACAGACTTTTGATGCCATTTGGAAGAGTCTGCCAGCCTATCCCGGATATTCACCACCCAATAAAGAATACAGTAGGGTTTCGCAATAGACTGGCAAAGAAATGAGGAATTTGGTTAAAGTTCTCTTGCCATATTTTGCTACCGCACTTTGTCATCCCAGTGTCTCTAAATATCAAATGTTTACCAGGGCGCTGGCTTGTGTTCGATTAATTATCGACTTGACGCTTATGGCACAATATAAATGTCATACTGATGAGACAGTTTTATACCTTGCGCAGTACCTTAAAGCCTTCCACGATCACAAAGATGTCTTTAAAGACTACCGGAAGGATAAGTTGACAGCCCGAAAGGTACGAGAAGTAAGGTCGAGAATAGGGAGTACAAATGGTCATATACTTAATCAACATCGACTTTCAGGTGTCATCATGGCTCAGAGATGGCACATTGCGGACGAACGGCATCAAGAGCTTGAGGCTGTAGCGGGAGATATATATGATGAGGATGTCAATTTCAACTTCATTAAGATATACCTATTAAGTCATTTTGGAGACCATATACGGTGGTTTGGAAACATCCAAATATATTCGACCAAATCAGGGGAGAGCAGCCATAAGACCATGGTTAAGGAGGGCTATAGACATTGGATTAGCAATTAGACGACCAAAGGGGCTTACACCAATTGTTGATGAAATCGTGCAGTTCAAACTATTGCTAAAAGATTTACCAGAACTCATAGTGGATTATTATCAGCGGAAATCAGCCAGAGATCACACTTTCAATAAAGACTCTATTTGGAAGTTCCCACTGGAAATCTGCTGTGTATTACGGGTTCCGGTAGAAGACTTTCAGGACTCAAAGGAGCTCACATGGTACATTCTCCACTGTACAGGAACACAGCTCTGGAAATTGACAGAATATAGTAGGAATGATTGGGTATGGGTGGATTCTGGTAATGTAAACATCTATAGAGCACTTAGGGGACTCTATCCAGCTTGTTTGGTATCGGTTCTAAAGGTTCCCAATATTATTACAGGCTCAGTTGACCGGCTTGTACTTGTAGATAGGCTTTACATTGAGAATTCAGGGAAAATTAGCGATATTACTGGACTGGTTACCGTCATATTAGGGACAGGACAGAGATCGGCAACAACACAAATTGTAGCAAGTATCAAACGCATCTTGGAAATGGCACATCTAGTTCCAGAGTCTACAGGAGCTAGGAATAGCTGTTGGTATGTAAATAATAGGATTGATTTAGAGACGTTTAACAGAATATATTGAAAGATTGTAGCCGAATATATCTTTATAATAGGCTTAAACCTCTACAGTAAAATACAAATAAGCTGAACAAGGGTACAAAGAAAGAAAGGCGAGCAGAAATGGAAAGGTTTAAACGAGAATGGACTGGTGAGGTAAAGAAAGGACCATGGGAGATAGATTATAGTGCAAGAATACCGAAAATCATAAAATAAGTGGAGTAAGGAACCATGGTTCAGTAATGAAAAGCAGAGAGTGACCACAAAGAACAGTGGAATGTGTAGAGGGTTGCTGGGTATAGACAGAGTCCCTAGGGAAATGAGGGCCAGGACGGAAAGACAAGGTTACAGGGAATGACCAGTAGAAGCAAGACGCTGAAAGTGTGGTGAGGTTTATCCCGCCACGCTAGTCCGGATAGATACCTTTCAACATCGCAACAGTGATTGTGGAAAAGGGGTAAAGATATTGGAAGGTCAGCGCAATGGGGAGGCAGAAGAACCCGCGATGGCTACAGGACCAATGCAAGGTGCAAATGAGCCTTACAGAAGCACAATAGAGTTCTGGCGTGATATAATATTAAGTGATATATGTGAGGTAGAGGGAGAGGAAGCTATGTTAACCACTACAGGAAGATATTAGGTAATATATGAGGGAGAATTTTTTTTGCTGATGTTGCTACTAAAAGGTTTTCTGCAGTCCATATCTTTGGAATTGAAGGAACTCTAGAACTTCAAGATGGTGTACAAGATCTTGTCCTTTTGGATTTCTCCTCTTCGAGTTTAATAGTCATCACATATCATGAATTCCTAAATTATTTGTTAGCTATTTCAATATTCAAAATACTCTGAGTTCAAAAGACATTATCTTTTGTCAAGATTCAATGCTTAAACCTTGTTGATTGATACTTGGATAAGACTGGCCAGTATCTAAGAGCTTTAGTCATATTATCTCTTTCCTCATTTACCTTCTCTTGCACTTCTTGCTCCACCTTCTCCTGCCATCCAGACTCTAACTCTTCCTCTGCCACCCATTTTTCATCTTCAACCTCTCTCTCCTCCACTTCTTATCCCCTAACTTCTGCATTCCTTATTCCTTCAACCTCCTCGATTTCCTCATCTCTCCTATCTCTTTTCACTTCAAGGTTTGCTATTCTATTCCCCTTCACATCTTGACATTCTCCTTCTTGGGATTCTCTTCCATCTTTCAGTACTTGCAATTGAGCTTTCTTGTTTCTACTCCAAATTGTCTGCCAACATGGGGCTTTCCCCCCTCTTCCTGTCCCACTAAGACTTACATCTAATTCAATACAATTTCAATTTTTACAAAATTAGTTTCAGGTCTAGCTGACTATTATAATTCAAAAAGCTTTGAGAAAATATATGGGAAAGAATGACTTACTTCTTTGTGACCTCTGGCTCTGGTGTCAAGGCTCGCTCTTCAAGCTGAACTAGATCAATGCATTTTTTGGGTCTGCTACTACCAAGATAGCCTGTAAGATAACTCTGTCATTTGCATTGTCCAATTCTGGCCATTGGGGAGATGTTTATGTTTGTAGTATACTATATCAGTATAATATATCATGCTTCTTCATATAATTTACTTTAATTAACTTACATGCTAAATTTATGATTACTCAGCAATTGTATGTTGCATTTCAATGCCAAGCCTTAGATTTTACACCAAAAATTCAAGTTTTCAATCAAGGATGCCACTTCTGGTACTTGCTTCTACTAAATTAAAAAAATGTACTTTTATTCTATGTTACTTGCTCTATATTTCTACATTTTTTTTTACCTAAGTTGGACCACTATTGGGAGGGTGATGTTCAATTGAAAACCCCCCTAAATGAGGTTAACACTTATGCGTTCTTGCTCTATAAACAGTGTCTGCCTCGATAATTGAGGTATTATAGAAGTGCGAGGAATATTGAGGGTGGTATGGTAGTGGCTCCTTGTTACTATACTTGAACTTTTTACCCATTCTCTCACACACCTATAAGTATTTGAGTTCTGTCAAGCAGATATCTTTGGTATGAACCGCGGTGTGGGCAGGTGACAAAACCGCTCCTGCGATCTGTAGACAATCACATCTCGAACGTTCGTTCCCCAAGCCCTCGTGCGCACTACCTGTAACGACCCTACTTGGGGGTGAGAATATCCTGCAACCCTCGTCTGGATGCTACTTCGGCTCTCTCTGACCCCGATGGGCATTTGGGGAGTATCATGGATCTTTGCGGGGGAGGGCCTATCACATGACCCTGCGCGCGGGTTCGCTGAAAATCTATATATGATACTGGGGCTGAGCTTATTACACCCGGAGTTAGATAATATCTTCCTGCAGTTCCAGGTACCCCTTGAGAGGGTTTACCTCCACATCGTATTGTTTGCTTAGGTTGATAATCGAACCGCTGGATCTGATAAAAGGAATATTAATAGAACTCGAGGGACGCAGCTCTCGTTCCTCTGTACCGGTGTCGTACCAGACTTTCTCCGGTTCGGGTTTTTTAGTCCTCACATGCTTATAGACCTACGCTAACACGGTAAAGTCCACCAGCCGGTAGATTTGGGGTCTCCGCTCTCCCAAACCCGAGAGAGCAGTCCTTCTTATCGCTAGTCAAACCGGTCCGGGAGAGAGTTGGGTAACTTGTTAATAGCCGGTTCCCCTCCTATTAACTTTTATTTTTAGTTTCAACTTATGTATATAATATGAGTTATTAACCACTTATCTGTATCCTCTACACAAGATACACTATTTCAAATTCAAGCTCACAAAATCAGCATTTCTTGTAATTGAATCACAAGATATGTCAGATAAATCAGAATCAGATTCTCTAGCCAAGTCCTCAGAATCACTCTCAAGTATCAAGATACCTCTATTATTTTCTCACTGTAGTCCATCTGCTTGCTCAGTATGTTGCTGTATCTTATTTATATCCCTGTATCCCCTGTTGCTAGCATTCTAATCACCAAACGATTGAGGATCAATCCTATTACTAGGTGTGATAGAAGTAGGCTCTAGCTGTAATAAGGCTTATAATAGGTCCAGTGGTGGCTGCAGTAACTCCAAATCTTTTGCTATAGGATACTTTTTTGGATCTGGAATGGGGATTTGGAGCTGAACAGAAACATTTCTGGCCTTAGCTTGCATCTTCTTGATTTGCTGTACTTATTCTTCTTCAGCCTTGTAAGCATTAATCCCACAATGTTTTAATGCTGCTTTGGCCTTATTGACAGCAATCCGAATATTTTTCTGAACTTTCTTGATTGCTGTAGCCTTCTCCTTCTCCTCTTTTTCCTTCTTTCGTAGATGTACTACCTCAATAGTAATAATTCCACTTTTCTGTATTACATATCTAGACTTGACTTTATGTCATAACTCTTCATATACTCAAGTTTGAATACTGAGGTATATTTCTTCTTGTAGTTGTGCTTGGACAAAGAGAACTTGTATTCCTTCTGCCCATATTATAAATCATGTCTTAGAACTGGAACTGAAGATCTGAGCCTTTGTAGTCTACTCTGCTAGTCTCTTTTGAGACTACAAGTAACTACTAGAATGTTCTAGAAGTTCCAAGTCTCTATTCTCTTCAACAGATATTCAAGTTGGCTAGAAGCATTCTCAGGATTACCACTTGACTGTCTTGACTCTTCCATAGTATCCTTAGTCTTATTATTATAATAACACAACTTTTCAATGTCGCCTTACATGATACTAGAAACATTCTGGACTTTCTGAAAGAATTTTTAATAGTATGAACCTTGAAGGTCTGCTCACATATAGAGTCCAGGTCATGGAAGAATAAAGATATTGTATATTTAATTTCAAGGGAGTGGAGCATATTGTTGATTGTCTTGTTATGATAATGTTTCCATAGATGGAAAACTCCAATGTCAAGAGGTTGTAGAATATGAATTAAATGGTAGAGAAATTTGAACACAATTGTAATCGGTACAGGTACTCAGTTATGTTTTAAGTTTTGTTTTATAGTATCATTTGATACTTGTTATGTTTCAAAGATATCACTTGATACTTTGAATGTTCCATGTCCCATTCTATAGTACCACTTGATACTTTGAATGTTTTATGTTTTGTTTCATAGTATCATTTGATGCTCGCTATGTTTCAAAGGTATTGTTGAATACTTTGAAAGGGACTATATTATCGCTCATACTGGAGATAAGTGAGAGCTTGTATTTAAATACCCCTGATTCCATGATGGAAACACCAGACTTTGACTGACAGTATTCTGAATATACTTGTTTGAACAGTCACTTCTTAATCTCCTATTACACCACTTCAAAGCCTCTTTTAATCTACACAGCTCTTATCTCTTGCTGAGTAAGCAGGCCACCTGTTACTATCATACTTGAAGCATGATTAGCATCCTAGGTGTGAACATGTTACAAGAATAATATGGTTGTTATGATATTTGATGGTAAAATCAGGATGTTGGTATGTAGTATGACTATTGAGAAGCAGCATTCACTAATGCTTATCTGGCTCTGCTTCAACATGCTAAATAAAGTGATTAAGCCAAGCAAGAGCAGTATTTTTATTGGTATAACTTGTAGGAGAGACTGTAATAACCTCAGTTCCAGTAAGATTTTCATATACCCAACTTTCTATAATTTTCTCTCTAGGACAAATAATCAGAGGAGGAGGGGAATGACTTCTATTCGCATATATCACCTCAATCATTGTCAAAGACTTGCAGTTCTCAGTGCTTGACTTGGATCATATAGATCCTTGACTTTGGAGGGAACAATTGTAACCAGTACAGGCACTAGGTTATGTTTATGTTTTGTTTTACAGTATTGTTCAATACTTGTTATGTTTCAAAGGTATCACTTGATACCTTGAATGTTTTATGTTTGATTTGATAGTATCATTTGATACTTGTTATGTTTTAAAGGTATCGCTTGATACTTTGAATGTTTTATGTTATCGCTCATACTGGAGATGAGTGAGAACTTGTATTTAAACACTGCTGATTCCACGATGGAAACAGCAGACTTTGACTGACAGTATCTTTAATATACTTGAATAGTTACTTCTTGATCTCCTATTACACCCTTTTAAAGCCTTCTTTAGTCTACACAGCTCTCGCCTCTTGCCAAGCAAGTAGGCCACCTGCTACTATTGTACTCGAAGCGTGATTAGCACCCTAGGTGTGAACACATTACAGCAATGACAATTTTACCAGTTGGACATCCAATTCTGACCTCTGATTCATCTATATTATAAATATATTTAGTTCTGTTAATACTATATTTGGTCAAAGTATTCTGATAATTTTGGAAAAAGGTTTTCAGGTCTTCCTTAGTATATGCCATAATCCAAACTGGTGCAATTGGTTTTGTCTTAATTGTATGTAGACTTGGATTTTTTTTAAGCTATTGGTGAAACCAAACTCAAGATGGTGGATTCAATTACTCTGCCTTGTAGAGGTGACAGATTGCAGTATAAATTATCAAGAGTGAAGCTCCAATTCCCATTTCCTATTGCTGATAACAGAATTGATAAATAGCTTCCTCTTGCACTTTGGCCAAAATCAAATTATTCCTATCCTGTTAGTTGAAGCTTCCTCAGGAATTGAGGGTTCTGTTTCAACTTTAAAGTTGACATGACCAGATTGAGGTTGCATTTACATCAAAAAGTTGTGCTGCAGTACTTGCTGTTTCAGATGGTACTTTCTCTAGCTACTCAAGAGCTTTACTCAATCACTATTTTATTTCAAGCTTTTCAGATATATTAATAATTCTAGTTGTGGGTTCAAGGTTGTTCTAGTATTATTCTTGTTAAAAAGAAGCAAGAGAGTGCACTAGGTTGAAAAATTATAATGTTGATAACTCATATTATATACATAAGTTGAAACTAAAAATAAAAGTTTTTGTTGTCTTGTACCTGCTTTTCCATTCTACATAGAACAAAAAAAAAAAAACCTTATGTGGCGTTGCACTTGCTTTTCCCGACTATGAGCGAAGCGAAATAGGAGGGGAACCCGCTATTATTTACTCTACCCTACGCTATCCTAAGCTAACAAACAGGCTCCAAGTGCTTGCCATCCCATTCTTTCTGGAGACTCAACTCGTCTGAACCGTCTCTAACCTTTTCGCAAAGCCCTGCCGCCGAGCCTGAGTGAGTCACTCCGGAGCAGCAGACTACACTGCCACCTCGTGCACGGACCTTTGGACGATATGGTTAATTAGATCGTTATTCGCTCATTACGTACGAGTGCCGTAAAAGCTCGTGGAATCCACTATCTCTGTAGTATGGGTTCATTTCCGCTTCCCTCACGATAAGTTCGGTCCGGCTGGTTAACTGAATTGCGAATACCGGTTGGTGAGATCCCACACGCTCTAAACACTAGGGCTTCACTGTCCGGGGAAATTACTAATCATTCTCAGGAGCTTTTGACTCAGAATCTAGAGATTACGGGGCGGCGGAGGTAATGGGTTTCAGGAGTTTTTAAGGGTTGCTTTTCTACCTAACTTACGGTAAGGAGGCTCAGTCATAAGATACCTGTATGGTAGTGGGGCAACATGAGAATGCATCTGCTATCAGAGGATAAGAGGTGAGTAAGAGAAGAAAGTAGGAACAGTAAGAATCGGTGCGAATCAACTCGGGGGTGTGGTGGTAGTTTTTACATAGAACATATTATTCAAGCAGCCGAAGGTACAGAGCCGATCTTAGGAGGACACACATGAATGAAAACTCATAGGATAGAGGGATACCTAGGAAAACACCACCTAAGTTCCCCCTAGTACTGCACTAGTAATCGCACTCCTGGATAGTGGTGGGAGGGTGGATACTACCAAATGTACCAGAGAAATGCGCTCTCAGTATTTTGAACCTCAGTATAACCACTTACTATGACACTCTTCCTTTGCCCAAAACAGCCATTTTTGCCCTGTCATATACAACCCGGGGCTCCTGTTCTGACAGTGTATTGCTGGCAGAGCAGTAGGTAGGTTAAGCGAGTTTGCGAACTAGTATCCCAATGCGCGCTGCATGCTGATTGACTGATGGGTCCGTGCGTATAATAATATGATTTTGAATTTTGCTCTGCCATCCTCTAACGAGTGATGGTGCGTGAAGATTAAGTTATTTATTGAATGCGTACCTAATGGTTTATGAGACTCGGGGTTGTTTCTTAAGGGATGACATGGCTTGATGAATGCTACTTGGGGAGAGGTAGTTTCCTCCGCCTTTGCGCAGCCACCACCAAGTGAACTTCCAATGTACCCTCCTTTCTGTCCGACGGACTATCAATCACTTACAAGCAATCCTATTCATCATTGATTCATTAATTTCGAGATATGATACTGTACACTCACACCCCGCTATCCCGTATCTCGACGATCCGAGCACCTCGTTGTCCCGTCTAAACCGCTGCGGTACTGAAATGAAAATACTATCTCTACAATTGATGATTCCAGATTAACACTGGTTTTAAACCTAGGCTCCGAGAGTTCAGTGTGTTGATCTGTCTGATGCAGTTGAGCTAAGTAAGTCTGCCACTGACTTTGATGAATTGCGAATAAGCTCGAATCTCCTATCCACTCTCCGCTTCAGTATCCACTTAGGCCTGCTTCGATTCGGTGCCACAAGACATAATCGGGGGCCGCGCAATTACGGATGACCTGCTCTATCGAAGAATACATTGAAAAATTCCAGTTCATTACCGGTATATTATTTGTCTATCTTTACCATGTTCATATGGGTTAAAGGAACATGTGCCTGAGCTCTGCCAAGTTCCTTGACTTTTAATGGAGGGTTGAGACAACCCATTGCCAATTGGGCAAAGCACATGGGATCCCAAGCCGGAGGAAGAAGCATGTCTCAGAGGCAGGCGGGAAAGCATATCTCCAGTTGCCGGGGCAGAGCGGGGTCATAGCTCTGAAACCCAGAGCTCACAGACCCGCAATAGATATTCCAGCTTTTGGCTCTCTGATGACCAGATCACCACGCTTCCTACAACCGGCTTCCTGCAACCCGCTCCCTACTCTTCGCGTTCTTTATCACCCACCCGCCATCCCTGCAGGACTGCCAGGCGCCCGCATTGCCATCTTGGGATACATCTGCGGTAACCTTCTCCCATGGCAAGGGCAGCGGCTCCGTTACCAAATGCCTCCGACAGTGGAACAGCTCAACGGCGGAGCGAGAAGATTGGAAATGGCTTTCCTTGGATTTCCTTTGGCATTATGTACTCTGATTTGCGTTGTGTTTTTCTTTCATTTCTTGCTTAGCTACCTTCAATATACTCGTTCAAGCTTTAGGAAATTAGCTGTATCTGGAGTCACTCACCATCGCCCTCACACTCGATTGTATCCATACCCTATTATGGTTCCTGTTCTCATACTCATACTTCCGTAATATTTCGTGCCCTCATATGAATGGCTTGGTCTGTAACGCGAGGCACCTGTCCCTGGAAAGTTCTAATGGGGGACGCACTCCCCCAATCCAGCTCTCTAAATTTGGAAGAGTAGGTGCAGGAAAGCTTTATCCCATCGTGAGTAGGCGTAAATATCAAAGGGCAGGTGAGTTGAAGCACTTCTGCCCTCGCTATTACTATCATATGATATCATACTGGACCGTGATTCTCGAACCCCCTGAGATTTCGTATGATGTATTAGGGCAAAATGCTTGTCCACCCCGGCGGTCGGCCGGGGCTCGTCTTTTTTTGGATGCCCACTTCACCCGCTCTCAGAGGGGGGAGTCAAATTCCCAACCTTCCGTGCAAATAAATGCTAATAGTGATCGGTTTCAAAGCTGTGGGATTACCGTATGTACAAGAATGGGTCGACGATATTCCTTTGTTTTGGAAATTCAACACTCAAGAGGGTCCTGTATTGTATGTATTCACCTTTTCCAACCTTTAAAAATAGAAATTTCCCGCCCTCTCTTTCCGCTCGGTTTGTTGAGCCAGGCTCGAGCAGATGTGCAAAAAGCTACTAAGTTGGGGGCGCCCTATGGCCTCGCCGCCTCAAGGAACGGAAAAACAATTTGCTTTACTAGACTTTGATCTCACCCATCTCCCCATGTTGACTGTATCCCCATTTTTTCTCTTTGGTTCGAGTCTGTAGACAACCAGTGGCAAGGTCTCGGAAGAAGTTTTCTTTGATACTTGTTGGTTGAGCTCTAGCTCTCCTTTTTTCCTTTTCTCACTATTCCGCCCGGCTTACTTAAGGATGCCCGAGTGTCTGAGTGAGAGATCTCTGAGCTTATTGATGCCATCATAGCCCGTCGAGATCATATCATACCTAAAATAGAGCCAAGTTGGTAGAACTGGTAACCTCTGCTGCCGTCTCTAGTTGGAATAGGATATCTACAATTTTTCTCCAATATACAGCGGTTGTTCCTCATTAAGTCCGGTAAGAACATCACCCCTCACTCCCCTCTATGCCATCCTACTCAATTGCTTTTGGTCCAGGCCAGTAATTGAGATGTAAGTCAAGGACTTACTGTTTGTTTCCTCTTATAGTTGATTTTCCCCATTTTTTTCATCCATCGGTGGTCACTCATCTATTTTCTCAATAGGCAAGCGTAGTTCAAACTTGTTTTTTTTTTACCCTAAACATGATTAACCAAGGGATCCTGGAGGGGCATCGTCCTGTCAATGACCCAAACTGTTGTGACGTGGAGTGCGGAACAAGGTGGAGGTGAGATCGTTGATTCACAGAAAGGAAAGAGAGAAAGCTATCTAAGAAGGAAAAACATGACTGCCAACACCCAACACAGGAGTGCCCTGAACCCAACCAAGTCAAACCTCCACACATGACCTAAGTGCGGGTATCCGTATATCCTTCCATAGCGAACACAAACTCACTCTCAAGGACAATCCTCAAGGATTAGCATAGGAGATCCTCACTTAGCGCCAAACGCTAAGGAAGGTCTGGGGTATGGAGGGGGGGTAACCCACACCATACTGTATATCAAAATCTTAGACTAATGTTTTGGACCGGGAAGCTGCCTCTGACTGAGAAGTGGATTAGTAAAAACGCACCAAGGGTTTCAAAATCTGGAGATCTCTATTGATGTGATATTCAACCAACTTTTCTTCAAAATAACAACTCTCTCTAAAGGCTATCTTCTGGGCAATGTTGGCATCTGGGGCTCATACTCCCTTACTTCCTCTATGTAAGTGAACGCAGAAGCTACATGAAGATGATAACCCCAGTTTGAGCCCATAGTAACATGTCTACGAAATCATGATAATGTATTAGACTAGGAAGTGTGTCAGACAGAGAAGTGAATCTGCAAGAACGCTCCCAAAATTTCAAACTCTGGAAACTTTAACTGATGCCCAGCTATAGGGAGGGGAAATCAGTAGAGTAGAAGATGTTCTTGCGCGCACAGCACACTGGATACTCCATTTTTTGTGTGCTGAATTCAGAGCTTTGATTTTGGCAAGAATTCTGTGGTGAGGGTTTGGTAGAGTCCACATACAAAATGATTCGCTTCTGCCTCGGATCCTCTTCCCGGCCCAATGTGTTAACTCATTTTTATTCATTTTCTGGGACTATGCGTGTGGGGGGACTAGTTAAGGGAGCCGAGACGGCTGCGGGTAGTGCAAGATATCATACTTCTATAATATTATATGGCTTCAAATATCATATAATATTATTAGATACTAATGTATTATTGAGCGGATGAATTGGGTATCCCATTCACCTGACCTCAACCCACTAGACGATGTACTCGGGTATGCTATTCGAATTTGTGGAAAGTGAGCTACAGGAAGAAATTCACGAAGAGGCAAAGAATACCTGGAACAGAGGAGGAGCTGGTTGCACTGATAGAGGGGGTCTGGGAGGGTTTCGATGGAAGAAGATCTTTCCTTACATTGACAGTACCGGTATACCAGCGTGTGCATACATTCCTGTATTCGGCCGAATGGGTGATTACTCAATGGTAATGCCCTGAGGAAAGTGAAGGGTATCATATGTATTTTATGCTCTTACTCAGAACAGCAAAAGAAGACGGAATTATCCTACCTGTTAAGAAAGATCTCACGTGAAATTGTCAAAAATTCCGACGTGGCATGGCATGGTAGTTCACTTTACGGTTTCTTTGTCTGGTCTGTGTCTGGCTTGAGCGTGATTGCTAATAATATCCCTCATTGCCACGCACTAATGACCTAGAGCCGATAAACAGAAACCACGTTTCCTCTTCTGCAGTGGAAGGGGCTCTTCGGCTATTGTGTTTATTCTTCAGAACCATGCGTCAGGTCTTTCGACTTTTGGGCGTCGAGATAGAGACGGAGGATTCTGTACTCCGGTCCATGCTCCGGTGGGTCGGCTTTGCATTGGGCTATCAGCTCTGAATCTATTAGGATAGCCTATACTGCGAGCCGATTTGTGTATCGGTGCTACAAATATGCTGGAATCAAATTATTTATGATAGGTAGTCCTCTTTTTCCTTTCTGACTCTCAGTAGTACGCGTGGCAACCTACCGTAGAGTTCCTGCGATAAGGCTCACTGTTTGTTTGTTCGATGGGTAGACAAATGGGTGACAATGTACAAAAGGAAAGGGGCTCTCATGGGGAGGAATTGGAGTTTTTTTTTTACCTTTTCGTTAGTTTTCGCGGATGGCCAATCCGGCTAGGCTCTGTGCATGACCAGGCGGGCCTAGGCTTTTCTAGGAGCCGGCCTGGCCGGACTGTTGGCTGTAGTCCGGTTCTGGGGATCATCTGGTCTGGCGTGGCAGGACAAGATATATGCATCCTTCTGAGTGATTGAGCATGATTGTCATGGCCCCTGGGGGCGTTTGGGGCATGTTTATGCATTAACATGGATCAAACGGAGCATAAGTGTGTGCGGCAATAGCCACTATCCCTACATTAATATACTGGAGTGATGTATTATCCTCGTCGCTATTGCTTATGGCAGTGGGGATTAGAGGAGGGCTCTGTGCTGAGCTTAGTACAGCTCCAGATCCCGAGTGTGCACTTGTATTGTCATCTGGGTGTGTCTAACCCGGTACTCAGAGCCAATGGAAGGGGAAACAGCCCACAATGCGGAATCATGGGGGTGAAGAGTTTGGAGAAGGATGTAGCGGAGAAGAAGCCACAAGGGAAAGTGTTGGGGATTCGAGGTTCGTGGTAATGCTAAATTGATGGGAGAAAACAGCCCGACAACAATTGCTAATGTGCGGGCGATTTACCTACACTTTAGGAATATCTCTAGCGATAGGGAATTGCCCGGCGTCCACACTTCACTCAATGTTTTGAATGTTTCGGAATGTTTTTTGATTTCTCTTTGTGTGTCCCTAGCCTAAGCCAGTAACTTAGAAGATATCTTCAGATATCGGCCAATAGTTCATAAAATATTCGTTACCCAGATGGCATATGCAGAAAGCCTACCGGTACCCCCGGGTGTCCATGAAACCTGTTGGCTTCGGCAAATCCCTGCCTACAAAGCCTAGACCAGTCTCACTTTGACTCAGGCATGCCGGACTATATATCTACAAGCCATACACAGGCCCGCCTAGCAGCTTGCAAACCCTTCTTTCCATTCTTCTGACCCCTTTGCTTTCTTCCTGTCTTCCAATTCTCGGATGGGTTCAGATCTGGCATCTTTTACCTACGGTCCCTCCCACCAGTGCGACGTTTGACGCCCGCTTTACTTAATTGGTAGTTTATCCATGTACCTCTGCTTAGCTTCTCTCTGACTTTGTCGTTTGGCCCCTACTCTCCGAAGCACTGTTGTAGGGAGCGAGAGGAAAAAGAGAAAAACAACCAAATCGCTTTGTAATGTATTGTGTTTCAATGATATTATTTCCTTTCCAATAAGGTTTAGGCCACTTTTTCCATCATGTGATCGATTACATTCAGGGGATTGAGTTAGAAAGTCATGTCGTAAGTCGCTAGCAGAGATAAAATCTTGCTGTAGGTATTACATGGCTACAAGCATTGGTGCTAAGGCGTCAAGCGAGTGATTGTCTATGTTTTGAACGTAACATGAATTCTTAGTGCCAAATGACCAGTCTCTTCCATTTGTGAATAAGCCTGATTAAAGAAAATTAGACTACAAATATCTTACAGCAATGAGTCTAACCCGGTGCCCCGCCATGGCTGGAGGATTTGAATCCATTGTACATTTGTTGTTTCAATCCGCCTAAAACGATAATTGTGCATATGATATTCAGGTCTTTCCCCAGCGAGAGTACATTCCACCATCCTAGGAGAAAAAGGTCAAGGACTACGCCTGCAGGTCAATCTCCCTTACCAAAGCCAACCAGATACAGCATCCCTTACATTTAAACCCAATTAATTAAAGGGTTCAAAGAATTTCCCTTTAGTCTATTGACCAATTTACCGGTCTTGGGCTCGCTGGGTTGCCAGAATTGGACTTAGCCGGGCTCTGGGATCTCCAACCCAGTCCAGCCGGGCCCAGACTTAACCCGGGTCGGGTCGACTCAGCCACGGGACATTCCTGTGTGTTGGAAATCGCCAGATACTGCTCGGCATACTCGCACGACAGTTCGTTGTTCGGATCGTTTCTGGGAGCGCGTTTTGGCTCCGGGCATGTTCGGGCGTGTTTTGCCTACGGGCGCATTTTGGCTTTTCGGGAAAGCATTCGGAATGCAGGAATGCGCGGATGTATGGAAGGGCGCAAAACCCATAGGGAAGGCCGGACAGAATGTATGGGAATGCTCGAAGGCCGTGGGAAGGCCGTAGGATGGGTCAGAAAGTTGGATGCCCGGAGACTATGGATAGCGAGAGTTTGTCCTTCCTTTGTTAGCTTGGGAGTTTGCAAGGGAGTGGGAGACACCTGTTTGGAAGGATGGGAGGATTTGTTGTTATATTACTTCTGTCTTTACCTTTAGTTGATGTTGTATATAGTAGTAGCGAGCGAAGAGAAGGGAAGAGTTTTCACGCCCCTGTGTTTGTGCGATCGTTTCCTGAGTCAGCCCTTGGCGTTTCGTTTCGTTCCTGCCGAGTGATAGCTTACGACTGCGGGCGCTTAAAACTGTGAGGTCCTGACAGGTCCATATTGCAAGGGGCACATCGCTATAGTGGAAAAATTAGCATTGGGAACAAATGGCTCGGAAGCTCTAATTTCCCGTACCATACCAAATTCGCCGCCATAACGAAATGTGTGTCGAGGGCATGCNTCAACGACTTCAATCCGGCAACTTGAATATGGCCAATTGGGGGGATTTCCAGATGCAATCTCCGTGTCCTATTCAACTAAACCAGGCATATAAAGGTGACCCACCTGGAGTGATATATTAAACTGAACTTTTGAGCAGATTGCGTCCTGAGAGACGCCGCTAGAGATCATCCCACCGCCCTTGAGTAAGACTCGGAGCTGCTGGTGGAACATCTTTCCAACTCTTAGTGGACCCTTTCTTGGATTGAATGGAAATGGAGCAAAACGCTCAGGGCACCCATCCTTGAGGTCCCGATCTCCGGCAGGTGGCAGGAGAGCCCCGTGGGGCATGGTGCATGGACGGCGGTAGCTACCGACTACAGAAGAATACAGAAGGACTGCGAGCACCTACCGTCACTGTTCCAGAGACTAGTCTTTCTAAAGGACGGAAACTCTCTCCCACAGCTCGAGACACCCTTCCCAGGACTCTGGGACTGCAGGTACAGTCCCGTGGATGACTACCAGGTTCCCGGGGCGCTTGAGATTCCCGGACAGATATACGTTAAGAGGTAAATATTTCCCGATTCTTTCCGCACATGAGTAAAGTGACATACCCATGACACTTTGGTGCACCTCTCCAAACACACCTCAAAACAATAGACTCCATGATGTCTCGGTGCTTATTCATAACTTGCTATCGTGTATTGGAACCTCTATATACCACCCTTGGATTTTGTTATAATAATATTATTATCATAGCGGGGTGAGAAAGGCCAGTCCTGGTGGAAAAACATCGTGCCGCCCGGATGAGATATCAAGGTCGCTCTGCACTACGTGCATGAGCCACCGTTAGTATCCCATGGTTATGGAGGGGGACAGTGCTATAGCCCTAGAAGCGCGGGGAGCGCACGCAAGGACGTGGAGGCCCTTGCAAAACTTCTGTGATATAGGAGCAATTGTTTGTCACACAAGTGCGAGTGCCGAGTCTTGAGGTTTTAGGGATTTGTTGGCACCCCGCTAGGAATTTCTTCTCTCGTATGATAATTCTATCATATATTGGAGGTAGGGGCTTTGGAGTTGTAAAGAAAGTGGGGGTTTCAAGGTGATATGATCGGGAACAACTAAAGAGGTGTCGTAAATGATATACTTTTGCCCTTTTTCCCCACGGACCGCCATGAAGTGGTAATAATTATCAGCAGAGCAAAAACTCAGAGCGGATGGTCTGTGGCACAGTCAGGGACCGAGACCCGGTCATCAAAGAAAAAAGCAGTCATTTCCATAATAAGGTTAAATTTGCTCTTTTTCTTTGCAGAGTACAAGCGGCAGTTAAACCCAAACTTAGAACACAAGCTTGAAAGCAAAAAAATAGCACCACCATAGTGACATCTGCAACCTTGAACACCTTTGACAAGTGGAGAAGAAGCCTAACCGCGAAATTACATAGAGGCTATTCAAGAAAAGTAGAGTATTCAGTCGATGGAGGCATATACAAACAATAGCAGAACCTGATATATATACGAACTAGATGGAGAGAATACTCCTTCTAGGTAAGAGATCTCGAATACGAATTATGATAGAAAAACACCTAACCCATAATCCGTGCATACCACCAGCTCAAACAAAATCATACCCCCAACGTTCGGGTACAGTACAAGGCTCCCTGTACGGGAAGAGCACAAGCGTTGCCCACCACCTACAGCAAGCCACAGCGCGACCGTTCACCAAAACCCGAACCAAAAATAGCCCTGCCACTCCCGCCAACCACACTCCCAGATACGCCATAATATAGCTACGGCTACCGCACCGGCCGCGCCCCGTAATCCTATCCCAGAGGACAGTCAGCCCGGTCCAGTAGGAGGATTTTGTCTACCGGTATATCAACACTATAGAGCCCCGGGCGGATACTCCTTCCCATATTCCCGGGTTTCCCCGTCGAGATACAATAGGATGCTCGGGGACTGGTCCGGCCCGGCCTGGCGATCAAGTGGCGAGAGCGGAGAGCTGACCGGGCGAGTGATCGTTTGTGATTGGAATATGACGAATTCGTGGGTGTTGGTGTGTAATACGGAGTATGGTATGTAGGGGAAATGCGGTCGCTGCATGTGGGTGGAAACCGGTATCTGTGCTCGTATAGGGTAAATTGGTTTGGAGGCAGTGCTCCGGAAAGCTATAGGAAAGGATAGGGGAAAAAAAAATCAGGTCCTATTTGGCGGTGAGCCGATAGTCGATTTCAGTCTACTAGGCAATCGTGAGATGCTGAAAGGTAAGAATTGTAAAAAAATGTGCTCGGCACAGATTCGTCTCATGAATTACTTAAGAGCCCGAGAACACCCTTCAGAACCTACGATTCGGAGGCAGGAGGAAAGTAAAGCACAACACAACTGGCCTGGGTTTCTAGCTTCTATGTTTCTGTGTTTTATTAAACCTAGTTCGTCGATCGATCGACATGACTCCCATTTTGGTCACCGCGGGATTTCCTCCGTTTTCCAACATACCCTAGTGAGTGCTGTGCCATTTATTTGGACGGATTCAGAGGCGACCTTGCCGGAAATGGTCATCAGGCACATCTCCCTCGCATCATACCAAGTTTCGAATGCTGGAGGTACTGCCTTGGTCACTCACCCATACAAAAGTGTGGGAGATTTTGATATTGTTTTTAGTTCACACGGTCAACCATCAACACTTGCAAGTTGGATGGTGGGGCCACAACAAAATGGGAGAGTGCCGGTCGCGGTGACTGGGGTAGCAAGCGTGGTAGTACTGTACAGCCTCCCTGCAAAGGAACCACCAGTCGATAATAGGCGCGGTACGGGATTTCCTGTCCGAAGTGGCATCCACAAGTATACGCTCATAAATATCGGGTTGGATAAGGAGGTGAAATTTCTTCTGTCGTTATGTCACCGATCAGCCCGATTTTTCACCTCATCCTTTCGTGGGGAATTCTATGTTAGCTGTTGGTATCACACCGGGTAATAATGTGAGTTCAAACCATCACCTCGCATCTAGCCAAACCCGAAAAAATCAGAGCCCAAATGAAAAGAGACTTTTCGTTAGGATGACCAAACACCCCTCCCCACCTCTTCCCATGTGAAATTTACATTAAGCTAAATCTCACTCAGCTAATAAATTTACATAGAGGCCAAACAAGTTTTAGACCCCCCGCCTCCCCCTTTTTGATGTTTATTGGCTTCGAGGATCAAATCGGAGTAACTTGGGGTGAAGATCAGGTGCCGTGCTCAGAAATCCCACGAGGGTTCTCGAGTGAGGTGTATTGGGAAAGGTACAAGTATGATACTCAAATATAATACAATACCCGTAGCGATCGGAGGTTCTCCGTTAGAGAAGCCAGCTACAGACGAAAATTTCTTTGGTACTGTACTTGTACAGCCCTTCACCGGATATATTGATGGCAACGTAAACATCGTGCTGCCGGTATATTCAGAAAGTAAACCTGGCTCCCAATAACTTTGCAACCGATGAGGTTAACCAGTTGTTTCCGACTCCAAGCGAAGTGCATCTATTTCGAAGGGGTTGTTAATCCTTGATCGACCCTCTCAATATTTACAGGTTACCGGCAAGAAGAACCTGAACACGAGGACGATCTTCATTACAACCAACTTGCTACGCCTAGTGACTCGTCATATTCAGCGATTCAACCAACCATCCTCCTTGATTCCATCTAACGATAGCTTCAAGTCTTTTTATTCAGGCTTACAGGGTCCGATTTCATCCTACGAGGAGGATTAATACATTATTAATCCATCCATATGAATTGTACTGCGTTATGGCAAAACGAACACAGAATTTTTCAAAAAATGAGACCATGCAAATGGCATTGTTGCTGGCTCAGTCAGTGGAAAAGAACTTTCAGTTGGAGAATGAAGTTGCATGACTGAGGCATCATGTGGCCAGCTTGTCAAGAAAGATATAAGGGAAGCAGGGTGAAGGGTTGAGGTGGCACAGGTACAGGAGGTGGATGAGGAGGGTGTGGTGATAGAGGCAATGGGTGGGGCTGAGGAGGTGGCTGAAGGTAGAGTGGGGGAGGTGGCGGTACCAGAAGTGGAGGTAGGAGAGGGGGAGGAGAGAAGGGATGAGGGAATGGAGGAGGTGGATAGATGGATAGGGAGCAGACCACTGATTGGGCCTCAGGCGGGGTGGGTGATGATAGAGGAGAGGAAGAAGAGGAAGGTGAGGGGGAGGAGTTTGGATAAGGGAAATGAGTCTGTATCGCCTTGGTGGCTAAGAGGTGGTATAACTGGTATGGGTACTAGGTNCTACCGAACCCATGTGCCACAGCAAAGGAATAGCAAAGGATCATCTTCGCGGGACAATATGAAGAATGATAAACCATACCGCAAGGATTCAAAGAA
Source organism: Tuber magnatum (assembly GCA_003182015.1). NCBI lineage: Eukaryota > Fungi > Ascomycota > Pezizomycetes > Pezizales > Tuberaceae > Tuber > Tuber magnatum. Next base: position 681,548 of record PYWC01000092.1, on the reverse strand, counting down.
CAAGAAGGACAAGAAACTGAAACGACACGAGGAAGGTACATGTTTTGAATGCGGGAAAAAGGGGCACTACGCAAAGGATTGCTATGCCAAGAAAGGAAAAGGAAAGGCCGCTAAACGAGAGACAAATCACATGGAAACAACTGGTTATGATGAAGTGGAAATCAACTCCGTGGAAATGGAAAGCCTGCGAACACAACTGACGCTGGCAATCAGACCCCGTGACGCTGTTGAAGGAACAATTTACATAGAAGGCCACCCAGCAAAGGTACTATTTGACACGGGAACAATCGGCTGCGACATAGTTAGCGCCACCTTTATCGCTACCCATGGCATCCCTACGGAGCCTCTACCCCAACCTACAACAGTCAATATGGCTATGAAAGGATCCCGCTTCTCAAGCCACAAGAAATGTGGACTGACCGTAGGAATCGGGAAGAAGAAATGGACAAATCAGGAGATGTTGGTAGGAAACTTGGCGAAGTACCACGCCCTGATTGGAATGCCTTTCCTGAAAAGACATAATGCTCTTATCAGGTGTGGGGATACAGCAGTCGAATTCCCCGATGACAGATTACGGGTGCTCTGCAAACCAACCAGCGGGGAAATCTGAGCCGCTGTGTCAGACGCCACCTCGAAAACATTGTTGGAAGAATACAAGGATGTATTCCCTGACAAGGTCCCTGAAACGCTACCCCCAGTGCTTAATATTAGCCATCATATTCGGCTAAAGGATCCAACCGACCTACGAAACCAACCAACATATTCAATCCCNAGTGAACAAGATATATCTTTAAGACTCATAGATTAATCCAAGCTTGCATGCTCTTCTAACTGAAAGGAAAAATGTACCCCTATTTATACCCTTCTATAGTTATGCAAATACTGACTCATACCAAGGAAATCTATATAACCTGCTAGAATCTTCTAGCATAACAATAGGTCATGTGACTGTGTCACATGACCAACACAGTCATACCACCATACAGGAATAGTATACTGTAATTTTGAACACTTCTCCTATGGTTCCATTCCCAGCCTATTATAAAACCCTTCAAATGTCACTTTAACCGATCCCTTTGTACATATATCTGCCAAATTGTCCTCCGTGCCAACTGCTATCACATCTATCTTCCCCGCTTCCCGTAGCTCTCTAGTATAGTGGTGCTAAATGTCGATATGTTTCATTCAGTCGGAAACACCCACGTTTTTGGTAAGCTTAATGGCTGCTGTGTTGTCATAGTATAGGATCGGTACAGTCTCAATTCCCATGTGAGACATCTCTCAGCTTAGCCAGACGCTTTGTCAAGCAGCGAATGCGAGTGCAATATATTTGGCTTCTGTTGTAGATGTTACTACTGTTTTTTGTTTCTTTGATCGTCATATTACAGTATCTCTGTAAACTTGTGTGATCAGACCAGTAAACAATTTTCTGTCTTCAAGATTTGAGGCGAATGAAGCATCATTAAAGATCTTCAATAGTTGCTCCTGGTTATCTCTGTTGTATCGTAATCCCTTGGTCTTGGTTCCTTTTAGATACCTAAGTACCCTTTTTGCAGCGGTAAGATGTGTGGTGGTAGGCTTTGAGGAGAATTGGCTAAGGAAAGCAGTGGTGTGTGCGATGTCAGGTCTTGTAGCGACAGCGGCATATATCAGTGATCCTATGATGAACTGGTATTGTCGTTGATCGCATAGTTGATCATCGTCTTTTGCTTTCATAAGTGTTGTATGTACTTCTATAGGAGTGGCAACTGGTTTGGCTTCGCTTAGGTCAAATCGTTCAAGGATCTCTGTGATATACCATTCCTGATAGATTTTGAGACTATCATTCAAGATTTTGATCTGTATGCCTAACAACAGTAATGCTTGTCCAGAGTACGTACATTGAAAATGGGATTGTATTTTGTCAATACACATATCGACTAGTGAGGGTTTTCTGGCTATTAGAATATCATCAACTGTAACCGTTACGGGTTACTATTGTTTTATGTTTGGTTTCACAGTATTGCTTGATACTTGTATTGTTTCATGTGCTATCGGTTGATACACANAGACACAAATGTTCAGGTTCTACTTGCTGGTAACTTGTAGTTCCATAGGGTCACCAAGAGGCAATTCACTACTATACTAGAGCTCGCCGATTTGCGTGAAACACAGCATCTAAGGATCGAGAATCTCAGCAGGAAGACTGCAGCGCTTTATTAGAGAAGTGCCCCTTAAAGTGTATGCCCCCGCACTCCCCGTGACACGTAAGTCGACTCGTTGGAAAATCCCCCCTAGGGCTTCTTCAAGTTCTAAGGCTACCGTTGAGCAGAGAGAGAGTTCTAATGAGTGAAATCTCTATTGTTGGGGGTTTCATGAATCCCCGCCGAGTGTATCCAGCACGGCCAGGTGCCAGGCGACCCCGGCCGCCACCATATCAAAGAAATAATCCCAAACTCCCCTTCAGAAAAAACGGGCAGACTAAATACCCCCATTGCTCTGCGGGGGCGGGAGAAGAACAGGCTGTAAAGTCTAGAGAAACGGTTGAGGTTTTGACGGCAGTTCACTGGCTCCGGAAAGTAGGGTCGTGCCATAAAAAAAACAACTAGTCGTGCCAGATTATGTAGAATAGGGCGAAACTCGGTCCGGAGGCTAGCCAGTTAGTCGAGAGCTAGTGCTAGCAACTCGAACCCAATATTATAGAAATAGTGCCACCGTCGAATGAAAACAATTCTGAAAGTATGCCTTTATTCTGACATTCGAGAGTAGACCAATAGTCTCCCCGAAGTCCAAGATGCGTATTTCGACTCCGAGACTGTAGAACTGTCGTGGTCGAACAAAGCTAGGAGTAGACACTTACGAGATTGTTCATCAAACCGAAGGAACTTTGGTTCCAGATCCACCTCGACCTTGCTACTCAGGAAGAGAGATGGGTAAGCAAATAGGGATGAAGGTTTGTTTGTTCTAACCTTAGTTGATGGGTCTTGTGGTCCGTTCGAACGTGCGCCGCGGGACATAGCATGCTACTGTATACCACCCGATGCTAATATGTGATGGTTTGTGAATCCTCCACTCCCCCTCTGTCGATTGCATCCTGCGAATCCACAATCCTAGCACTGAGGTGGCTGGTATGATACAGCCCATCTCACAATTCACTTCAAACCTCCGCCTCCTTCTCGCCCTAACCACTACGACTTACTAGGGTCCCCCATGGATCATGTGCGATCACTCTGAAGATACGGCCTGGCCAAACGCACCTAATGGTAATTTTCTCCCTTTTCTGACCTTCGCCGAAGCGGGTATGTCTGTTATACATTTCCAAACATCCAAAACCTAACTGCCAGCGTCTTGGTGCAACCATGGCCCCCATGTTAGAAATTGACCTCCAAGCAATGAGGCCCGCAAGCGGTTTCTCCCGAGAGGCCTTGGTGGTGCTGAGGCATTTGGTGATTGATCTGTGTGCTAGGTTCCATAAGAGGGATAATAGCTCGATGGGGTTTATCGTGGGGTTCACTTGGGGATCAACTGGTATATGATACAGTCGCACCTCGCTATAACGAAGGCCAGGAGTTCAGGTCTTTCATTTCGTTATAGCGAGGTTCAAATACCTTACAGCAAGATGCGAAGTAACAAAACGCTGGCATCACGGGATGTACCCGAGTATAGTTCTTTTGCTCTGGTGATTTCAGAATACTCGCTCGTGATTTTCGCCTACTAGATGGCTGCTTTATTCATGCAAAGTACTCATACGGAAAGAATTAGAGAGAAGGGTGTCCGGAGCGCTTGAACCAGTATTGCTTTCAGGACCGCGACCAGCATCTCATGTATACTATCACAATTAGAAAATTTAGGGAGAAAAGGTCTACAAAGAGTCAAGAACGGGCCGTCCAGAAGATATACAAGGATAGTGTGATGGACCACAATAGAGGATCTCAGGACACAATCTACTCAAAAGCTCAGCTTTTCATATCATATCACACTATGGCAGTTTTCCACTAGGTAGATTGAGTGCATTTCGTTATAGCGGGAAAATTTGTATGGGGCATTCAAACCCCCAAGCGACTCGTCCGTGATAGCAGTTTTTGAACCATAAGGGGGTCCATTATAGCGAGGTGCGACTGTAGGTTGTTGTATAGTTCCGGAAGGCTAGACTCTACCCCAATTTTCAGACAAAAAGTATGACAATATTAGTGTAACACCAAGTGTAAAATCTGCAAATCATTACCCTTACACCTAAAATACAAAACTCTAGCTTGTAGATGTACAAAACACAATAAATTAGAACAACATAAAAGATGTAAATAAGATTACAAGTACTAGTTGGAGCTAGGATATGATAGATTGAAAGACAAATTAAATCTATTTCAGTAATATTATTGAATTTAAAGTTTTATTCTCAAAGCTTAGCCTACTCTAAATACAGAAAGTAGGATATTGCCTACTTAGAAAAATTACTCTACATGAACTTCTGACTCTGCTTGTAAGAATAAATGAGTGATAGAGAAGTCTGTTGAGGATATGAGGTTGAATAAATTGATTAATTAATTATTACAGTTCTTAGTCTTTATAAATGTATTTTTTTTTACAAGTTTACAAGTTAGGGTTTTGTATTTCAGCTGTAGGGGTGATGGTGTTTTGCAGATGTTACACTTGGTGTTACAATAATATTGTCATACTTTTTGTCTGAAAATTGGGGTAGAGTCTAGCCTTCCGGAACCATACCATAGGAAAGGACAATCCTCACACCTCCCAAGCAAGCCCACAACCCGATCCTAATAATCGCGGTGGGAAAAGTCAGGCGAAGAGACCCTAGAATCAGAACTCTTTAAACTGCTCTTCTCCCATAGCCAAGAGGTGAGAATATTTGTATCTAAGTCACTTGCACTTGTGATAGTGGAGTAGACC
>PYWC01000092.1:615703-664450 GCA_003182015.1 Tuber magnatum | reverse complement strand
ACAATGTTTTGCAATATCGCTCATACTGGAGATAAGCGATATGCTGTATTTAAAGACCGCTGATTCCCGCAATGGAAACAGCAGACTTCAACTGACAGTATTCTTTAATATACTTGGTTGAACGGTTACCTCTTTGATCTCCTATTACACCCCATTCGAAGCCTCCTTTAGCTAGCAGCGCTCGCTTCGTGTTGATCACGAAGCCATCTGCTCCTATCGTACCGCTACGTGACTAGGGCCAGGCCCGAACACGTTACAGTTCCAATTCACTGGATTGATCCGACTTTTCCTGCTCTTCTCTTTCTATTGTTCATTGAAGATATTCAAATAATGCCCCTTTTTTCTTTTCAAATTTCACATCCCTTGCTTCAATCACAGTATGCTGTTTAGGTATGTAAACACGGTAAATTGTCGGACTGGAAGTGTATCCGACTAGGTGACCTTCTTCTGCTGTCTGGTCAAACTTCCCTCGCTTCGCTGCTGGGATATGTACCATAACATCAGCAAACCAGGGATGGAGATGACTAATCGTCGGTTTCGTTTTATATAGTTGCTCGATGGTGTTGTTTTTATTCATGAATGCTACTGACGATTGTAGAGATAAGCCGATGTGGAATAGGCTTCTCCCCACAATGATTTCCGTTCAGATAGCATCATACATCATACCCTTGTTGTGAGGGTACGATTCAGCCTTTCTGCGACTCTGTTTGATTCAGGGTTGTAGGCTGGTGATGTGGTGTGGATGACTCCTTTTGTGTTTAACAATTCTGACACTTTCCTGTTAAGGTATTCGGTTCCTTGGTCGCTATGCAATCACTTGACTTGTTTACTGAATTGAGTGTTTACCATTTCCCAGAAGTGTTTTATGGCAATTTCTGCTCCATCCTTTGTCTTTAGTAGGTAAATCCAACAATACCTGGTATAATTATCTATAAACGTCATGTAGTAGAAATTCTTTCCCAGCATGGATATGGACATTTGACCACTAAGATCGGAATGGACTTTGTCGAAAGCTAACTTGGTTTCGATGTCCTTTGACTTTGGTTTTACATGCGTGGTTTTCTCCCGATTGCATGTTGTACAGTGAAAGTCTAATAGAGGAGCGATAGGGGTAGCGTCCTTGTAACAATCCTTAATTACACTCGGATGTCCAAGGGCTTTGTGCCGTTCTTCGTAAACAGAAACAAAAGACTTCTTCTTACTCATCCTAACATACCACAACCCACTTTTCTTATCTGCAACTATGAAAATCCTCCTTTTCTTCTCAAACATTCTTCTCCCTTTTTCTACCGTAACCTTTACTCCAACATCATCCAATCGGGATTCAGATACCAATTAGTATCTAAACATGGGTACATACAGTTCTCTTTTGAGGATGACTGTATGTTTGGTTCCATCCAGCAGGCGCATGTAGAGGTAAGCATCTCTGGATGCAGTTGCCTGGTGAATTCTATTGTCTACTGTTACTATCTTTTTGGAGGAAGGTGTAAGACTTTGGAAGTCCCCTGAATTAGGTGATATGTAGTTCGATACCCCAGAATCAAATAAGTATTCTGTTGAGACTTCCCTGATTGTCGTACTGCAGACAACCTCTTCTTCTGTTGTAGGAGGTTCCTTGGCTTTCGCCATCATAACCGTGACTGTAGCATCGGTAACAGCTGCGGTGTTCGGCTTGTTGTCCTGTTTCTTCTTTTTGGCTTTTTCCCTTGAAAGATCTCTACATTTGTTTGTATTGTGGGTATCGTTTTTCCCACCTCTTGCTGCACACCATGTGCAATACATCTGTTTCTTGTTCTTGTAAGGTACTTATAGTACCTTTTCCTCCTCTTTACCTTCTCCTTTTTCTGCTGCCCTTCTTAGAAAGTAATCCCGAATGTCCACGTATCTGATTGTCTTTCTTGCTGACAAGACATCACATAGATCAGGGTGCAACTCATTGATGGATGGTATGAAGACAGCACCCTTGACTTCTTCTACCTGTGTCCATGCTCGTATCGCGGTTCGGAATTTGTTGGTTGTTTCATTATCAGTAGATGAACATCGTTGGGCAAGACAGTTCCATGCAGTTTCAAATTTTGTGGCATGGTCAGAGATGGATTGGGTGGAGACAAGTTTGATTTTCCAGATGGCTTCAAGTAACATCATGTTGGTAGCCGGAGTTTCTTTGTCGAATCAGTCCTTGAACTCTTGCCAGACCTCCACTGCTGAACTTTTGGCAGAGATGTCGGTATGGTAGATGGAGTTTACTGCTTGGTAGAGGTAGAATCTAGCTTTAGTATCCTTTTTCTTCTACGTAGTAACTTTTGTAGCATCGTCGGATGCTCCAATCATAGGGATTTCAGGCTTCTTCTCCGTTCCAAGTACTACCTCTGACAGTCCAAGGACTTCGAAGGCAACCAGCCAAGCTTGCACGCAAGTCTGGTAGTTCTCATGTCCTTCTAGTTTTTGGTAATCAGTTACGGAAAGCTTGAAGACGGTTTCAGTATTGTTCGACATATAGCTTTATCATGGTATGGATCCGATTACCATTGTTTTCGATCGTCTGTTTTGTGAAAGGGGTCACTTTCTTTGTGACCAAAATCACTAACTATTTATCTCGCTCAGGTTCCTGATTGCGTCATAGTGTAGCTCGTCGTAGTATTTTTCACAACAGGAAGGGAGAAGATAGTCAGGTGAAAGAGGGCGTATTTTGTTGCAGTAAGGACATGTCCACCAGTCTAGTGCATCAAAGTACTGGTGGGCTAGGTTGGTTTTGTTGAACAAGGTGTTTGAGGGAAGGATCAACAGTATACGCTTGCTTAGGAGTGCACTTATGGCCTTGTGGTATATGATGTTCAGGTTTGCGGAAGATCTCACAAACCCAGGCTCATAACCTGAGAATATTTGTATCTAAGTCACTTGCACTTGTGATAGTGGAGTAGACCTGGTGAACAAGATATATCTTTAAGACTCATAGATTAATCCAAGCTTGCATGCTCTTCTAACTGAAAGGAAAAATACACCCCTATTTATACCCTTCTATGGTTACGCAAACACTGACTCATACCAAGGAAATCTATATAACCTGCTAGAATCTTCTAGCATAACAATAGGTCATGTGACTGTGTCACATGACCAACACAGTCACACCACCGTACAGGAATAGTATACCGTAATTTTGAACAAGAGGGGCCGAGCAGCAGGGGCACAAAACAAGCAAGGAAGAAAGGTAAATTCACTTGCAGAAACACCTGAATAGAAGCACCCAGCCCCTGGTTGTAAAACTTCTATGCGATTTTTCGAGTTCAAGGGCTTTTCTGTGTGTAGCAGAGCTTTGCATACAAGTCCTGCGGGCCCGCCCGATACTTGGCACTGGAAAAATGCTCTTTCGGCGCCGGAGGTAAATGCTTCTAACGAACGGGAACACTGTGGTGAGCAATATACCCTGGTGAGCCAACGCCTGCAGGAGCAAACGCCCGTGCCCGAGAGCCCGAGCGGGGCTTTTCTGACGGAATATTGTACCTAGTTTGGGAGACACTATTATACCCAGTTTTACCCATTTACGATCGCCCGTGCCAACGCTAGTACAGTACTCTCCTAGGGGTATTTGTTACTAAGGGGCTCTCCAAAGGCTAAGCAGCTCATTGCAGTACAGTACTAGTACCATGCCGGGGCTCTACTTGCATGAGAACAGTACAGCAGACCGTACAGCACTAAGGACAAAAGCCCCAGTCCCGGGAGCTGAGGTCCAAGAGTTATTGCTAACCCGGGAATATTCTGAGGAAGCAGGAAAACGGAAATAGTTAAAAGGCAGTAATCGCCCCAGGCGCTGCAAATACCCAACAGCTCGGCGTGATATCAGTAGCCCCGGGTGCCGATACACGTACCGATACTCTAGCCCAAGGCATAGAACATTGACAGGGCAGTTGGTGTTGCACCCTGCGGTACGATATTCAACAGAAGCCGTGCCTCCAGGATCTCACAAGCCAACTTCCCGCCATCCCTCATCTTGAACTCGAATTACTAGCGAGCCATGTGGGCCCCCAAACTAGGAATTGGGCACTTGTGCTGTTGGTTGCTAGTAAGCTTAATGATTACCCCAGCCGAGAATTCAGTCGGAAATAGTACCATCGGAGAATCGGTGGAAAGTCTAATCTCAAGATAGATGGCTATCTCACGCAGGATGCCAGGGGCACTACTGTACTATACTGTGCTGTACGGTAGCCCTTCGCTCCAAGGCACTATGGTGTTAACTTACCGTATTGCAGGCAAACGAGATACCGGTATTCTAGGAAATAATCCGGGGCTGCTACCGGTACACCATATGGAAAATCAGGTTTAGACCTTGCAATTTCCAACGGCATGATATTATGACACAGTTAATTATATCACCAACGTCGCAGAAACTGGCCGGGGCCTCCCGGCATCACGAAATTTCGAAGATATCATACCCGGACATCCAGGCGCCAAGGATATGCGTTTTTGGTGACCCTTGGCATCAAGGTGTCCGGATACCGGTACCGTGCTCATGAAATCCCCGAGCACCATATTAATGAGTAGGGATGGGGCGCACCCTCTTGGCCTCATAGCAAGTAAGATAATGCGTGTTTCCCCGGCATTTTTGGGAGTGGATAGCTAGAACCAGGCCAAGCTGCAGAGGAGATAATCGGTACTCAGGCACGAGCTCCCCACCTGTTCTGCGGTATAGTCGACAGTCTCTCGAGCTTATGCATATTTTTCCAATAAGAACTGATGGTGGGGTAAGAAATTTGAACTGACCGGTCCAATTGCATGAGACGGCCGAACGCATCCCAAACAGGAAGAGTTCCCGAATGGCCTCATCCTCACAAAACAAGCTCCACAAAAAAAACTCCCGGAGGTCTTGTCCCGGCCTTGGCATGCCAATTCTGCGAGATCCCCGAGCTCGCACAGGGGAGGGGACGATGAACAGATGGGACGGCGAACAATACACCAGGAAAATCTGGTGGCAAATTCTCAAATTTGGTAGGGCCTTACGCTGGTACCCTCCTATTTGTCTCCTCCACCTCCGTAAAAACTCCTGAAATCCACATTCTCCCCCAACCCTGTAATATCCTAATTCAGAGATAAAAAGCTAATGAGATGGAGTAGCGTTTTCCCAAAACGGTATGAGATCAGCCCATTGGACATATTGAATCTCATTAACCTGTATCCGCAGTCCTCCCAACCAATCAAACTAGACTTATCGTGGGCTGACGGGCCGATTTCCTCTGATAACTTGATAGTGGAGTTCAAGAGTTCCTGCGCTATGCCGACAGATAAACGACCTGAAAGATTAAATTGGCTTACGGTGGTCTGCCGAACCCCACGAATTAGTCTCCCGCGTGGCCATATTGTCACCCCAGCTTATCATACCCGCCTCCCTAATTCGTCTGGGATCCACAAAGAGTAGCCGGGAGGGCAGCACAGAGCAGACTCCCTGCTAGGAAACAGGAGTGTGCAAGGCATTAAGTAAAATGCAACCATGATTGGTGATGTAAACCATGATAGTTAGGTATACGCTTTTCGAATGAGGGGGGAAAAACAACGCTAGGACGAATCTATTCAACAATCCGCTATAAATGGACCAGCATCCCTCGGAGTGCCCCAGAAAATCCGTCTCCTTTGGCATCCGGTCTCCCTCCCGTGCTCCCTTTTGTCATCATAAGATATCAGCACGACTTTGGCTTTCATTCTCACATAGGTGACCAACCACCTCGACGATGGCCCAGCCTTCAAGGAGAACGAGAGTCGCCAGACATTTGAAAGAAATCTTCACAACGGGTCATGGCTTATACATAAATGAACAGGGCGAATCTGTTTATGGTAAACTGCCAAGAACCAAAGTAGAAAATCCTATCAGAACGATCAGGAGGCCAACACTTATGAGTGAGCACCCTACCCTCACCTCGTGTCAGTGCTTTCCGATATCATAGTTACTAACCGTATTCAAATAGATTATGTATACTTCTTTGTTAGTCGCTGTAGACCCTTTTTGGGTTGAAATTCTGCTGAATGGGTTTCAACAGGTCGGATGGATGGCGTGGACAATGGACGGCTACGATTTCCATACAGTTTCGCTATCCGTATCCCGTCTCGCAAAGTTTTACGACCAACACAGGGAACACATTTCAACGTCGATCACTCTAACGTTGCTTTTCCGTTCTCTGGGCGCCGCTATCTTCGGCATAGCTGGAGATCTCTACGGAAGAAAATACCCCATGATTGTGAATCTGATTATCATTTCCGCCCTCCAACTCGCAACAGCATACTGCGCGACCTTCGATCAGTTCTTGGGCGTGCGTGCCCTTTTCGGTATTGGGATGGGTGGCATTTGGGGTCTGTCAGCTTCTATGGGTCTCGAAAGTAAACATCCCAGCTGTCCATGTTTGGGTGGATAGAGTTAAAAACTTGCTATCAGATATGCCTATGGAAGCCCGTGGGCTTTTTTCGGGAATCCTTCAGCAGGGTTACGCTCTCGGCTACCTTATCGCTGCCGTATTCAACTTATACGTTGTCCCTAATTCCCCCTACAGCTGGAAGGCTCTCTTCTTCATCGGTGCGGGTTTAACCCTCGCCGTTGCCATCGCCCGTGTGTTCTTCCCCGAATCCAAACAGTTCATCGAAGCAAAGAGAAGCGGAGAACAGGCAACAGGAAAGAAGAAGGTCAAACTTTTCTGGCAGGATGGAAGGAGCATCATGAAAGGGTACTGGAAGAGAGGTCTCTACGCCATTATCATGATGGGTATGATATAAACCCCCCCCGCGAGATTGTTCCCGCAATCCATCCGCTAATATTGAACAGCCTTATTCAATTTCATGTCCCACACCTCGCAAGATATGTACCCGACCTACATGCAGCAGACTAAAGGATTCAGCCCCGAAATGTCCTCCAAGGCGACAATCATTGCCAAGACTGGGGCGCTTGTTGGCGGCACGGTGAATACACCCCTTCTCAGTCATTACCCGTACCCAAGAGCTAACATCGTGTAGATCTGTGGATACTACTCACAATTCTTTGGTCGCCGAGCAACCATCATGGTAGCTACTTTCTGCGGTGCTTGCCTGCTCCCCATGTGGGTCGTCCCATCGAGCTGGGGCACTCTCACAGCCGGCGCCTTCCTCATCCAATTTATGGTTCAAGGTGCATGGGGCGTCGTTCCTATCCATCTTCAAGAGCTCTCTCCACCTCAATTCAGATCCTCCTTCCCGGGTATCGCATATCAAGTAAGCAGTCGCAACCCCTCCCCCTACAGTATCCCAGCTGACTCTGAAAAAAAAAAAAAAAAAGCTCGGAAACATGGTCTCAGCACCCGCAGCCCAAATTTCCTCCGTGATTTCTGAAAACTGGATCATTCACGTTAACGGGGAAGAGCGCCCAGACTACGCACGCACCCAGGCTGCCATGATGGCGGTTATCTTCTCGCTTCTCTGCTTCTGGATCGCTTGCGGTAGTGAGCAGCGCGGAAGTCACTTTGAGCTTGCTGCCGCCGCCGGTGGCAATGATTGTCACAATGACAAGCTGCGCAATTTGGAGAACTTTGAGATGCAGGACCCTACTTTTGCCAAAAAGGGGGGTGTCGATATCATCGAAAACCAACGAACGCCCCAAAGCGTGAGGGAGGTTTGAAGGGCCCTTTGAGAGCTGGAAGAGGTGCTAAAAAAAATTTTGTCTGGGATAATTTATTTTATTTGGTTGCCGGTTTCCTTTACTTCATGATTAGGGTTAAAAAAAAAAAAGTCATGAGGCTATTCCTCATTAGCGCACGCACTTTGTATAATAATATTATGAAATTAATGAGCATCAGAGTTGAGGCATTTCACAAGGCCAAAGAGCTCTTCAAACTCCCCCCATCCATATCCTCAAAGCAAGCGGCAAACCAGCGCACAATCTCCCTAACCATCTCGGAAGTGCACTCATGCCTAACCCCCTCGTAGACGATATCCTCAAGATCCAACTCCAACTCCCCCCTCCAAACAGCCTTCTTAACCTCATCCAGAAAGGGCTGCGAGCAAGCATACGGCACAAGCCCATCCGCACCCCCACTCAACGCCAACAACCTCTTCCCCCTCCAAACCTCCCTCAACCCCACCATCCCAACGGCCGCAGGATCCAACCTCCCAACAATCGGCCCCAACCCCGCACCCCCAAACACCCCACGCACATCCACCCCGCACCCCTCCGCCCGCGCAGCCATCAACCGGACAAAATCCGGACACCCGATAACGCTGACAACACCCTCAACCCGCGGCAGCGCAAGAGCCAAATAAGCCGCATGCCCACCGAGACTGACACCGACGACAAAGTGGCGCACAACCCGACGCAGGTAGACGCCCAGGTACTCCACCACCATGCGCAAGTCCTCCACGGTGCCGTGGTACACGGAGAACATATCCTCGGCGTGCGTCGCGTTCCCCCCCTTCCAGCTCTCGTTCGCGAGCGGGGAGGTGGTGCGGGCGCCGTGATTGCGCGAGTCGAAGGATGCGCAGATCAGCGCTTGGGTGCCGTAGGTGTGGAGGAGACTGCGCGCTATGCCGGTCATGTATTCGTGGGTTTGCTGTCGCGGGTGCAGGAGGTGGATGCAAGTTAGCGGGGTCGAAGCCGAGTGCGCGCCCAGGCCGTAGATTTTTATCGCGAGTCCGCCGATGGTTAGGGTCCTGGTGTCCAGGGGGAGTTGTAGGAGGGTGGGGTCCGAGATTGGGGTTTTGGATTGCATTCTTGTTCTTTTTATTCTTATTTTTTTTTATTTTTTTATTCTTTTTTCCCCTTGGGCTGGAATTGGTATAATATTATGTATGATAGCGGGGTGGTTGTCGGAGTCGATAGGATTTGATATCATACGACGGACGGACGAAGCGGGGTGAGTACGAGTAGAGGGGGTGTGCGAGGGTGTGACAGGCACCAAAAACCTCACACGGAATGTGCCGCCGTGCGCACGGCGTTAAGATAGAGTTACCGCGCCGAGTCTCTTGATGTCTTGGTGATCTGCAGAAACCAAATGTGGTGTGCTGGGAATTACAAGCCCGAGTGTAGGACCCAGGCCGTCACATTGTACACTACTAGTAAATCATCCTCTTGGGTATTAACAACACCCGAATCGTGTATGATACAGTACATCATATGCATCATCCCCGAACGTACAACAGCCAGCGACCCCCCCGTAGCGTTTTCCTATCCTTCAGTCATTGTTAGCGCCCCAACTATTGTACCCTGAGCACGAGTCCGGTCGAAACCCCCCCCCCTCTTTCGAAAAAAAAAAACAAATATATAGACTTCATCTGGCACGGTACGTTACTGCTGCCGGAAAAAAAACCATTTCTATACCGGCACGGCGCGAGACTCGGTGCAGAGTGGAAATAACCAAGACCTGCGAACGTCTCTAAGGACGTATCGTGGACCACGCCAGGGTAGATTCTAGATAGATGTAAGCCCAAGGAGGAAGAGTGAGGTGGTATCGTATGGTGAATGTTTTGTCAAAGGGGGGAAGAGAAGAGTAGTTTTTCCCGATTCCATTATATTTCACGGCGAGCAGAATTGACGGTAACGCGAGTGTTCTCATGAAAGCTTTATACAGTACTATAGGTTCGGAATGATGGGTTGGTCGGGAACTCGTAGACTTACTTTCCGTTCCAACTTATGAAAGGTATTTAAAAAAACCCCCAACAATTTCTATCATAACAAAAAACTCGTGCATCACCCATTCTCACTCACAACTTTATAAAGCACATTGTACTGTACTACTCCAATCGGGGGAGCAAGCCAATAAAGGAGAATAAACCCTCCCATAGAATCCATCAGCATGATATCTTTACGAACCGATATACCCCCTGCGCTACCCGACACTTGTGCCCAGCTCGACCACCTGTATGATACTCAAGTATAAAGTATAATACAGCGCGCACCAATCATCTCAAGAAAGGAAGGGAAAAAAAAACCCCCCCATTCCTCAAAAGAGCCTAGCCTTCCCGCATCCCGCCCGTCCATCCGCACGGCGCATCTAAAACACGAAACATGCACTCGAATTGGTTCACGCATCCCCCCCCGCATGACAACAGCAACCACCTGCTACAGTAATGCGCAGATTAAGTTTAACTCATAGCACGATGCCGATTAATGAAAAAAAAAAGAAGAATAATAAAAAAAGGAAGAGAAGAGAAAATACAGGGCTCGTTGCACCATAACCTTGTTTTTGCCAGCCGAGTGTGGTACAATGCGCTACCGTGCCACCCGTACATCCGTCTTAAATCTGACCGCAATGCAGTGAGGGGAACCTTTGTATGATACGGCTGTGTGTGATGCGGAATCTGGGGTTCTTACTGGACGGGGGGAGTGGGGTTAGGGGACTGGTAGAGTACCCTGCTATAGAAGTGTAGAAGTACTGGGTGGAGTACGGTTCGTGGCGAGAGGAAGGCGAGGCTGCGAGTAGGCTTTATGGTGTGGCGGATTTGGACCCTTTGGAGGTAATAATGCTTGGTATTATGGAAGAGGCGTGAGGAAGGGGAGGGAGGGGAGGGGAAGGGTGGCCTTACAGATCCTCGACTGATCGATTGGTTTGCAGAATTGCTGATCGCTGTACTCCATCCCGAGGAGGGAGTGTGATCGATTGGGAAGGAACTCTAGTACGGTAGAGTACTGTAAACGGGGAGTTTGCTTAGTATGTACTGTACTGCCACCAAAAAAAAAAAAAGCAAAAATAATAATAATAACTGGAATGTAATTGGTAGCCCAACTTTAAGAACATTAGACCTAATTACCTCTCTAGTAAACTTCCCAACACCGGCCAGTATTTTTCACCTTTCTTTTCTTTCCCTTAAAAAGAAGAAAAAAAAGAAAAAGAAAGAAAGATAGCTTCGGGCTGAAGGATATGTGTTTCCTCCATTCCCCTTCCCCCTGTTGATCCGGTCGTGATCAATAATTCCAGTTTGGAAGCTCCACACTCCACTGCTCGAGCCCTTTCGCGAGGGCATGCTACTTTCCGGCAACGCACCGGTAATGCTGCAGGGACCTGTAGAAGCGACGCCAACTCCGAGACAAACTGCGCATCCACGGCGATAGCCAGGTCATCGCGCGGGAAGTCCGTACAGCCCTCCGGCTCAGTTCGATGAGGGGATTCGACTGCCGTTGTGTTTAGTGGCGTTATGTTGTACGAGGTTCGGTACAGTATCGTACTAACTGACCCACTGTGCGTATGGGGCAGCCGTGTTTGGGGAAGCCTTGCGGAGCCTTCCTGACGGGTTGTGTGTATCTGTGTTTCCCATCCTCCCGTTTCGTTCGCCTCTTTTGAGTGATGGGTGTGACTGGTGGGTGGGTTGACAGCAGTTGCGGTGCTAATGGAAAGAGTATGATAGTGATGAAAGAAACATCGAACGGATCCCCTCATTGACTGGAATTAAGGTTGGGTGAGTTAACTATGCCATGAGCTCTATAGATATCGAAACATACAGTGGAGCACTATATGATACACTCAGCTCTCCAAAACCTCCTGAAAGATTAAGGGAAAGAAAGATGGAGGGGGGAAAAAGAGGCACGAGTCCCCGTCTATCGCAGGGCTAAACTCGATGAATCCAGATCCAACGGCTCCGGGTGTGAACCAGGATCAATGGCTCCCGATTGGCCCTAGAGATCCCGACATACTCGCCATTTCCCTTCGAACCAAAAACAAGGAAAAAAAGAAAGAAAGAAGGCTTATGATGCAGCGGAAAACTATGATTGCACGATATCAAAAACCCATGATAAAACCCCACTTATCCATGCATCCTTACACTCTTCCCCCGCCTTCGCCCCAACTATTCGGATAAGGAACAGGGGGCGGTAGGGGGAAAAAAAGGAAAGGGAAAGAAAAGAAACAACTTTTGAAACAATATTGACCTGACATAGATAGTCCAAATCACAACTAGTTTTGCACTCCCTCCTACCCACTCGTGACTAGGATGAAAAGGGACAAAAGCACAACACAGAACTAAATCAATCGACGGCATAGCAAACAACACCTTCTATAATCCACCCGCAATCCTTCAACACACAATACCCTTACAAGGCCGCAGGTGCGCAAACCGCACAAAGTGGAGTGGAATAAAAAGGGGATGGGGGGGGGAGTGTGGTGTGTTATCGTGTCTGGACTGTCTATCGTACTTTACCCAGTATCATAGTTGGGCCGGCAAGCAAGTAAGCAAATATGCCCACTGACCAAAGCTGCAAGGCAACGCGAGCAATCACGATATCGTCAAGGGAAAAAACCGGGTACCATATGAAAAGAAAAGAAAAAGCGTCAGGTGCCCTGCATAGGAAACTACACTTGTCACGTTAGCATACTGGTGGAATATCGTGTGCTAAGCAGGTGAAAATTCCCCATTCTTACACGAGCAAATTGAGCGAGTGAGAGAGCGGATGGGCGAACGAATGAATGAATATATATGGTCCACTGACATTACAATATCCTTATGTAGCGGTTTTGGCCGAGCCATGAATTCATTTATTAATTCATTCATTCACCGCAAGAGCGGGGGGGGGTGTATGACAATCCATGTAGCTATGCCATGCTATGCTACCATATGCCCAGCTTGAGGCTGATACCGTAAATTTACGACCGTGCCCTTCAGATATCAACACCTAGCACGGTACATTCCGCGAAACGTCACAACACCACTCTTNGAGTCTCCTTCTCTTTTCCGTGGCCTCCCGCTCTCTTCTGGCCTTGGTTTTGGAAGACCCGCTTGGTGCTACCCTACCCCCCCCCCCTCCCTCCCCAGCTCATCGCCGGGAGCGGATCGAGAAAAAAGAAAAAGAAAGAGAAAGAGAGGGAAAGAGGGAGGGAGGGATAGTCCCCAATCAACCGATCCATGCATTCTTCTAGATGGATAGATATATAGAGCCTGATACGGGTCTTGTCCCAACTGAGGTGCGCTGCTACTCGCGCCAGCAAAACCTTGCATAATGGGTGAAGGGGTATATCAAGCATCCATTCATTCAGGGAGGGTATGATAAGAGGAGGAAGCCCTGGGGGACACTTGGGAAGGAGAAAAGGGTTAGAGAATGGTTGGTTGAGAGGGACCTATTTGCCCGGGAAGGCCGAGTGAAGTGGATAGGGAGGTGATGCGATATGTGCTTTTTTTTTTTTTTTTGCGCAAGAGGAATTGAGTGCGCTGGTGTATCAAACAGATGTCTGGTCAGGAAATGACTGATAGATGGGAGTTTTTGGAACAATTTTCCTTTGAAATTCGGGAGGAGGGGGAGGAAAAAGAGTGAGGATTTGTCTTTTGGCTTTCTTCACATAGGGGGGAGGGAGACAAGTGTCGGGATGGATAATTGGTCCACTCCCTGAATATCATGCTCAGGCTCACCACATGATACCCAGAACATACCCCAAAACCAAAAAGTGATCACTGCTAAAACAACTCAAAGGCCCGTCCGACAAAACACAACCCCACCTTGCCCCTCCCACGCAAAAACCCCCCTAGAAATGCTTGCCAACGTTTGCATTCGCATTGCCCGGTACGATATGATATCATACACACACACACACACACCTACCATCACTCTATATCACTCGCATCCAATTTCCAAATAACCCAATCCAGCCACAAGGCTACGCCAAGCCATGGCAAAAAGTGGGGAAACGCCAAAGTCCAGAGCACGATACCGGTACTTGTACATTACCAACGGGTACCGCACCCAGATCAAGCCAAGACTCGATGGAAACTCGGAAATTGCGAAAATCCCTGCAGGCGATCCTTTCGACCCCTGGCGTCGATCCGGACTCCAATTGGCTATAATTTCCTGCGCGAGGCAAAGCTATGATACAAGTACCGGTACGGTTGAGGGGCCTTTTCGCTCGAGAAAACGACCCGAGCAACACCAAACGGAAGTTTCGCAAGAGCATTGCATGCACCGCGACAGCCCTCTCCGCGGCGGAGATTTTCAGAATTCTTGTATGCGCGCTTGGATACCTTTTCTTTTTCTTTCTTTTTTTTTCCTCCCCATGAGTTATGGCATGTCTGTATCGGACTTGTCCGGGCTGGAAAAGGCCTTACAAGCGCTAGCACTTGATATGGAACAGCTCAAGTGGATGCTCCCTTCAATGCGCCGTATCATCGCACCAACGGATCGGTCCTCATCCTCGCCCAAAAGCCATATGCCGGCGCTGCAGGTATCACATCATGGGCGTCGTGGGCGCCGTGGGTAGGAGAGGGGTAGAAGGGCGCAGTGAATTTCGAGCTCTGCCAGAAGTTTAATGACAGCCACTGGAAAAAGCTCGTGAAAGTGTGCTGGGTGTGGTGGTTAGACTAACTGACAGGGATAGCACTGTGCGGTACGGAGGGGGCCGAACTTATCGGGGAGTTTCCACCTTGTGTCCCCCCCCTCCCATTTCCCCCTCACTCCTCGGGCCAGGGTGGAGGGCGACTTGACATGATAGTGGGGTGGCAAAGAGTGAAAAAGTGGTTGGAAAATCGTAGTAATCATTTCAGCTTAACTATGATAACAAAATTTTCTTTCTTTCCCCACTTCAATACTATGGTCGGTTCACTCCTTGTTTCCCTCTTTCCTTCTTTTTTTTCTTTTTCTCTACTCCGCCCGTCCGCGAAGAGCCAAAGGAACCAAAATTCAAACTTGCCAGCATTATTGATATCGGAGTGATATACAAAATACGAAATTACCGAGGGAAAAAAAAAACCCCCCCTGAACCCATAACAGATGAAAGAAAACTAGTCCTAATAATACTACCAAAAGAAGGATAGGATAAGAATGATTGAAAGAATAATATAAGAATGGAGAAAACACAAGTATCTCCCAGTCGGCAGACAAAATAATAGTAAGATATCGAGAAGGTAGACCAGACAGATATCGTTAACCCGAAAGAAATGACAACACCCATGAGACCCGTTGCTTCCGTTTCCACACAAACCCCTTTCCCCAGTATTTGTTTTGTGCAGAAAACCCATATCCTTGTAAGGGAATCCCATAAGAAGGGAGGAACAGCAAATCTAACACCTTTCCTGCAGTGGATTACGACCCCGCCGTGAACCCTGCTGTTAGGGGTCGGAAGAAATGATTGAAGGAAACAATGCCATATACTAAATTCATCAACGGAAGTGGGATAAAGTGGGGGGGAATGGAGAAAGGATTTAAGGGAAAATGCCCCGACAAGGGGACGGATGCAGGGATTCACGCAGCGCCCATCAAACAACGTTGGCCAACACCGAGGCGTCACCCCCAGCAGCTTCAACAGCTGCCGCTGCCGCTGCAGCGAGTCTCCTTCTCTTTTCCGTGGCCTCCCGCTCTCTTCTGGCCTTGGTTTTGGAAGACCCGCTTGGTGCTACGCCATTAAGGATTCGTGTTTTGTCTTGAGGTGTGTAGTTGACAAACGCCATTTCTGTCTCTCCCGGTATACACAAACCCGGTGGAACGCCCGATTTTGCCTGCGAACGTATTGACCCTGTGCTCGCTTTCCTTCGTGATGATGAGCCAGGCCGTGATGACTTTAGCTTCGAGGGTTTCGATGCTGCTAGAGCTGCCGCCGCCGCCGCTGCCACCGCCGTAACAGGTGGTGAGCCACTTCGACCGATGGACGGAGTAGATGGATAACCAATTTCCGGTGTAGGCATTGCAGAGGGGAAATAGAAGTCCGGGGACTCAGGAGGGGAAGGGATTGGGGATGCCGCACTGTGGGGGTAGATGCCACTATCCTCATCGTCGAAGGTAGGCGAAGGGGGTTGGTGGATATAAAGTAAGCTCCCATAAGGAGAGTGACGAGAACTACCATCGTTGTATCTTCCAACCGTCGAGGCAGGTTCTTCCTCATTAGGTTGGGACTGAAGCATGTTCAATCTTCGGATATCGACCTTGGGAGTCTCGCCCCACCAAGACTCGGACGGGTCGGTCTTGGTCGCAGGTGTACCCGAAGTCATTGGCAGTTCGAAGGAGTGTTGGGTGAGAGTGTTTGGTATCCAGGGGTTATAGTCGATCGATAGCCCGCGAGTCGCCGGTTGCTCATAGAACATAGCAGTATCTGTGGGAGCGCTTGACCGGCGGGTCGAGTAGTGGAGGACCTGCTGCTCATTTATAGTCGAAGGTGTCGACAGAGAAGACATGCTGTGCGGACGTGCTAATGTCACTGGATCGTTGCTATAGGTAGACGACAGGTTTTCGGCTGATAGGCTAAAAGGAGTCTTGATCGAGTAATCCGAGCGGGAGCTCAAGGGTCTTGGTGATATATCTGAGGGAGCGTATCTAGGGATGTTGCTTAGGGGTTGCGGCGAAGAGTAAGCAAGAATCCCATCGAAATTCAAGCTGCTATCGTCGGGGGTTGTGGCTACCGTCGAACAAGAAGTGGCAGTGGAGGGGGGAGCAGGAGGATGGGTGGATGAAGAATTGGTTGTATTGGTGGCGTGATGCGGGTGTTGCTGCTGGGGAGGGTCTCCCAGTTTCGTGGCAGTTGTCATTGACATTGACAAATAAGCTCTCCTGGCCTGTTGCAGGTCACGACTTTTACGGCGCCGAAGGGAACGAAATCTCTCTTCAACAGGAGCAGGGGGGAAAACTCCGGCGTTGGCACCTATAATCGATTTTTTATGGGAAAGAGAAGTGGAGGAGTGTGAGGTAGGGGTGCTGATCCCCGAAGTCGATGTGCTGCCGCTCGATCGTGCTATTAAAGACGGGCTCGCAGGAGTGGCAACGGATGCAGAAGTAGGGGTAGGAATGGATGTAGTAGGAGCAGTCGATTCTGTAGACTCGAATTCGCAATTACAACCAGACTCTCCCTCGGAGCATGCACAAGCACGAGCAGAAGCAGAAGCAGAAGCAGAAGAGGAGGGGGAAGAAGAAATAGCGGAAGAAGCACAATGGCAATTTTGGCGGTAAGAAGGGGGCTTCATGGGCTTTTGGCCAGACAGAGAGCTGCCCTTATAGCGGGCAGAGGTGTGCATGTGCATGGTTTTCGTGGGTGTTGAGTGAGTGGCCCGAAGTGGAAGGGGCGGGGCCGCCATTTTTGGTGCAGCGTGTGGTGAGGGTGGTAGTGGGAGTGTAGAGAGTTGGAGTGAAGGGTTTTGGCCTTGCGAGAGCTGGTTTGGTGGGACGGCATTATTTGTATCTGTATTAGACTGCTTCCCCAGCCTATCCGTAGGATAAAGCTGTGGAGCAGACGAAGCCTGCCAAGACCTCCTTGAATACTGATCGTTCGGACCTGCAGCAAATGGCTTCGTAGTCGGAGTGATACTAGTGTTGCCAGTCCTCTCGGTAATGCTGTCTGCCTCGGGCTTGTTGCTACGACTGCTCTTCCTAACATGATGGCTACTCTTACTATTGCTGCCCCCCCTCATGTCGGACTCGTTGCTGCTCCTTTGCCTGTCCATACTAGCTTCAGGCCTAATGACTTCCTTGGTATTGTCCTTGCCACTCCCGCACAGCCTTGTCTCTCCTTCCATCCACCCTTCATCTTCACAAAATGGCCCAGATATCGTCCTAGTGAGGGTAGCGGGGCCATCATCTTCCCCGATCATCACAATTTTCCCCCCAAATTCATTATCATCGTCCCCATATCTCCCAAAACTGACCTCTTCTCCCTCTCCCCTTCCGTGAGAATCCACCACAAAGTCGAGCAATGCGTCGTATTGCACATCTTCAGTGAAAAGCCGCACTGCGTCAAAGGCGTTGCCCCCGTTTTCGGAAACATGCATATCGTCCGGCATCCACATACTTTCCCTTGAAGAAAAAAAAAAACCTTTTCTTCGTTCTCCCTGAACCTCTTGATTTGATTTGAGGGAGTCTGATTCCCCCAAGCCCCACGTTGCCTTGGTTGCGATCGAAACTTTAAAAACCCGTGATAGTCGATTTGGTGATGGCGTACCACGCTTCTTAGCGCTCGACTCGTTACACTTGAGCGGTGGAACCAATAACCGTAGATAGCTAGCTTCTTGGGTAGAAGAGAGAAGAAAAGAAAAAAAAAAGAGTAATTGACTAAAACGCCCCGACCCTCCAAGATTGCTTAGCGGATAGAGAAGGGGTGGAAGGGCTGAGGAAGAGTGAGTGAGAGTGAGTGAGAGAGGGGGGGGGGAAGGGAGATCGAGCTTAATAGAAAGGTTTGAGAGGGTGTGTGAAGGGGAAAAGGATAAAAAGAAATCTCAGAGAAAAACCCAGTTGCAAGTTATCGACCAAGCGCAGTTCCGAGGTTGAGACAAAGATGTAAGTACGGTAGGTAGCGCGCGCTCCTCTTAACAACTTTCAGAAACGAAAGGAATCCAAATATCCCAAGAGATGTTTCCAAATTCTGGTACGAAACAAGGTAAAAAAGTGTGATTATTAGAGGAAAGAGACCAAAGGAAATGTTGCTTCTTATCCCTGCATTTTGCCCACAGTACCACCAGCCTCTTTACTTCCCTGGCTTCTCGTCTATTCCGTCCGCTCACGATAACCTGTTAAGAAAAATCAGATATCTGCTGAGTACAAGTGTGATCAACCAGCCATCCCAGATGCCAGAACGAAAGATCACATGCACCAACAAGTATTAAAGCCCATGTTTTGTGGGGGCGTCAAACTCTTAGTTACCCAACCACTGGTTCGAGCCCAAACACCATCAGAGGCACTCGTTGACGGCCTGCGAATGAATGGCCTATCATACATTCCAAATCCACAATCGGTCATCGCCGAATGCCCCAACCCAACTCCAAAATTCCGAAAACCGAAACCAACGGTTCTGCATTCCGCTTGCCTAAGCGAAACCCCCGGGCGAAGCTTATTTTGATTAGCGTCAAATAGCGTATCATAGACAAGTAAATCCTCAAAACCCTATCCCCAGCCTGCCGATCCGCTGAAGAGCAAAACAGCAAAAAAATCCTCGCTATCACCGTACCGATATGCTGCTCCTGTATCCTCCTTGGATCAGTTAAAAGACCCAGGAATGTCTCGCATACTCAGACTACAAACCAATGTTACCCACTTTTAAATACCTCGAAACCCTTTTCAATAAAACAACCAAAGAAAGGCAGGGTGCTTCCCCGTGATGCTTCCGAATAATGACATTATGTTTGTATCCTGAACGGGTATGTCATATCCGATCCCATGCGGAGAGGCTAGAGATCTCCGGAGTAGCACCCCGAAACGGGATGCAGAACGGGGCGAAGATTAAACTTTGACTCTTTTGGTATCGACTTTGTGGAGCAGGACAAAAATGTAGATTATTTTGTCGAAAAGGATAAATTATGGAGCCAGTTGTTTTCTGGTGGAATACAGTATCCGTTGTGCCTATGATGCCTAATATCTGCTGCTAGAGGACCAGGCACACGATCAGTATGATAGGCAATCCGTTATTGAAAACGACGCGGACGACGCTCACCTAGGTCAAAAAGCCTTTCAACAGCCAAGAGCGATCGCCTTAGCCCTCAGATTCTCTTTTACTGAAGATAAAGAAAACATGGTGAAAGGAGGCGTAGTCCGAGGGGCCCAACAGGCTATCCGCCTCGAAATCTCCGACCGCTCACCTGGAATGGTGGTCGGATCGGCCCAGCAGCCCACGAGGGGATTTCCATACCATACAACAAATAATATTTGCATTCACACTGGCGAATCTGAATGCAGCCTGCCAGCCCCTTGAATATCAAGAAATGGCGTGTAAGCCAACAAGAGTAACACTGGTGGAAAGGAATTTCGCTCAATTTCCTAGTGAATTCCTTGACGTTCGCCGTACGAGGGGTCAAAAAACCCGTGAACCGCGAGTGAAAACGATCGACAAACAATGTAAACCGACCCGCTTGATGCCATATTCACAGTGAGACGCATGCCGTCCAATTATGAGCAACAGTAACAACACCATGGAAACCGATGGCGTTGGGCATCTGATGATAAGACCCAGGGATTAGAAGACTGGTTTGGGTCAAATTATCCATACACGCTACATAATGAATTATAATATTATGATAGCACCTGTCCTAAACTCTACCAAAAACAGCATTAGGGCTTCGGATTCAAGGGAAAGCAAGGTGCCGAGAAGTGGATAGTCCGAGCGCCCATAAAACCATGTGAAAATTTTCTCCACTTCCAAACGTGGAATTCACGTGGGGCCTGAAAGTATCTACCGGTACACCGCCAATATCTGCCGGGAGCACCATACCCTATGCGAAGTGAAGGGATGTACGGTACTAGTACAAGTACACTCGGAACTGACAAGCACCGGTGAACGTGGAAACAATGATAGTGAAAGCTAAACGAAGCTTATAGATGGTTTGAGTAGAAACACCGCTGTGGTTGAACTGAAAACTGGGCTGAGGGGCCTTTGGGCACGTTCCCTTGCGGGGAGCACTCGCTATCTTTCCTCCTCAAGCTCTCGATACAATTAAAGTTGATAATGGGGGTGCGGTATCTTTCTGTACGTAACGAGCTGAAGCTCCCCATTGCCACTTCAATGAAAAGTCTGCAAGGGACCCAAGATTACCGTAGAGCGGAATCCGGGCTCCACCAAAAAGCCCGAGCTAATGGCCGAAAGCAGTTCGATAGCAGCGGCTCTGAAAATGCCAGCCGTCGAATTTGCCCACGTTGGGCTGATGCCGGTACAGTCAGCACCTTGTCAAGAACAAACCACCCAATCCACGAGGCCCACAGAAGAGAATCCCGCCGTTTCCTCCACGAACCAAAAAGGATAGTTGCAAAAATACAATTCTTGAGGTTCTTAGCCCGGAGATCGTTAGACAGGCCAAGAGAAATATCTAGCGCATGGCAATGGGCAATCAAAGGCTTATAACGACACAAATGCGCCCCGTCCCCTAGTCTGGTGATGATGCAGGTTTTTTAGTCGGTAGGGGCCGGAAGTCTCAAAGTGGAGCTACAAGCTGAGAGCAAAGTTGTCTCAAGTATGGAACAGAGGTTTATCGCCGAAGGCCTTTAATTTGCTGTTTGATTTTCGATTATATAGCATAAGGTAAGCCACCGAACAATTCTGTCGGGAACTATGATATCTCTTCGTGTAAGTCGGACGGGGTTTAAGGCCGCAAATCAAGAGGATGGCACAACCTGCGCTAATCCAATTCTATAGAGTCTCTGATGACACCTCCCCCCAGACACCTGTCCCCGAACCATAATGCTGCACTTTGCCCAGGAGCGATAGCCATCGCTGGACTATCGAAGATAATCCTCAGCTCGGGAGGCTCATTCTCTTCAAAGCATGATTGGTGCCCAGATCCCTCGGGCTGTTCCACGCCAGAAACCTTCAAGGGGATTTGTCTATGTCTGAATTGAGCTACCAAACCTCGCCCATTGGAAGCTGGCTGTTCTCGAGCTATATCCGCAGCATCATCGCCTAACCATCTCCATTTCTCAACAACCATCCCTTTCCCATATAACCTGGCGTTGTCCTGGCCTCTCACGATCTCCAAAGTATTCAGTTCTTTATTCTTCCTAGAAACGTACCACCTGCCTTGGTATTCTGGACTCCCCTGCGGTAATTGAAACCGGGCCCTTTCTCCTATAGTCGCATGCCAAAGACCCGCATGCCTCCCCACAATTGCACCTTCTGGTGCACATGTCCCCTTAGATTCGTCCCCTCTAGGATATTTCTTCGACGGTCCGATTATTACATCGCCCGGCTCTGGTTCAAGGTATTCCGACAGGAAGCGGCGAAACCCAGTTTGCCCTTTCCCACCCGCAGGCTCCACGAAACAAAGCCCCATGCTTTCTGGGCGCTCGGTCTGTCCCGGACGCCACCCCGGTAGGAAAAGTGCACGGGCGAGGGACTTAACGGCTGGTTTGGAGAGTTTGTGAGAACCCAAAGGAAATAGAAGTCGGGAAAGAACATCCCGACGCACCGTCGAGAGATAAAAGGTTTGATCCTTGTTTAAATCGATAGAACGGAGCAAGTGGGAGGCTTTGGTCGGGATATGACATAGGACGTGAGCATAGTGGCCTGATGGGATAAATCAGTAGTGCCCAATAGTGGGGAAAAGGGAAGGTGCAGGAACTATTTGTCTAGGCCCAGCGAGATACACTCACCAGTTGCCAACCACCACTTGCTCTCCATTTCCGTCACACCCCCGTCTCCGTCTCTTCTGTGGAATTCATCCCTCAACCTCTCGATAACAGCACCGAATTTGATGTGGCGATTACACCCAACGTCCGGATTTGGGGTCCTTCCGCATCGGTACATATCGAGCATAGGAAGGAAAACTTCGCACCAGTACTCCCTTTCGAGGTTCATATATATGGGCTCAGGCAAACCCAGAGCGTTGCAGACATTCTTGACGTCATTGTATTCTCTCTCTGTGCATCTTAAGGATCCTCCGTTGGATTGTGGTCGAGTCGAGGCACGATCTCGTTGAGCGCCACGGGACGCTGATGGCGGTGGTGGGAGAGGGCCTGGGCCGGCGGCGGGAGACCAATTCACCATGTAAAACGGTAGCAGGTTTTCCCGTGGATGTCCAGAGCGTACTAAGAGCGCAGCTGCTACAGAGGAATCAACCCCAGAAGACATAGCAATGAAGACTGTAACAAACAGGTTATCAGTCAGTAGCCCAAACAGCTGAAAGGTGTTCATTGTGAGATGTCTCGGCCAGGACAGACTGTTTATAATACCATACTTTTATCCCGAGGCGAAACATTAGGTTCCGAATATTCAGCGGCGGAATAGGTTTGAAGATGTTGTCGTTGGATGGGTGTGGCGAAGAGTGGAGTTTGTACCGACACTCGTGGTTTCAGGTTGGGGCGGAAGAGCCTCAACGAAGTGCGAGAGAGTGTTTGACCATTCATCTGTGGTGATACCGGTGTGTGCTGGCGGATACCAGTGGTGTTATTGCTTTGCAGTATCGGACCAGACCCGCACCACCGAATACCGCACGCGAGCCAAAGTACCGTACCGGTAGCCGAACTGCTGAAAAGGGAGCCAATACCAGTACCGGAAGAATTGCTCGTAGAGCATCGATACGATAGCGCACCGTATTGTATCTATAATATGATACGGTACGGGGTCCCGGAGTTGCGCTTTTGTTGGAGGGAGAGATTCAACATTCTGGAGTTTAAACTGTGGTACCGGTATGGTACAAATAGTGTTTCGGCCGTTTTCGATTAATTCCTTGCTCTTTTTTTCTTCTTTTTTTTTTCTTTTTCCTTTTTCCTCTGCCTTCCTCCCATGTCCATTGAATTCGGTGGGGCGCATTGCAAAATGGTCAATTCTATGGCGCAGTCTCATCAGCCACAATCTGGCCGGATTCAATGGATCCAACCACACCCTCCAGGCCCACGCTGAGTGGGCAAGAGGGTCAAGTCCAGGCCCCCCCGCGTCATGGTCCCACCCCACACACTCTCACCCTGCAAATTTGGGCAAAAGGAGGTCACCATAATTGGGAATGACTAAGAATTTGGTGGCGGGTGATTTCATGCTCCTCTTCCCTTCCACCCCCTAAAACTTTGGCCCCTCCTGGAACCTTTCATTTTCTCCTCCTCTCTAACATTACCTCTCCCCCAAAAGAGAACCCCCCCCCCATTTTTCATCAACCGTGAATTCATCTTGCCGAAAGAGGGGGAATATCGACTCGTCCCCGCTGAACAAATAGCGGGAAAGGAAACAAGAGACAAAAAGGATAAATCTGGATGTCAGAAAGGGTACTTGCTTCGTGATTCTTCTCCCTACTTTATCATCGCTCCAAGTCTTCCTGAGCTTTTCTCGTGTTTGTAAGAACGATCGCGGAGTTCTCTCTCAAAGACGCGACACAAAGCAAGCTTCAAAGCCAACAAGTGGGCAAGCAAACAAAAAGGGCGGAAAGGAAAGGAGGAACAAAAATAACACAACTTTACAAGTTGAAAAAAGCGAGAAGGGAAAACCGATATCCGATCAACGCCCTCCTATTTTTTTCTCATCCATCCCCTCCCTTCCCTGTTTCTTTTCTCTAAACGATACCACCGTGAAGAAGCAACGCGACTTTTTTTCGTTGGGCTTGCTCATCATCTTCCGACCACAAAGTCCTGCGCAGCACGCAGGAGAAATAGGTCGCAAATTTTTCCCGAAAAAGGTAGTACCTCTACGGTCGCCGTATTTGGTAATTTCATGCGTTAACCTTCCATTTTTGAAAGTTTTCTACCCGATTAGTACTAGCGTTATCTGCATAGTCGCGACCTTTCTGCAACCCTCCAAACACGAGGTTTCTTTCCTTTTTCCTTCCTTCTTTCTTTTATTTTTTTTTCATTCTATTTTTTTACATCCTCTAAAAAAGAAAAATAAGGCACCAGATAATAGAACCGATAATGGACACCGCGGATATCAGTAATTCCGGTGGGCTGGTTGGCGCGGCTCTTCATGGAGGAGTGGCCGACAGTATGGTTCAGGGTCAGCCTACTTCCTCGCAGGCTGAGTTTGCGCCTTACCAACACCAATTGGTTTTCGGCCCCGGCACCAACGAATACTCCCCCATCCCAGAATCATTTCCGCACACAGAATACAGCCCATATCCATCTTCCGAGGCATGGAATACCCCTTCACAGCCTACACATCAACAACACGCTCAGCATTATACGCCCCTCGATCCAATGTCCCACTTTGCTCCCCCGCCTCATACCTTCCCTCAGCAGTTCACATCCCATAACTTTTCAACGAACCAGCATCCCTTTGCAGCTACTGGCGCTGTCACAGTGGCCTCTCCTCAAGTTGCAACAGGTGCGCTTTCGACTCCTCCCACTGTTGTGGTGGACGATGTTTGGGGGGAATATTCTCCCGCCGCTGTCACAACAGCTACAAACGGTACTAGCGGTGTAACTAATACCATGTCAGCTTCAATTACAGCTACACGTACTAAACAATCGCATAAATCTCCAAGTACACAGCAGAGCTTTGGACCGAATGTTGTACGAAACATAGCGACTTCAACTCCAAATGCAGCGACCCTAACCCCATCTGCAATGACTTCGACCACAAATGTAACGGCGCCGACCCCAAAAACATATGCAGAGATCCGTGTCAAAGGGTGTCCAAATGTAACCTTGCGGTCTCCCCACGATCCGTCGTTGCAGCTCCCCCCGGACTTTTTAAGTATCTCCTCATCCCGCAGCAATCCCCTTCCCGATTATCGGCCTTCTAACTTTGTCACAGAATTGATATCAAATGTCGCGCTCGGAAACGAGCCGTCAGCATCGGTAGGCCCGCAAAAAAAGAACCAGAGAGTAGCCAGTGCTGCGAGTACTACGAAAGTTCAACCCGTTAAAACAGCTGCGCCTCCCAAATCTAAGCTCCCCGAAGACCCAGCCGAGAAAGTTAGGTATCAAATTGAGGAGGCATTGGAATGTGATGGAGACGATGATATTGAAGACATCCGTAAAGCATCCAAACAGGTTTGGGATGTAATCATCGGGATACGGCCCGAACAGTCTAAGCTGGTTGAAGTAGCTGTACGCACAATTCTAAAGGTCGGGGATAATCAAATCTTGAGGGCCCTTGGGGAGTCTATCCTATTCTCAATAAGACTGCGAAAGTGGATGACAACCGAGTGGAACAGAGATAGAAACAGCCCTACAGTCATTATGATACTGAAGGTAAGTTTCCCATATATTCCATCCACATGGTGAGCCCTTGCCCCTCAACACATCTAACTTGCGTCTAGCTATTGTATAAGTTCTGCGTATCTGAGGAAGATCTTGAGCAATCATCATGGATCAAGGCGCTAAAAAGTATTGGGTCAAAGTCAGAGGATCAAAAAACAAAGGATATTTGCATGGCAATCGCAAAGAGTGCTAGAGAACGCTCCGCTAAGAAGGAGAGGGAAGAGAAAGCTAAGGGAGGGCAACAGAAGCCAGCATCATTAGCAGCCTCCTCTTCTTTATCCGACCGTACTAATGATAAAGAGAAGCCTTTGGGAAATGGGACAGCAGCCAAGAGTGAGGCTAGTAGTAATGTTAATGTTGGCATTAAGCGCAAGAGCGAGGACGACGCCAAAGTTGGTCAATATACTGCCAAGAAGGTTGCGTTGGGTGAGGGAAAAATCCCCGCTGCGACGGGCTCGCCAAATCCAAAGACGAGCTTATCTACTGGTAACTCTAAAACTGCAGCAACACCAACCGCCGAAAAGAAATTGACTGCAAGTACCGCACCATCCACTAGCGCAAATGGTTCTTCTGCATCTGCCAAGCCGAAAACCACTACTTCCGGCTTCTTTAAGTCTCTCCAGGGCAACCGTCCAACCATTGTCAAGGCTCCCACAAAGTTTGTTGACTCCCCCCCTTTGGTTGCTTCGCGTGAAGCCCCCCCGTCTCTGGTCGAGGATCTGCAATTATTAACACGTCACGTGACCTCACAGACCTGTTGAAAAGAAATCCATCCCCAACCCTGAATCCACCCCCAGCACATTCACTAGCATTTTCGACCAGCTTGTCCGCCAGCAAAAGGAAGGCACTACCGGGCTAAGACCTGATTCCGACACAAAGAAACGTGAGGCCGATGAAGACCAAAACGGCTCCAACAAGAAGGTCAGAAAGAAGAAGACTGTCCGGTGGAAGACCGGGGAGGATCTTGCCAAGGTCAAGGTTATCGAGTGGGTTGAGCCAGAAGGGGAATACTATGGAGGCAGTAGTGGACATGAAAATCATGAATACGGGAATGCCAGGAATTTTGATGTTGAAGAGGGCAGGGAAGCGTTGGCTGCCCTCAAGAACCGAAACTTCTTAGAAGATGAGGAGGATCTGCTTGATTGGTATCAGCCATTACGTGAGTGACCCTATCACATCCCGGTAGGGTTTCGTTTGTCTCTCTAACATCATCCAGCTATCGACTTTGGTGACCTCAATCATGTTTCTACCTCCGCAGATAATGCCACCAGCCGCGGTGGGAAGAAAGAGATCACCAGCGAGGAAGCTAAAATTCAGTCAAAACGTGAACTTCAAACTTTGTCGGCACTTTATACCTCTCCGGCCGCCATTCCGTATTCTCCTCGAGAACCCGATTCCAGCGGTGACGGTTCTCAGGAACTCGATCAGCAACTAACTATCATTCCATTGCCGGATCGTCTCAAGGTACGCATATTTTCTCAGATTTTATCAGGGACTAGCATCCATCCCATACTGATTTGTTTTAAAGCCTCCAACAAATCTCCAGACCGCGTTAGGCTCTATTCAGCTAAATCCACAGCCTTCGCCCGTTGTCGACATCTCATCAATACTCTCCGTCATTAACAATCTCCAACAGCCAGCACAGAGCCAAACTCAAGCCGCCGCCAATACCATCTTAGCCCAAATGCAGGCAATCACCCAAAACCAACAGCAGCCCACCGCATCCCCTCCCGTGCCATTCACGCAGCCTGTTGCTCAGCAAATTACGCAGGCTGCACCTGCTCCGACCCAACAGCCTGATCTTAGCTCCATACTCATGGCACTTGGGCCTAATTCAGGCCAGCAGCAGCAGGCTGGTACTTCCTTGCTACAGAATCTTGTGCAGCAAGGCTCAGTTGCCCAAGGGGGTACCTCCGCTGCCCTGACTAATATTCTAGCACAAATGTCATCTAACCCAACAGCCTTCTCTTTTGGCCAAGCTGTCCCAAATACATACGACACTTCCAATTCCCAAGCATGGACTGCATACGAATCGCAATTTCACCAACCATATGGGAGCGCCTCCAGTCACCCCAACCAGTCTTCATGGGCTACGGGCAGTGGGACTGATGAGTTTGGACGTACCCTGCGTGAGGGCGACCGAGAAAAGGAGGGCAGGGGTGGCAAAGACGTTCGTGGCGCGTTGAGGGAAGCAACCGGCTGGGACGAGAGAAAATCAGAGGTTGAGCGTCACAACGGGAGTGGGAATGGTGGGAATGAGCCTGCTCGTGGAGGATGGAGTGGTGGTAAACATAAGAAGGTAAAGAGGCCCCGCAGATAATTCTTACACATTCCCATAGCTCCCTGAATTACATGGCACACACCTATACCCAAACGCTTTCTTTGAATGGTAAACGAGAAGTTTGATCATTGTTTTTTTAAAAAAAAAAAGAATGAAAGAATGAAAGGAGGAAGGGAAAAAGGTTGGCTTCAGCAGGCATGTATGTTAGCATCGCCACATCCTGCCTGGCCTTGTAGTCATGTCTAGCTAGAGTTGCAGATATTGCAGCACTTCTTCCTCTTTTCCTTCTTGAGAGGTCTGGGAGAAACAAAAGCCCTCTCTATGAGAGAGTAACTACCGTTGAAATTTTTTTCAACAGTATGCACTCGATAGGGGGCAACTGGGCAAGAAAATCCCCGCCCAATACCCTTTAAATCCCGCAATAATTCCGTCACAATTCAGCACCCTTCGCCTTTATCCTGTTTTACTTCCCTTTTGACTCAATTTTTTTATTCATTTGCTTATGCCCATCTCGACTTGGAAGGAAACAGTTAAGTTAATATATTATCGTTATCATTATAGGAAAAAAAGCCTGCAAAGGTTTCCTGTCTCTTTTTCCAGAAAGGGAATTGCAAGAATGGCGATGGCTGCCGGTTTTCCCACGACAAAGGAGGAGGTGTTGGAACCGCGGGTTGGCCATCATCTATGGAGATGGAATATTAATTATTTCAGATATTCCGCATACCAAATCCTCTACCGATCGAACCCCTTTTTATACCCAGCGAAATCCTACCCCTCCTTACCAAAGCAAAACGAAAATACGTTATAATGTCGACACACGCCATGTATGCATAACACACTACCGGAGAGAGAACAATAAAACCTCCCCCGGGCATTCCCCAAATCCCCCTTTTATCTGCTCGAAAGCGGTTGATTCATCGATTCTAATCTTTTACTTAAGCCCTATATATCCTTTCCCAGCCCGCTACCCCTAACTCATTACTGCTTTTATTAAGTTTTGTTAATTGTTTTCCTTTATGTTATTTCCCGTCACCGGACAAAAGTTCCTTCTCTCCTTCCCTTCTTCTATAGTTCCTCCCTCTGCAAACAAGTTGTAAAATAGTACATTATGACGGTTTCCCTATTCATTTATCTTACCCCAAGCCAGCCCCTATCTATCTGTTTATTCATTCATTTATCTATTCTTCTCTCCTTTTCCGTTTCTATTCGGTATCTTATTTTCATTTCGTCTAGTCCTGTATAGATTTATGCGGATTTTTCTTGCCGGAGTTTTAGGGATTGATTAATTGATTGATTAATTAACTGAGGAAGTTGTTCCGTC
The DNA here is from genome assembly GCA_003182015.1 of Tuber magnatum. Taxonomy (NCBI): domain Eukaryota; kingdom Fungi; phylum Ascomycota; class Pezizomycetes; order Pezizales; family Tuberaceae; genus Tuber; species Tuber magnatum. The sequence continues at coordinate 635,344 of PYWC01000092.1, read as the reverse complement.
ACTCCCTCGGGGATGTGGTTGCAGTCGTTGTAATCCACCTATCTATCGTACTCACTGCTTTGCAGGAGGGGGAGGGTAGAGTGGAGGTGCGGAAATATATTGTTTATGGCCATCCTATGATTATTCGATTGGGCTGCCCGGGGCCGGCATTTGGTGTGATTGTTGAATATATGGATAAGGGAATTTCCCTTTTTTTTTTAGTTTGTTTTTACTAAGGCTTGTTATCCTATAAGTTATCACAATTCTATCGATCATTGATTTGGTGTGCCCGTGGCCCCAACAAACTATCCTGAAGGACTATTTGATTTGCTATTGAAGTGTAAGTCCTTCACATATGATACTACCAGATAAATAGATACCTCGCTGGGGAGCCCCTCTGAACTCCTGCAAACTGTGTGTGGCCGCACGCAACGAGTGGATTATGCCCGGGATCACGAAAATCGCTCCCCGTGGAAGGGACGTCCCCGCACGTAAATAATGCATCATATTGGGCGGGGGAGTTGGTCAGACGCCGGGGTGAATCACTTTATACACGAGTTTTGCTCATATCCCTACTGAAGAATCCCCGCCAAACCCAACCCTGGAGTTCAGCTCAAGAAAGGGCGAATCTAACATCCTGCGCTATCAGGAACATCTCCCACTCTCCCGAATTTTCTCTTCCTACAGCTAGACGTCAATTGGGATTTACAGATTCCTACTTTTTTGGCGCGTTTTAACCGGTTCACTTCCCCGTCTGGCCTCCTTCCCCTTCCCAATGCGTTACCGTGAGCATGCATTAATTTTCCCTGTTGGCAACCCTAAGCTAAATGATGAGCTAGTACCTGTATTAGATTATACCGTAGTCAGTGCGAGATCTTTCACGTTTTTATCCTCCGCCCGTGCTTGCCCACCCCCTTCCCATCCCCATTTTCAGTCGCCAACCGCGAGGTTTGTTGGGACAGTGCACGGCACTTGGGTCTCAACAGCTCTGCAAAGTAGGGTACGGTATGGCATCACTACCGGTGCACCGTAAAGGCTCTTGGGACCCACATCTTTACTAGCTGTAATCTTTAGACTCAGAGACAAAGGCTCCCAAGAAGGATTGGCGTTTTCCAGACAGGGTACAATATCAACCAACTAGAATTGTTGGATCTCGTCCACTCGTTTTCGCGATTCTGCTGACCTGTCAAATTAAACCTATAGTGGACTGACACTAGCTCCGGCAGATGATCTGATACAGTGTGAGCTGGAATAATTGAACCTCACGCTGGGACGTTGGGGTTGCCTCCTGGTAAGCGCTGTTGTATATACTCTTTTTCTTTTTGTTTGTCTCAGTGGAGGGCTGAAAGCGAGCTTTCCGCCGGGGGCGATCCCCCCCCCTTCACCCAAAGAGGGGAATTCTGGACGTCTTAGATCGAGGTATAATTACTCCAAATCTTTTGGCACCCTAGTGGATTTCAAAAACTCTTACAGTACGGGGATGCAGATTGATGTCCGTAAAGATCCAGCCCCTGCGATTCTAGGGATAAGATACGATACCAAAAAGCAAGAAATCTGTACAGGTGCGATATCCCTTCTCATGAGTCAGGTTTGCATAGCCGCAAACATCCGTGGTCACGGATCAGCACTCGCTTGCTCTATCTGATAAATTGTTGGATATTGGTCACCCAGCACACGACGAGTTTGAATTAGAGGGATGTCGTAGAATGACATACACAAGAGAAGTTCTATGTATTTAAGGAACCTGTTATCCCTCATAGGAATGCAAGCAAGTACCTTTACCCCTCGACTCAAAACACAAGCAAAGGGTCAGCCGGGCCGGGGCTCCGGCACGGCTCGTACCTCTAAGAGCCACTACTTTAGCGCGGCGTTTATCAAAAATACAAGTACTTGTACTAACCCCTCTTTATCATTCCCGCTCAAAGTTGAAGCGGGATTCCGTTTCAAGCTACCGTTATGTGAGAAAAGAGACGTTCCATCCCTGCCCACACCTCAGTGTTGAGCTCCCTACAGTCACAACAGTTTAGGGTCGTGGATTCCTTGAATGGCTTGCCGGGGTGAGCGAGAGAGATACCGTATGGCATTATCACAGCCTCTTGGTAAATTTACAAGGGATTGTTAATAAAAGTTTAGATTAGAATTTGCTTTTTCTCCTTCCTTCTCCATCGATCGTCTCCCCTGGAGCCAATCGATCCATCAGATAGCGCGAATGGGTCGGCACCCAAGGCTAGCGGCTATTGGCCCCGCGAACCTCACCGTAGGTCTCGAGCGGTATACGACACTTGGGGCAGGGATTTTGTTTCATTTTTTTCTCGCAACAGGCCCGATAGGTATCGAGGGTACGGTACTTGCAGTATTCTAATTAGTTAAGCTAACCGAGATCCGGTACCAGAACTGGAGAGCTTGCGGGGGTTTACTAAACATTTGCAGGGGTGAGTGGGGGAAACGGAAAAATCTTCCTTTCAAAGCTGGCGGATGGGCCCTGCGGATTGGCCACTCAGTATGGTGCCGGTATCTCGGATGGGACACTCGAATATCGGAGTGCTTTCGTGCTCTTGGATGCTACTGTTTAGAATGAATGCGGGCTGCTGGGCTACCGGTACCGTATGCTATGAGGATCTTTTGATTGAAAGGAAGAGCACTTGCATCTACAGGGCAAGTATATCTGGTAGCGCCGTACATGAGAAGATGCAAATGCCGGGGGATAGGAAGTGGTCATAGGATCGTTCTGTGCGATTACCCCGCTAGCATTGGTTGATATCATACGATGGGATCCATATGCATGTTCGATGGGGAAACTTCAGCTTTATGATATTGTAGGTAATACCGACATGTGGGTCTGACAACTTACCATCGGGCAGGATTCTCCTTGTGGGTCCGCAGGGTACAATGCCTAAACCTGGATCCTCGGTACTTGAGCGGGATAAAGCTGCTGGCGAGGGGGGCTAACCAGATTCCATGAGGCGTTCTGCATGAAGCATCTAGTTGGGCCAAATAATAAGACCGAGATTGCCCGTGAGACGTTGGAGGAAGAATCCTTGCAAGATCCACTCTCACCAACATCTCCTTTCGATCAGCACTAGCCCCCCCCCCCCCGGAAGAAGAGTCTCAATCCGCCCTTCCTCAACCCCGCGTGAGGACCCCGATTCACCTACCAATGACAGTCGACCCACAGTGGTGGCGAAAAGCGACATTAACGATACCGGACATGGAATTGTATTGCACGCACAAAGGTGTGGACCTTTTTTCTCTCCCAGGAGATTGATAAACATCCTGACCTTTGAAATCACTAGCCGAGTCGTGAGTTTTTTGGCAAAAGCACTTGTGCGACAATGTGGGCACCTTAAATGGGCCCCCCCCCGCCCATCGGTGGGCATTCTGTAGCGAGAAGGATAAGTTGGCGAACTCGAATCCGGAACTAGGTAAGAATGAAGACATGGGAATCTTTTTTTGGAAGGTCACTGACCGAGATACAGTAGGGCAACAACCTCCGAAATCCCTAGAGAGAGAAAAATGTCTTCGGCAGAAGCGGCTCCAATGAGCCTCCCCGATAAGGGGAAAGAACTTGGAAAAGGAATACAGGAGTCACAGGTTTCTGGAAGTGAGCCAGACCTAATGGAGGATAGAGAGGGGGGCGAAGATGCGGTGCTTGATGCGAAAGTCGAGAGAATCTATAAGTGAGATCTCCGCAATGGGGCGATGGAAACACCCCTTCTAGATGCTGGTATTAACATCTTTGATAGAAAACTCGACCTTCGGATAGTGCCTGGTGACCCCAAATTCACTCGCACCACAACGCGAAAAGAAACAAAGCTAACGTTTCATAGCGTTCTGGATCCTCTACTTCTTATGCGCAGCAATAAGGTCCAATGTCGGCCTCTCGCTCACGATGAACTCCAGGGAAAAGCATTCCTTATCTGATCGCCTGAAATTGACCCCTCATGAGATCAGTACGGGTCTTGCACTCTTCTATGTCTGCTATGTCCTTTTCGATCTGCCAGCGAACCTGATAATGACGAGGCTAAGCCCGCACGTCTGGATGTCGAGAATTGTCATTGGTGTGGGCATCGTGGGTAGTTGCCACGCGGCCCTAAGCGCTGAATGGAACTTCTAGCATGTCACCATGATATTTCCATTGAAATAATTAGGAAAAAGGGCTAATACTGGATGGGTATAATAGTCTCCTTCGTGTTCTCTTGGGAATTGTCATCGCGGGAATGTGGCCCGGAATGGCCTACTACTTAACCCTATTCTACCCTCCCTCGCGCACGGGAAAGCGCATAGGGCAGTACTTCACCGCGGCCCAGGTCTCCGCGTCAGTTGTGGGTCTTGTAAGCGCTGGGTTCCAAAAAATGGACGGTTATGGTGGCCTGACGGGCTACGAATGGATGTTCCTGCTCTACGGTCTCGTAGCTATTGTCGATGGAATAGCCATCCTCTGGTGGCTACCGGACAGACCGAAACCCCCAGGAACACATGTCCAGCCAACCGGCTGGAGGCGCTATATCCCGGCCTCGCAGCCAGCACTCAAGGGCGAGGACGCGAGGATTCACTACGAGGACCTGACGAGGGTGTACCACAGCAAGCCGTGGGGGGTGAAGGAGATCGCCAAGATCTTGAGGGACTGGAGATTGTACCCATTGACACTCATGTACTTTGGGGTCGTCGGCGTCGGTATTGGCGTGCAGAACTTCGGAACACTAATCATTCGAGCGACCAATCCCAAGTTAACTAGTGTTGAGCTATCGCTACTATTCTCCCCGATTTGGGTTTGTGACCTTATCGCCATTCTGCTGGTCACGCCGATCAGCGACCGATTCCATCATTACCGCGCTCTGTTCTTTAGTGTCCCCGTGTGCATCCAGATCTCTGGATTGCTGGTGACTACATATGCCGGTGGCCCGGATAATCCGTGGCCGAGGTATGTGGGTCTCTTGATGGTGGGATTCGGATTAGGCCCTACAGTACCGATCTGCATGACCTGGACAAGGTACCTGCGCTTCACGTTCACATCTTCCACCCAAACTGACAAAACCTAGCGAAATCTTCCAGCGCCGCCACGGAGAAGTCGGCGTAGCCGCTGCCTCGGCGTTAGTATCGGGCCTGGGAAACCTTGGATCGGTAACAACTGTACCTTCCCTCCTCTTCCCTTCATATCCACCATACTAACCAATTGCAAGACCTACGCACTCTACACCGGCTGGGACTCAGATAATAAAAAAGGCCCACACCAGTTCCGCAGGTCGAACCTAGTCATGATCGGGATCCTGTGCATGAGCATATTGTCCGCCATCACGATGGGCCTGTTAATGAAGTTTGTGGACGGGAGGAAGACGCCGGAGGAGCAGGGTGCTGTTATGGACCGCGCGGCGAGAAGGGAGTTGAGGGGACAGAGGGGGTTCGGGAGGGCAAGAGGTGGGAATTAAATTAGAGGTGGACTGGTGGGGGGGGGGGGATATCAGTCCGTTATCGGAAGTGCTCACGGTTGGACGGGTTAATTATGCGGGATGGAAAGGGTGTTTTTAGCAAAGGTAATGAAGTGTAGATGACTGAATTGCTAATGTGCGATGTTGTGCGTACGATATGTAAATACCATGAAGTCGTGACTTGGGATGCGTGAGGGATGAACTGAGTGTCATTCATGCTCTTTGCATTTTTTCGGAAGCATAAAACATGTATGATATACGTCAACACGGCAACTATCCTATTAAATCGCCCATCGGGTAACCAACCAACCTGTTAAGCTAACCACATCACACGTGTCGTAACAGCCCATCAAACGACCCACCCTCTCCCAAGTTGCCCTCTCAGCCACCCCCACCCGTATCACCACCAACAGCACTGATCACTCCTAAATTTATGCAACGCCAGTAATGACAGAAGCTGCACCTCCCGATACAGTAGGCAACTTGGCCAAAATACTGTACCCATCCACCAGGACCACTTTCTAGCTCAACCGTGAGCGAAATGAAGCGCGGTATTCCTAAAAGGAGAGAATAGAGCCAAGGGCAGCACTCCAAGCGAGGGTTTCGGTTTCGGATTTTCTTTTTGCTTGCCCGGCACCACCACCACAACCACCACAACCCTATTCACCACGATGAATAGGAAATCCCGACTATGACTAGAGTCCTAGAGATTATTCCGCTGCATCCCAGACCGAGCTCACCGCCGGGCTTCGGTCCCATTGTGAATATGGGCAGATTTCTGCGTATGATATCATACATCAAGAGATTATACACGAGACGCTAACCTTCTACAGTTTTAGTAAACTCTCGTTTCCAATCTTTCCGAAAGTGAACAAACCTCCTTCTACCTGGTGCTCCTGGAATCCACTGGCGGCTTTCTTTCTTTCACCCATCACTCAGTGCTAGCTACATGCCAGGTAGGCAATATCGGGACAAACAAACGATTTGAAATCGGTTCTTGATCTAATCGATTGACTATAGCTATCGGCTTTTCCTCTAGTATCATATCATACCCGTGGTCTGCTATTGGGTTTGCCATCTGTCCTACAGCCTTCACGCTCGCTTCCTTGTCTTCGGATTTACGAATCTGGCTGTGAGGATAGTCCAAACCCCGACCGATTGCATAGAGGTGCATGAATTGAGCCAAAGGCTTTTTACTACCTCGAGATGTATGAGAGGCCCGTAACCGGAGAAAGAGAAGATGTACGCTTTACTCATCGTGGATATGAGATTAATGGAAAATTATACCATATGTCCCGTAAGTCCCTAGTCCCGAAAATAACAAACATCTAATGACTAAATACTCAGTTATATGCTTGATAGATACATCCAGCGCATACGAAACCCACAAGAACCCACCAAGTCCCACAACACCGAAGAAGAAAAAAACTATGATAGCCGCTTATTTAACACGCTCGTTCTATCCATGAGGAGCAATCGTTGAAAACAAAACAAATGAAGCAGGCGCCCTTGGTCAATTTGGGGGTTCGGGAAAGGAGCAGCAGTATCTGAAGCAGGAAGGTTAAGAGAACCTGAGCTGCAGTTCGTTGGGTTAGGCCGTACATCCATTAAGCTTGGGTCCGGTCGGGTCCGCTCATTTTCAACCCCAGTTAATCCATTGGAAAGCGTGTGTTGGTGCGGTTGACTCGGTTCTGATACTGCCATCTAGCCCTTCATTAAGGTACGGAGTGGAATATAACCGATTCTCATATTCTAACTTGGTATGATATAACAAGAGAAATCAGGTGAGATTCTTAATTATCCCAATTAGAATTACTATAATATGTTTTAGAGCAGCTCTCTCTAATTACTCTGATAAGCTAGCTCGAGTTAAAGATCTAGCAGACTTTTTAGCATCAGATGGCGCGCCAGAAAATGTTTCAGAAAGCTACAGAGGTCTTATGGCTCAACACAATATCAATGACCGCTGGTTCACATTGAACGAGCGGTACCACAAGGTCAGTTTCTATATCTTTATTTTCATCAATTTTGCGATTAACCCGAACATAGAGTACAAGGTTACTACACCCGGTAGGCGTCGGATTTGGTAGGCCCGGTGGCTGCCTCTGGTGGGCATCCTGCCGCGGGAAAGTGGGCGTGTAGGTGTCGTTGGCATTCGGGTCTAAATCTCTACAAATAGAATTCAGAAAGCGGACATCATTGCTAGACCCGACATCAATGAAGTCCTAGACCTAAAGTTCAGCAGTAACATAGGAGGGGGTGTCAACGAAAAATACACTAAAGATATCCTGGCAAACGGCAATTTTTGTTTGGTCCGTTTGCTGAGCCCCCATGTTCGTTGTCCCCTCCTTCCATGTCAGTATATCGCACAGATACTGTCCAAAACAGGGTTAGAATGGATGTTACACCACACTTACTCAAGTATGTACCGAGAATAAGGCTCAGGAGCACTGGCGGCAATACCTGTACTGTAGCAGTTGCACAAGTGGGTTCGGTATTATTGTACTGTACTTGTATCATAGTCCGGGGTATGAATGAAAGCGGTAATTGGATTGGAGAACCTAATCACCTATAACATGTTCGTATGTACCGATTTAGACACGGAAGCGCATTAAGCCCAAACGGGGGGATCTAAACCAGACGAAACGTATGATACCAGAAAAGCGGGAAGAGTACGGTAGGAAATATCCCCAATAGCACATCACGTTGGATCCACCTGTTCCCAAAAACAAGCCAGATTCGGTGCCGCGGTGACGATTGTTTTTACCCAGAATTCAAATTACCACACAAATATATATTCACTTCCACACCGGACCTACTTACAGTACAGTTATGATATCATACCTTCTCCGGACCAAACCGAAAAGCAAAACCCTCTTACCCCCCCCCCTTCACTCGCCATCACACCATCACAGCAATCGCAGCGATGAGCTATGATATCCAGTCATCACGCATCGCATCATGCCACTCCCATCATAACACGAGTAAGATCCAACCCGGCCATTTCCTCCTCCTCCTCCACCCCCATCGCACGGAACTTCCCCCTCGTTCCCCAGTCCATCTCTCCACTCCTCTCGCACGTATAAGTAAAGTAAATTTACCACCGATACTCCGACCGGAAATCACAACAACAACAACAACAACAACGCGGTAGACGAACAACGCCACAGCAGGAATTAGTAAAAGCACTTGGTATACCGATGCCGTAGGTTACGATAGTGTGTATGTGTGTGCTGTACGGTCCTATAGGACTCAGCGGTCGAATAAGCGTATCCCATCAGGGTATCCAACAATTGAACTACAAACGCGAGAGCAGTGCATTGCAGTGCAATATGGAGAAGAAAGAAATCACACAACCCGACGACAAAATATGGACTTTTCCGTGAGGAACGTACAGGTATCATACCCATCACTTCGTATGTATGATACCCAGATTAAGTATGGTATCATATCATAACCGCCCACAACTCTCAACTTGTGCGCCGTGTATGATACGATGGATAGTGTATTGAGAAACTACAATTCCACCGCGCCCACACTACAAACGAATGAACAAAAAAACTTACGGCCGTGCGGATGGGAAGATATGATAAACAAAAATGTGGCCAACCCGCGATCAAACACTCACTTGCTCCACTGGGAGTTCACCCGTTACGCGGCATACCTTATGATATCATACCAAGCATTCAACATGGGAGAGGGCTGGGATGTGTCGGTTATGGAATGTACCGACAATCTACTAAAGTGTGTGTTGTGACTGACCGACCGATTTTTGCCGTCGTGGGTTGTGGTGCGGTGTGGTGCTGTATTGTAGTGTGCAGTGCGGGCCACAGGATATGAGTCTATTTGGGGGNCCGCCGTAATTCGTTCGGTGACGGGGTCCGCTATAGTTGTATCTCTGTCTGTCGGCATAATTTACACAGTTTACCAATCAACTGGCATTGAGCGAGCGAGCGAGTGAGAAATGGGACGGAATGCCCGATATATATATACCCTACCTCAGCCCTCGCCAGCTGTTCATAATGGACACAACATCTACTTGTAATCGAGCCTCTCGCGCGGGGATCCCATCTTCCACGCAAGGTAACCCAGAACTGGACTAGCCCCAGTAGACCCGCCCCAACCCGGAAATCGCCGGGGGCGGTTCGATTGACGCGGCATACCTTAACCAGCACCCGGTGCCCGATACCGCAATGACACGCAGGCAAGGTAAGCATGCGTTGTGCAAGAAAGTGGCGAAGAAGAGAGGTTCGATGCGGAGTGAGGACCGCAGAGTGGAGGCGGGACTCGGGTCAGCTCTTGTTGGTCGGGTTTTGTGTGGACTACTGTACGGTACTTGTACTGGTATGCTGTTCCGAGCACCGGCCGGACAAATAAGAAAACGGCCTTCTCCAAGCCACAAAAGATATAATACCTCTCGAGGACAATTAATACCAACTCCGGATCCATCACCCTCCTCCCCCCGAGTAGAGCTCGCTCGCAAGTTGAAGCTGTGAAAACCCGATCAATTAACCTCATGTTCCAAAATTCTCCCAAACATCTCCCCTCAGGTACCCGCTGATTTATTATAGAATTGTCAGCTATCATACCTGTGCTTCGGCACGCGAAACCGTGGGGAAGTCTAAACAAGCGCCAAGCCATGCCGCTTCCCCTACAAAACCGCCGGAAGATGCGCCAAGACCAACGTCACTGGATCACTGGTTGGGAGGTCATAGACACGGCTGCCGGTATCTTCGGTGGAAAACGTTCACGACACATTACCCATCTTCTCGAGCATCAACCTTGCACGAGCGGTACCGTATTTGCCCAAAAAAAGTCCTTTTTTCGCCTCCAAGATCTTTCTACGGTTCTTCTTGCTCTTAATTGTATGTGTGCCGCACTGTTATAGTATGATACTGTACTCGAGTAACCTATCGTATTGCAGTAGCGCAGCAACAATTCCACACGGGGGGGCATTAAGGAAAAGGAAAAGGATATATAAAAGAAAAAAATAAAAAAATAAAATCAATAAATAAATCCAAACTATGCCCGTGTGATACGAATAGTACTTGAGTAGGTTTTACAAAAGAACTTGGGGATTATGCCGGAACCGAAGCCACCGTAATTGGAGCTAGGTGGCTGTTAGTTGGATGTGATACGAGAAGGAAAGGGGAGGAGACTTTATAAAGCTGCAGCCGTTGCCGTACTTATCCGTTACGGAAAAGTAGACTGTATCGCAGGATTCGAATGCGGGTGTTCCGTGGGAGAGGTCGCTATTGCGCTTGTCCGGGTCGAAGAGCTTTGCGCGTTTCGCTAGGTATGCCTATTCCTATCAGCTAGCCAGCCAACCGGTCGTCATCCAGTCAAACCCTATCCCGCAGACAAAAAAAAAACCCACTTTATCAATCAACCCCTCCGTTGGCACCTTCACCACCTGCGGATCCGCAATCCAGTGCCGCCCGTCGCCGAATGCGATGCGCAACACCTCAATAAGAACATGTAAGTACTCGGCAGAATTATGCTTCCACTGGCATTCCTTCCCCTTGCCAAAGTCCGGAACGACCCCCTCCTTCTGCAAGTTCTCCAAGATACCCAGCGCCATGAGCGCTACGAGTCCCTGCCCATTCGGCGTGCACTCCCAAAGCCTGTGCCCATCGTACTCCATGAACACGGGCTGCACAATCTCACTCCCGGTCTCGCCGTGGTTCTTGAGGTCCTCCAGCTCCATAACCCCACCGCGGTACTTTATCACATCGACGATGGCCTGCGCCACGCGCCCCTCGTAGAAGCCCTTCTTCCCGTGCCGGATGAGTTCACGGAAGGTCTCGGCAAGGTGCGGCATCCGGACTATTTCGCCTTCTTTTGGCGCACGCGTTCCCCCCTTTAGAACCTCGGCGTAGTTCGGTGACGCGGCTTTCAAGTGCTCCACCTCCTGCGCCCACATCACACTGCTCATGAGCGATATCGGTGCGCCCTCTTCGGCTAAGCGAATGGCCTCTTGGAGCGCTCCCGCCAGCCCGATTTTTCCGGACCCGAAGGTCTCGACGACATCCACCCATGCCGCCGCCGCGCCGGGAACAGTTACCGCGTGGACATGGGACATTGGTATGCCACCCTCGCCATCCAACAGGGCATTCACTGCCGGTTCGGGGGACATGGAGAGGTCGGAGCNTGTTCAATCTGCTCGATGCGAGGGAAGTACTCCGTGGCCTGCTGCCTTGGTGAATGGGCGGATGCTCCGACTTTTCCCCCATTAGATCAACACCTGTGACCCGGTTCAACTCATCCTGGCTCTGTACAGCAGGTATGGCCCAATCTTTTATATTTCCCTGGGGAAGATGAGAACTGCCACCATGAACAGCCGCGCCAACCTTCTCCGCAGCTTTGTCTCCAGGGGCGCCCATCTTCTCTCCAGGGACTGCCGCAACAGCTGCTACACCAGACAAATCTGCCCCTGCCGGACCCGACTTTCCGGGTGTCTCTTGCTGCCTCCGCATCTTGCTCTTGTCAACACCCTGGCTTTGAGAAAACCGCTCGCCATATGCTGCGTATTCCTTATATGCCGCCCAGGTTTTAACCTCGTTATCTGGCATACATCTAAAGACCTGTCGATAGATCTTGGTATTATTCCGCGCACATGTGTTCCAGATGCCCTGATAGAATTTCTCGTTCAAAGGGTCCATAAACATGTCCGCCTCAACCTTGGGAATTTCCATCGTGTCCAGGAGAGGAACAGGGTGCCCATCTCCAGGTATTGAAACCGGCCGGGCACCAAAAGGCCCACCAATGTCCTGGTCGCTAGTGACGGGGAGCGGTGGAAGTTGTGATAATTGAGGATGCCCAAACTCCACAGAGTTAATTTTTTCTGCCCTAGGTGGAGGTGGTAAACTTGCATTCCCTGGTCCGTCCGGCGACGAAGCCCTACTCGATGAGATTGCGGAATTCCTGAGGTGGGAAGAAGCGGGACTAGAAAGATTTGTAGAGGAGATATTTTGACGATTGCCCTCTGTCGGAGGCTTTGCTTCGGTTGACGGTTTAGCAATGACCGAGGTCGGGGACCTGATAGTAACAGGTGGAGGGCTAACTGGCGACCTCATTTCTCCAGAGGCTTTCTCGTTTACCGTCGAAGGAGCCCCCCATCCTGCGCTTGCATGCATATTATCGGGCCCGTATCCTCTGACATCGTTACGATGCTCCTGATTTCCAGTGATTCTATTATCCGTAGCCCCCCGCCCTCGAGTCTTGAGGTGGGGGTTGTTTTCCTGCTCCCAATCTACATCGTGATTGAAACTTCTCAACTCCTCCTGCCGCAGAACCGCCTCATCTTCCAACGTCAACTGAGATGTAGCCACGGCGACAGAGCCATTCCTCCCGTGTTGCTGTTGTAGGAATTTCCCATCGACTCCATCGCCCTGGTTAGACCATTCCCGTATCTGCTCTTCCCATTCATCATCCTTGAGCTCAGATTCAACATTATGTTCACAGGCCATGAGCTCATCGACATCGATCCCTAGATGCTCCCTCATGAGTCTCAACCGAAGTGTATGCGGGAATTTTCCAACCCTGAAAGGCTCCCCAGCCATAGAGGACATGATAGTATCCGTATCCCTAATAATTGCAGCCACTTCCGAATCTCTGTGCCCCAGCATGGATCTCTCGTTTATGTTTGAGGAACCAATGATAGCAATGCGGTCATCTACTACCATACACTTGGCATGAATATACAACTGTTCGGTTACCAACGCCTTCTCGGGTCCAATTTTTCCCCAATTCCTAAGACCAAAGAACTGGATGAACTCTTCGGGTTCAATCCCATGCGCCCTTAGGCGTCCAAAAATCGAGTATTCACCTCTAGAAATACTTCTGTATTGACATTGCATGATCAATCGGACGCTGGTCCCGTCCTGGGCGTCCACAGTGTTCTGAAAGCCGGGCATAAGCGGGATGATGACAATAGCCCTCCAATCTTCGTCGTTATTATATGCACGAAGAATTCTCTCGACAAGGGCGTCGCCAATCTTATTCTCAATTTTCGTTCCCTCCAATTCGGTAGAAGTAATAAAGAACTGGTTTTCAATGTAGACAAAATGTTCTGAAAGCTCAATCGATTTAATGTAAGCATTCATAATACTACACTCAGTAGTAGATGGGGTTCCAAGTGACCAGGAAGATGCCGATCGGAGAACCTGTACCTCACAGGTTCCATCAATCCCCAAAGATTCAAGCTCGGCTTGTGTGAAATCGGGTGGTGGGAGAAGTACGGGGGTGGGTCGCGAAGGTGTCCTCTGACGCAGAAGATAATTCCACCTCTGAACAAAGTGCCTAGTGAGATCACGGGCCGGTTGTCCGACCACTTGCATATGGATATCATGCCACGGCATCCTTGGAACCCGAGATCGGTCATACATTTCCTCATAGGGCTTATCCAACGAGTAGAAATCTTGAACTCTGGGATTAGAGTAATCCTTCCCGGGCCACAGTTGGAAATTATCTGGGTCCGCCCTGCTGCTGCCTTCTTCGAACCCAGTCGGTCTATCATCAACCAAGGAGTGCTGGGGTGTGTCCCATCGACCAAAACACAAATCTATACCGCCCAGAAAGGCAACCATATGATCCACAATTAGAATCTTCTCATGATGAGCCCAGAAGAAGGTGGCCTGTCGAATTTGATTTGGTGAGCGTTGAACAAAGACATTAGGGTGAAGGTCGAGAAGGGAGTATTTAGAGTAGGTAGAGTCAATCGGGATAGCAGCCCCGATATTGCGATAGATGATAACGAAAATCTTGACACCTTCCTGGGCCTTCCGTTGAAGAAGTCGATCTAAACGCCATTTTTGTGACACGGCGGCAGGACGACGAAGGTACTAAACTAATCAGTCCACACTCACTAGATGTACAAGCACGAAATCTTACTAATTCCGGCGACAGCCACCAATCGTGAATATAAATGACATCCTTGGCCATACTAATCGCGCGACTAACATTCCACATGTAATCACGTCCGTCGACCAACCACTGGGCAAACACCCCGGTTCGCACCGGGGCAAATGCCTCGAATCTCTGCGGGTTTGCCCAGTCCGTGTTGTCTTTTATGAAGCTGATACTCTCAGTAAATTGGTTAAGTTGCCGCTCATTCTTGGCCAACAGCTTGAGCGTTCTCTCGGAATTCTGGATAACCAATGAGTGGTGCTGGGGGCGCGCTGGATTGCCATTCGCAATCGCCATGTCTTGTGGCTTTTTCCTCAGTGATTTCTTCGCGTTGACCATGAACTTCGAATCCACCAAGAACACATCGTAAATATTCATCTCTTCGGGGGAGTCGACACAAACAATGTAACTATGCCTAACCAAAAACCATTTTGGCGAATGCCGCTTAGCCACTGCCGACGGATTCCACACCCTCCGATAATCGCTCCCTTTCGAAGATCGGATAATCAAATACCCCTCCTTCCCATGATAGCTCCCTTCAGCTGCAAGCCTAACACCGAGGGCAGACAATTCCAGGAATTTACATAACCGGTTTGAGTCGGGTCTAAAGATCATGATACGAATGAGTGAGCGCAAATAGTCTTCCAACTGCTGCCTCTGCCTGATGGCAAATCCCTCCCTCCTAGGATTCTGCAGTGATCCAGGGGCACCAATTGGTGCAGTAAGAGTTCCCAGACCCGCAGCCACACCAGTCGCGATTCCTTGCGGAGCATGTTCCCCAAGAAAGTTGGATGACATGCGTCTAGCATGCGGTCGTCTCTTTTTCCTTTGGGCTGCAGCGCTTCCATCACCTCCAGCACCTCCCTCGGCCCCGCTATTATCCGACTCGCTATCATCCTCGCTCCCAAGACCTCTGACACCTCTGAGATAAGGGATTGTCGACCGCGGAAACTTGGGGAGCTTATAGGCATCCCTTCCCCCGAACGTTGTATTGCTTATATCCGCGAGACGGTACCTCGAGTGTAAATTAACAAAGTCCCTAAACTCCCGGTGGATCACCCATTGCATCCTTGTCAGGCCCGATCCATATTCCAGTTCAATACGGAAGGTCGTGTGAGCCCTGCCAGCACCTTTCGACGTGGGATTTGATTCCGCAATCTTGACCTTGAGTTGTTCCAGAAGAATCGGTATGCGCTTATTGCCATGCTCATCCCGCTGGAACATGCTAGCCAAGATCACGGCTGCCGGTGTCGCAGCTGTCAATTCCGCAACGAGCTCCGCAGACTTTTCACGGTCGACCCTTGATTCCTCCCTTCTCCGCGGCCCCATCATCCTGAGTCCGGCTTTTATAGCCCTCCATCCGCTACCGTACACAGGCGTGGTTGGCGAGCTCTCGCCGCCATCATGGGACCGGCGGTGACTGAATTGCGTTATTCTGCGGAAAGAAGCTCTCCGTGAAGAATATCCACGATCACTCTGTGTACCCGCTTCTTCCGGGATATTAGTGACTGTAGCCCTCCTGCGGGGCCCATGCGGTGCCCGTGGTGTTCCAGGGACTGTCCGTGACCCCTCCGGGGTAGCCGACCGGACAGATCTCCCTCCCATTGCGTGATCAGTGTCTTCGAGCTCTTCGTCTTCGCCAGGAGCTCCGCCAACGGCAGGAGAGTATGGTACAGGTGAGAGAGGGCCAGTAGGAGTAGTGCCATCGCCCACACTCTCTATCGTCCACCCGGACTGCGATCTCCCGTGTATCCCATTTCCCGAACCGAAATTCCTCAGTCTAGAAAAGAACCCCTGCCTCTTAGCTGGCAGCGGTGTTTCCGTTTCATCCCCCGTAGAATAATCGCCCGATGGCCTATTTGCTCTCGCAGGGGTAGCCGTTTCATCATACTCGTAAGTGTTTTCAAGGGAACTCCCAGAATGATTACCAGCGCTGAAAAACCCGCCCCTTCTGCGACGGCCACGTGGAGAATTGGAAGGCCCAGCGATGCTCTCCCCGCCGGGCGAAAGCTCCCAAGCAGTCGTAGATTCAGTAGCGATGGAACTTGGTCTCCTCGGAGTCTTGTAGCCTCCGACGTCAGACTGAACTCCTTCGTCATCGGAGCAATCCTTCCACCGTATGGAATGCCGGGATGAAGGACGCGACCGGTACCCCTGTTCCTCAATCGCAGCTGGAATCGGCGGCGGAGGCTCCATATCCGTCAATTTCATTGGCAAGATGGGAATAGAATGACCGCGTGGGGGTTCGAGGTGAGGTATTGGATTCGGCTCTCTCTTTCCCCCGTTAGAACCGGAAGTGTTGAGAACTATGGGGGCGAGCAAAGGACGAGGAGGCCGATCATTTTGTCGCTGCATCCGCTGCTGCTCGTCCCCGGATTCCAATGGTTTGGTTGCCATCGATCGTTTTGGGGCTTGATTGCGGCGGCGGCAGGGAGAAACGGAAACTCCCGGTTCAGGCGGACGGACAAATAGGTCAAGAAGGGAAACGGTTTATGGGCAGTATGCTGTTCAAGCAAAGCAAACCAAAAGCTCGATAAAAGGACCGGATTATCTGGAGAAGATGTGAGAAAGCTGGAGTAAATAACGACGTTACCATCAACAATTGAACAGGAAGCGAACAGCTACGCAATCAACAAGCCACAAGGTGAGCGGATGATTACGAACCTCTCCCGAGACCCTCCACAAGCTCAACCCCACGGCCTATAGAAGGGAAGGAGTGAGAACAAGAATTATAACGAGCGACACGAAAGGAAAGGAGGGAGGAAGGAAGGAAAGAAAGAAAAAGAAAAAAAACAAGGAGCTGTACAGCAATGGGCAGGTGACAGATATGAGATGGAAGATCCAAAGCAAGGAACAGGAGCAACAACAAAGTGATGAGAGAAGTCAAATGTGCAACGAACGGACAGAACAGAAAAGTGCAACAAAAGAATACCAAGAGATATGGGTACGAAGGAAATTTCTGTAATGAAATGAAAAAGAGGAGAGAAGGAGGAAAACAGAAAAGTGAAAGAAGGAGCGGAGGAGAGGGTCCACTCAACCTCTACTGACCGCCTGCTTCCGTCTTCCAGCTTGGACTCCGTGCAAATACCGGTATGGCAGGGGGTCAGGCAGGTGAGAATAAAGGGTGCAAACACACAGAAGGCACGAGAGCATCCCAAGAATCCAAATCAAACCCGAGCACTTTCCTCCCCTCGAGCACCGATGCTCAAGGAGGCACCGACCACTCAAATACCGTATGCGGCAATCAAGTGAATGACCCGTTCAGAGTCCCGCCGCACGGAGATTGCCTTGTAGCGTAGCTGTGGCTAGAGTTGACAATTTAGCTCCAAAACATGCCACAAATTGTGTTCGCGCCGTATCATATGATAACTTGCTCGTATTGTCGCTGTACGAGTAGCTTCGTGGCAGAGGAGAGGAGAAAAAGAGCTCATGCACGACCCAAATTCAAATTCCCACCGCGCGATAGATTCTCCTCCACCTCCATCCCCACTCCACTCACCCGCTCACCCACAGTTGATATAAATCCTACACTTCGAATCCCAAAGACCTCCCTCGACCTCCCGGTCCCAAACCTCTGGCGAGGCCCAGCTATGGTAGCTGGATGTCCAAACCGCTGCCTGGCCCATTGCGCTCCCCGGCTCGCATTCGCACAGCCTCTGACGTTGTGTTTACTGCCCGGATGGGGACTAGCCCAGTCTAGGCCCTCTTCACCCTACTGTACCGCCATTTCACCTATCAATGCGGGGTTCTTGATGAGGCTCTTGACGGGAGAGGGCACTACTCGTACAGAAACAAAGGAAAAAATAGGAGGAAAAAAAGGGGGGGGGGAACAGGGGGAGAAACAACCAATGGTCTAGGGTCCCGATGCACTCCTACCCTCGAATTTGTCTTTTAAGCGTGATGGAAAATGCAATCGTCAACCGTACTCGAGTACCGGTACAGGTACAGTACCCGCGTTCACACCCGCATCCGTAAACTTCGCACGCCCCCCCCTCGCACCTCAAGAACAACCCCGTCAATAGCAACAACAGAAGAGTCCTCCAGATGTGTCTCTAGGGACATTGTAAGCATTTACCACGATTCCTTCCCCACTGAACAACGGATGGAGAGGGCTAGCGAAGCGTTTCCAATCGCTAGTATGACAGTACCATACACGGAGGGAGGTAGGGGAACATTGCGGACACGGCTGTATGATACAGTAGCACTCGAGGGGAAGGCAGGGCTCGTCCGGAATGTTAGGGCATGTATACTTCAGTGGAGTAGACTACGAAGCGGATGGATTCCGACTACGCCCCCCACCTATCACATACAGTACTCGTACTCGAGTACTGTTGTAGGGTACTCACCATACCAATTGCATGATAGTCCATCCGATGCAGCTAACCACCAACCGAACGCAGCGATGTGGTCAGGAACCCGGGGTCAATGCCCACAGGATCATAATTACAAACTCCACACCCGCAAACCGTACGTCGTGTGCGCCAAATCCCCTCCCATACCCCCCCTCCCTATACGAGCGAACCAGAGAATCATACCATCGCCACCCGAAACATGTATCCCGCGATGCCAGACCAAACCTTCCAAGTCTCCTCTTCCCTCCGTTACGACCCCCTCCTCCTATTCTGCCCTATCAACACCGCCTACTCGCACAACCCATCCACCCCCTCCCCATTCTACCTCCTCTCCCACCACCGTGACCGCATGCTCTCCGCCGCGGAGCACTCCGGCTGGTCACCATCCATCACAGCTCCCCTCAGCGACCTCTCCCTCATGCACAAAACCTGCCTCTCAGCAGTGCGCTCCATCAACAACTCGAAGGCCGGCGCTCGAGTCCGCCTCCTGCTCTCCCCGACCGGCGAACTGACCGCCGAAGCAGCGCCCACCCCGCAAGTCACCGACATAACCCGCTTCTTCCCCTCCAGCTTGCCAACGGAGGTATTTGCCGGGTGGGCCGCCGTGCTAGATACCCTCCCGACAGAGGTATCCAGCCTCACCCGCTTCAAGACCACCCAGCGGAAGATGTACAATGATGCCAGGGTTCGAGGCGGGATTGGCTCGTTTGCGGAGACGAAGGAGGTGCTCTTGTGGAATGCGGATGGGGAGGTCATGGAGGGGTCGCTGACGAATGTTTATTTTCGGCGCGGGGGGAGGTGGGTTGCCCCACCGCTGAGTAGCGGTGGACAGGCGGGCACTGTTAGGAGATATTTGCTGGAGAAGGAGATGGCCGTCGAAGAGGTTGTGAAGCTGGAGGAGGTTGTGCTTGGGGAGACGGTCTTGTTGAGTAATGGGGTTAGGGGGGTTTGGGCAGCTAAGATTGTTGGATAGGGTA
>PYWC01000092.1:600936-615404 GCA_003182015.1 Tuber magnatum | reverse complement strand
CCCCCCCCCCCACCAATCGTACCCCCTACTCGAGCCCAGCAGTCAGGAGGACTGCGTCGCCGTAATACGAGTTCCGGTCCTGCACAAGTTACCCGATACAAGGCTAATGAACAGTCAACTTATGTTAACCCGCAAAATACTCCCGGTCCTGTTCGAAAACACCTCCCCGGGTATGCACGGGTGCTTGAATCACATCCGCCCCCAGACTCGAGTACCGTACCCTACGGTAGGCACATTGACAAAAATATCGGCGCTATCGCCGATTAGTATTAGTCTCCTGTCTCAATTTCAAAGTTCCCTGCAAATCCTCCAGAACAGAAGGTGCCTGGCGGGGATTGAAGCGCGCCAAGGGCTATTACCCTGTCAATCTGTTCCAAGGAGAACATCAGCCAATTAGGTCGGGTTAGTCTATTCCTGTGCTAATTACCACCGCACAACACAAGCACTCGAGTGCTCGTAGGGCAGCTTTCCGTGTGCGCACGAGTGCGAGTACCGGTATAGTACGAGTGCAGCCGCGTAAAGGTCTGGTACCCTTCCTCCTACTCCCAAGCCGTTGCGAACGCTTCGCTAACTCTCTCTTTCTTATTATTATTCGGTAAAAGGAGAATCTCACTCCTAGGGCATCAATCACGATGGATGGCTTGACCCAAAATTTAGGCTGGCTATACGGAGGTACAGCGCCTAAGTTTTGTATGTTCCACAGGGGCTAAGTGCAGCAAACCTTGCTTGTGGAACCTACAAAACTTAGGTGCTATACCTCCGTACATATAATGTCTGCATGACAAGCTGCCGTTAAAAAAAAAAGGGCTCACCGGTATGATACCGCCTCTGTCCGCGTCCAGAAACGGCAAACATCCAAATACTGGTAAGTTACACACCCGGTTCAAATAGCAGCCCCAATTGGTTGATTGGTTTATAGGCTAGAATTACCAAGATCCGGCCAATCTGCAGCGAACTGTGGATTTGGACCGGGTGTGTACAGTACGAGTACTAGTACAAAATCTGGTGGGTCTTGCGGGAATTGAATTAAACCCAGCCTGGTGTATGATCCTCTACGAGTATCATACGGTAAGCTGGCGGAGAAAACCAGACAACTCGCAAAGCACCTTTCCTGCATGCCCATGCCGGACAACTTCCTTTCCTCCCTACCCCCATAATCCCCTAACGGCCTAACGCCGTCTTTCCGTACATTTTGTACTCGAGTACAGTATCACACGGCGGTCTACACAGGTGGTCAGAAAGCATCCGCCAGTGTCACCGCCCTGTCCCGGGCGAGTGGGAAGATCTTGGCTTGCAAATACCGTTTTTGGGGACTTGGTGTGACTTACCCCGGGTCTTCCGTTTTTATTCGGGACCTATCGAACCCCGGTGGCCGGAAGGACCTAGTTACTGGTACGAATTGTTTTCTCCCCTGCCACCCGGCGAGCTATACTTGGGCTCCCTTCAGTGTGCCGTAGGAAACAATGAATGGGGGAGTTGTTGGTGAATCGCAAAAGTATTCAGCACAATGTCCTTCATCGGATTACCGGGGGGGCTGTGTCAAATCCCCTCTTGGATGGATGGCCGGTAATATTGTGTGGTAAGCGCCGGTGACTGCCCGCACACAGTTTATGCTTATCATATCATACGTATGTGCATACTTGCGGATACCGTGCGGGAGGGTTTGTTGTGTGGCCGTGATTTGAATACCCTAAACTCGAGCTCGAATGCGTGATTGTTAGTAGAGTGGTGGGTGGTTCTAAGGATGGGATTTATGCCTTGGGCGTTACCATTTGTGCTGCAAGAACGCAAAAAGTTAAGAAGATGATCCCTTGATTAACCCTAAGGAAGCAAGACGTGACAGCGAGTCCGCATACAGGCAGGAAAAACATCCATATACCGGTAATATGTAGGAATGCACAAGCACCCCGCGACGTCCACATTCACTTGACAATTATACGTAACACCCGCAGCAGGCAGACCATAACCATCCCACAGAGGATAAACCCCTAGCCCAGGCAATATAAAATCCACATTTCACTATGAACCACCCCCCCGCCCCGCAGAACAAAAAACTTACCACAACTTTCCATACCTTTTTCTACTACGGAAGGCATGGCATCCCCATCCCCATCTCCACCGATACGACCCGAGCACCCCACCTCGCTCACTTCCCAACACCAGCCACCATACACGACTTATGATATACTCTGTGGGTGCCTTATCTTGCGAACAATCTGATGATATGGTATGGTAGTCACATCAACCTTTGTGAACCCCCCCACTCGCAAGCACTTTGCACTTTGTCCATCTGACAGCCATATCTTATGTTCCTTCCGGTGCCCGGGGTGCAAATACCCCGGGAGCTGGCGGCCCTAACGTGTGCACGATACGCGATAATGGGCTTGAATGAGTACTGCGATGCGAGGTGCCGTACAGGGTAGGTATTCTACTGTGGCACTTGTGTCACGTGTGGGCCGGTGTCTTGGGAGTGCTCTGGCGGTACGAGTATTTGTCAGGGGGGAGGGGTGTTGTGAGGTGAGATACGGTGGTAAGACCAGATGAGTAGTATCGGTATTTTGTGGGGGGATACCAGTGGTATGGTTCAACTTTCCTAAAAGCTGGTCCACCCGACTGCATACAATCCGGCAATGAAACAAGTCCTTCAAAACAACAAATATCAGAGTAAAAAAAGCATGAGAGTACCTGAAATCATGATATCAGTTCTCTCTAGCTTTTTTTTTTTTTTTGCTATAAAAACTGTAAAAAAAAAAGAGTAATTGTAAAAAGAATTTGTATGGGGGTGAAACATGTACTGAAAAATTCGGTGCAGCAGACTGTGATAAACGCTGAGAAGGTGGGACTCAAATGAATCAAGAGAGCTTAGTCAGAAAGGTGGGAAGGCTAACATGGTTGATATCATACGCTCTGTGGGTCTGGTCCTGACACCGGCAGCTCCGGTTGCTTCGGGATGTGTTTCATCACTGGTCCACATTTTAAGTCGAATGCACTATACCTGTAAAGCACAGTCACCAAGTGCCGATATCGTAGTCGCTTGTAATTTTGGGGGTCTTGGAATCTAGAGTTGGTCGATGTTAACTCCCCACTGACGTTATGGCTTGTGTGGGGGTTGGCCGGTTGATCATTGCGAGATGAGCATCCCGTCGGTAAGGTACAGTACAGTACCGGTATCGGGTGCTGTGCGAGTATGAGTACATACGGGTATGATGTGATATGATAGCTCGCTTTTACCGGTAAGTTAACCTGCGGGGCCGCAACGAGATTGTTCATCTCGCGGACCCTGACCGAGATCGTCCCTCCTTTGAGCAAAAGGAGCATCATTGACCAACACTTGCCCTAGCCCGTAAGCAGGGCCCGTCGTTAACCTGCCGGCAAACGTGATATCGACTACTTTTCTAATGTTTACCGGTATTCTGGATAGCAATACGAGAGTACGGTAATACCATCAACTTTTACATTTTAGCGGAGAGTGACTTGATTGTAAGTTGATTGTAAGAATTTAGGAACCGGGGGATTTTTTTTCCGGAGGGGGTTTTTTTTTTTTACTGTTTGCCGTACCCAATCCGTTGGAGAACTCCGAAGAACCTGCAGAGTTCTTCTCATCCCCGGTCTTGACAACTCTTTTGTCCACTCTTCCCATCCCATTGTAGAATTTAAAGGGTTGAAAAGGTGGAGGCAAGTTGACAAATGTTGAGAGGACATCGCAGGACACGACTCCCGTCAGACGGTGTGTTGGGCATCATGCGCGTAGAGTGCTCTAGGACACGCTTGGGCGGATGATTCGGGACTCACGGGAAGTATCATACTGTACTGTGCCTTGGGGCTTGGAGAAGGTACTGTACGGGCGGATGTGGCTAACAGAAGTGCCCGAGTATGATACTGTACAGTACAGAAACCGGTCCTTTTCCTCGACACCGACTTACAGTACAGGCACCCGGGGATGATGTTTCCGTGAAAGAGGGTACAGTTAACCAGCAAAATAATCTCCATCTTGCACGAAAACGTCTCCCCTAGTGCTTCGTTCCGGCATATTTCCCCCTTTGGATCAGGGAAGAATGCAGCAAAAAAGACTGACTTTCAGCCCTTAGCTAAGACCTGCGAAAAGAAAGAAAGAAAAATTACAGCGGACCGGACTACCATGGGAGAGGAACCTCCAGCGTCTTAGCCGTATAGTACTGCAGCCCAATTATTTCGGCCACACCTTTTCTCCGGGAGCTTGCGGGACCGAAAAATGACTGTACTCGAGTATCATACCTGTAGCCCGTCTAACGGTACAGTACGCCCACTCTGTGCTCGAGTACTCGTACTGTTACGAGTTACGAGCTAACACTACCGGTACCCTCCCCCAATTTATTCCTTGTATGATGGCACTGCCGCACAGGCACCACCACCACAACACGAGTACCATAACCCACCGCCGGGTTCCCTTCTCTCCTCCTCCTCCTCCTCCTCCTCCCCTCCTCCTCCCTCCCCTTCGCCTG
Organism: Tuber magnatum; assembly: GCA_003182015.1. Taxonomy (NCBI): domain Eukaryota; kingdom Fungi; phylum Ascomycota; class Pezizomycetes; order Pezizales; family Tuberaceae; genus Tuber; species Tuber magnatum. Next base: position 610,923 of record PYWC01000092.1, on the reverse strand, counting down.
CATAGTGAACCCAACCAACCAATCTCGCTTTGCTCTCTTCAACTTGCATACGAGTTCAGTAACCTTAACGCGCAAACTAGCTTCCGGAGCTTTGTTCTATTAAGGACACCTTCAAGATGGCCATGGAACAGGTGGAAGTTCCTAGCAGGGTATGTTTGCGACTCAGCTAGCCCACAACCCCACCCACCGGACGACATTCCGTTTTGGCGAGCTAGCTTGCTTATTCTGTGGGAATTACAGTCATATTTCATCCGCTGGGTAGAGTGTTCGAAGGATTTTACCATATCGTGGAGCGTAAAACCTCATAAAAAGTCACTGTGAGTAGCTAGCTACTCCCTCCGCGCCCACCGCCGGGGCATCCGAAACCCTCGATAATTAACCCTGGGAATGCAGGAATTTTGGAATCTTTAGGCATCCGAGAGCTGGGAATCAATCAGCCTCGCTGCTCCAACCTCTTCCCACTGCTAGGTCCGATGACACGTCTAGTATAAGGCGGCCGAGTAGCTCGAGGGGTCGGAGCAATGAAGGGGACTGTATCGAGCGGTTGCATGCAGCAGGGTTATTGGATGTGTACTGGCATGGAAAAGTGGAGGCAGAGAAAGTTACAACCGGCACGCATCAGGTGAAAGAAGGTGGCATGTTTGCGCTGGTATGAGCGCCCCCGAGATTGCATTCCGCAAGGCGCACCGCTAATTTTGCACTCGGGTGTAGGTTTTTGACAATACCTTCTCCAAGCAGGTCGCAAAAACAGCTACTCTCGTGTTGCTGACGTACCCCTCCACCTCCCCTCCTCCGGCTTCACATGCCCTTCACCACTTTGATTCCGCCCAAGCTCTTGCTTCGACTACATCACTGGCCCAAAATGGTGGAAGGGGGCCAGGACACGGACCTGGTGCATCTGTTGAAACATTCTCAGTGCATGGGCAGGATGGCACCACTCATGACAAGGAATCCGTCTACTCTGCACACGGCTTCCATACAGGTGTCCTGAAGAAGCGTAAGCGCAAGCGGCATCAGGGTTATGCTCGTCGCTTTTTCTCCTTGGATTTCACTTCTTCGACCCTATCATACTATTTGAATCGGGAATCCTCGGCACTCCGTGGGGCCATCCCACTATCTTTGGCTGCGATTAGCGCGAGCGAAAAGGAGAGGGAAATCTGTATTGACTCCGGCGCCGAGGTGTGGCATCTAAGGGCAAATTCCGATCGGGAATGGGAGCAATGGAAATCTGCCCTGGAGAAGGCTGCACAGCATGCGATGAAAGCCGGCACCACCGGTGATCAGCACATGCCTCTACCGGATGTGCAACAGTCGGCCGCTGTCAACACTCAAAGCCAAGTAATGGAAGACCGGGGCTGGGTGGGGGTTGAGGCTTTGGTTGGACGTGTTGCTGGTGTCCGGGATGCCGTGAGAAGGCTTGCCACTACTGCCGAGCAACCCGCACCGCCTAAAATTGGCGAAGCTGGTGCTGAGGCGAGCACTTCGTCAACATCTGTTCATTCATTAACAGAGCAGAAGGATAAGGAGCGTAGAAGGCCATTTTGGAAACGCAAGGCGAGTGGTGGGACATCGCCTTCGGCTTCTTCACAATCTTTGCATCCCACATCTGCAGCAGCTGCTGTGGCGGCGGCAGTAGCTCCTGCTCTGCCTAATGGAGTGGCTGGGTATATGCCACTCCATCAGGGACAGAGTATGAGTGGACATCTCCATGCACTCCTTACAGATCTTGATTCAGTTGTTGCAGACTTCTCCAAATTAGTCGCAGAGAATAAACAGAGGAGGTGGCTGAGCCATCGCGTATCTCAACATCAATCTGCATCGCCCATGGTCGCTTCTAGAGTTAGCATGGAATCCTCAGCATCAGAAGAATTCTTTGACGCCGAGGATGCTATGGTTGAAGGGGAACAAGGTAGGGTTGTGCTTCTGAATGACGACGGGAGCTCCGCACTTGGGGCGTCTAGTTCGCATGTGACGGACGACGAAGAGAGTGATGAAGAAGACGAGGGCTTCGATAATGATCAACCTCCGCGGTCTGCCGCTAAGTTTGAAGATGGGGGTGTCACAGACGCAAATGGAGTGAGGAATTTGAGTCCTTTACCTCTAGAGCCCATAGAGCGACGTGGTTTGGTACCTGCTGCTACCGTGATGCCGCCCAGTTTGATCGGATTCTTGAGGAAAAACGTAAGCATGAGAGCTCACTCCTGCTCAATTTGTTGGCTGACTTTTTGATCCAGGTTGGAAAAGATCTCTCAACCATTGCAATGCCAGTCTCTGCAAATGAGCCAACAAGCCTTTTGCAGCGACTTTCCGAGCAGTTGGAGTATTCCGAGTTACTGGATGAAACTGTCAACGCTCCTACAGAGAATGGGGAACGGCTGCTTTATGTTGCTGCATTCGCTACAAGCTCCTTCTCAAATGGCAGGGTAAAAGAGAGATCCATACGTAAGCCATTTAATCCGATGTTGGGTGAAACGTATGAATTGGTTAGAGAGGATAAGGGTGAGAACGCTCCCGGCCAAACTACACTTGATGCCTGGGAATCCTGACACCCTCTAGGATTCCGTTTCATTGCCGAGAAGGTCTCGCATCGGCCAGTTATCATGGCTTGTCAAGCAGAATCCCAAAACTGGACATTCACCCAATCCCCCATGCCGACGCAGAAATTTTGGGGTAAATCTGCAGAACTCAACACCTCGGGCCGAGTCCGAATCCATTTCCCATCGACCGGCGATTCCTTTTCCTGGACGATCGCAACCAGCTTCCTCCGCAACATCATTGCTGGCGAAAAGTATGTAGAGCCTGTAGGATCCATGACAATTCATCACGAAAACACGGGCGAGAAAGCTACAGTAACCTTCAAAGCCAATAAAGGTATGTTCGCTGGGCGCAGCGAGGAAGTGACAATCCAAGCATTCGATTCCTCCGGCAACCTCTACCCATTGAGCCTTTCTGGAAAGTGGACGGAGAAACTCATGCTCGAAGGCGGCGACTCCCCGAAGAAATTCTGGGAGGTGAAAGAGCTGGTAGAAAACGCACAGACATGCTACGGCTTCACAAGGTTCGCCGCATCGCTCAACGAGATCACCCCCATCGAGCAAGACAGGATCCCCATCACAGACACCAGATACCGACCCGACCAACGCATGGTGGAAGAGGGTCGCCTGGATGAAGCCGAGGCCGTGAAGATGAAGCTCGAAGAGGCGCAGCGAGTACGACGCAAGGAGATGGAAGACAATGGAGAAAGCTGGCAGCCCAGATGGTTCGTTAAGGTGCGGGAATACGCCGACGAGGAGATTTGGAAGATGAGGACGGGCAAGGAAGGATACTGGGAGCAGAGGAGCAAAGGGGAGTGGAAGGGTGTGCCTGTGATCTTTGAGGGGTAGATGAGTGAAAGTCAAGACGGAAGGCAGAGGGGTGTATGTGTGGATATATATATATGCGGTGTGTGTCTCGATTGAGAAAGGCACAACCCCCGAATAGTATACTCGGATATCCTGGCCGGTGCCTGTTTATTTTATTTTATATTTTATATTATATTCTCCCTCTCTACTTGTTTCTTTTCTCTTTTGGTTTTATTAGTGTTAAGTCGGAGCGGGGTTATTACGATAGATGGTGAGGATTTGGGTGGATTGGGTTAAAATGAGGGCCGGTTTGGGTTACCAAGGTCACGGGGTTGATGGCTTTTGTAAAACACCAGTTACCAGAAGACTACTTAGACCTCAGAAATTATACACGGAGCAAAAAGAATATTTTTTAAAAAAAAAAATCTGGAAAATATTCTAGCACACTTTGAGAATACTCACCCACTTTCTTTGGCAGAAGCCTCTTAACACCAACTTTTCCTGGAAACTTATGATAGATACAGTTCCTTCTATACTGGTAAGACCCTCTACCCCTTACCTTCAGTTACCTTGGCGCATTCAAATATGCTATCTTAAATAAGAGGATACTATTGGCCAACACCATAAAGTAAACTTATGCAGTTGCTAGTACTTACTCGTTACTGAAAAATCATCTTTTTAGCTTTTGAATACCACTACCAGTACGAGTACTGTACAGTACTCCCCACTAACTACTGCAGTAGAGGATCATGTGATTCAAATTCCAAGGAAGTAACGAAGTTCCATCGATATCGGTGCCACATCCTTACGGTAATAGGGATCACGAACCGGCCTTGATCGATATCGTCGGACACGCACAGGAATCACGTCCCAGAGCGGGTGTACTGTACTCGAGTACACAGTGTACTCGCATGATGACACTCGCGGTTGGCGACAAAGATTATTAGATGGGGTACGCTCCACGGATACTCGGGTACTGTACCGGTACTTGTAGACAGGCAAGATCCTCGCTCCCCCTCTTCTCGACGGCTGAAATGTAAGTGCTCTTCCACACTGCAATTACTTTTTTTTTCTTGCAATGGTATCATACCGGTACCGGAGCAGTACGGTAGCCCTCTCATGCCCAATCACTCGATCAACGCGGCTGACCCTCATTACTGTATCATACCGGTATTATCCCATGCGATGGCTAAAACACGTCCACGGTACGGTAGGTCTTACATACCACACCCTTCCTCCTCCTCCTCCTCCTCCTCCTCCTCCTCCTCCTCCTCCTCCCTTCTTCCCTCACCTATCATACCGGTATCATAATACCGTATCACATTATCATACCTGAGCGAGCGAGTCGTGCGTGCACATGCAGGCGAGCGAGGTAAGGGTAAGGGTACGGGTACGGTGATAAATAACACGCAGGAACATGTCTCATAGGGAATCACTCGCAATTGACACAATTTCCCCTGTTGTTTCGGGATGAGCGGCACATTTCCTTGTGAACCGTTAGCTGTTTTACCTCTTATTGCACTCCACTTGTTGGTTGGTTGGGTCTGGTCGGGTTGGGCTTGGTTGGCGGAGGTGTGCAACGGTACGGTATCCAATGTGAATGACGAGATTGCATTACTTTGCAAGTGAAATATTGTATCATATCGTAATAACAAGGAGGGTAGGGCGCTTACTGGTATGATAGAATGGTGGATGCTGAAGACGGGGGTTGGGTTCAGCGGGTNTTTGAGCATGTGTATGTGTGCAGAAGGGGGGTGTTTTGCTGCTGGCGCTGGTTGATATACCCGTTCGTTGGGGTTCGAATTTGTGGTTTGCCCCCCCCCCTTGGCGGGTAAGCCAGTAACCTTTCTTTTCTTTTCTTGAGGTTACGGTACTTGTACAAGTATTATGGTGCTTGTAACTGTACCGGTACTGTAACTAGCACTGTACCCGAGCTGTGATAAGGTCTCAACGTTTTCTTCTTTTCTTTTCTTCTTTCCCATCTTGTGTATCGCGAGTAATAATTGTAACAGCGAGAAGAGAGGAAGAAAAAAAAAAAATCAACTCCTGGCAATCTGGAGGGAAAGGGATTAAATTGAGGAGTATGATACCGGTAGGCTACTCTATGTTTTGTTGAAGGCTATCGTACTTGTACCGTGGTGTGAGGTGAACCCCTCCTTCAACTTACTCGCTCACGCCTCTTGCCCCTCGCGTGAGGAAGAGCTACATACACCAACCCCGCCATCCATCCATCGAGAAAAGGTTAGGAGAAAACCTAACCTATCGCACTTGCCTACCCTACCATAAACCTTAACCTCAATCACCTCCTCCCCCCCCCTCCCCTTTTCCGCTTCTCTTAAAATTGAAGAGCTCCATTTCTCATATTATCATAGAACGGTACCACATCTCCCCGGAACGGATCTTTCGTGGATTTCTAACTGTACATTATCATACAAGTATCTACAAGGAGAGTGAGTTACCCAACTGCTAACTGCTACTACTACCACTGCTTGGATTCTTATACCTATACTCCTCCTCTTCTTTTCTCCCTTCTCTTCCTTCTCCTCCCCTCACCCACCCACTTGTCCGCCTCTCTGCACTGCATCTCAGTCCGTCCGTCGCTGCCTACATCAACCCCACCTTTGAAACCTCCTCTCCCTCTCACTTCCCACTCTCCTCCACCACCGATAGCTTCGCTTTCGTTCCTTGCCCCCTGCCTCATTCATCATCACGATAATCATGGACCCATCTCTCCCCGGACGCAAGGTCTTCAAGGTCTTCAATCAGGATTTCATCGTTGACGAGCGCTACACCGTTACGAAGGAGCTTGGACAGGGGGCTTACGGGATTGTTTGGTAAAATAATGTTCCCTTCCCTTCCGAGGAGAATAAGACATACTGCGTGGGTGGTTGGATGGATGGGTGGATGGAAAACTGATGCGTTTGTTGTTGCTAGTGCGGCCACGAATGTTCATGCCGGAGAGGGCGTTGCGGTCAAGAAGGTTACCAATGTTTTTTCTAAAAAGATTTTGGCCAAGCGGGCTTTAAGGGAGATTAAGTTGCTGCAACATTTTAGAGGTATGTTGGTTGGTCGGTGTTTTGGCTTTATGCTTTTTGTCCGTCTCATCTCATCTCTTCCCTGGCTGGCTGGCTGGCTGGCTGGCTGCTTGCTCCCGTGTGGGCATTTCGTTATCTTTCGGATAGAGACGAAGGTATTTCAAAGGCTAATTTTTACGGGTGATGAATTGTAGGTCATCGGAATGTTCGTTCCCCCTCCCCCAATATCCTGTTAACCTTTGCTCTCTTGCTTTTTGGGGAGGGTGTGTTTTTTTGGGGTGTAAGGTTACTTACTTGTGGACCGCCTGACGTTTTTACAGATCACTTGTCTTTATGATATGGATATCCCGAAACCGGAAGCTTTCAATGAGGTTTACCTTTACGAAGGTGAGATGGGAGGAGGAACCCTCGGCCCCTCGTAAACGATCCTGGATTGCTGACTCAATAAATTGCTTTGCCTTTAGAGCTCATGGAATGTGATCTTGCTGCCATTATCCGAAGGTTTGTTGCTGTCTCCCCAGCCCCCCGAAAGGTGGGACGGTTGAACTAATAATGTGGGTTTTAGTGGACAACCCTTGACAGATGCTCATTTCCAGTCGTTCATCTACCAGATCCTCTGCGGGTTGAAGTATATCCATTCCGCAAATGTGCTTCACAGGGACTTGAAGCCCGGCAATCTTCTTGTTAATGCCGACTGCGAGCTTAAAATTTGTGATTTTGGCCTTGCTAGGGGGTTTTCCGTTGATCCGGAGGAGAATGCTGGGTACATGACCGAGTACGTAGCTACTCGGTGGTACAGAGCTCCAGAGATCATGTTGAGCTTCCAGAGTTACACCAAAGCAAGTGAGTTACCGATATACCCGAAGGAGAGAGGGAGGCGATCGGTGAACTGCCCGCACAGATGTGGGGTAGGGAGCTCGGTATGCTAATTATTCAATCACTTTACCCAGTCGACGTATGGTCCGTTGGATGTATTCTAGCAGAACTTCTCGGTGGCCGACCTTTCTTTAAGGGCAGGGACTATGTCGACCAGCTCAATCAGATTCTCAACTACCTCGGGACCCCCAATGAGGAAACCCTCAACCGCATTGGAACCCCCAGGGCCCAAGAATATGTCCGCAATCTCCCCCTCATGTCCAAACGTCCATTCATGGACTTGTTCCCGAAAGCGAATCTTCACGCACTGGATCTCCTAGACAGGATGCTAGCCTTCGACCCAACATCCCGGGTCACGGTAGAAGATGCGTTAGGACACGACTACCTGCAGATCTGGCACGACGCCCAGGATGAACCGAGCTGTCCGACCCCCTTTGACTTCAGCTTCGAAGTGGTTGAAGAGATCAGCGACATGCGACAGATGATTCTCAATGAGGTCAACGCCTTCCGAAGAGCCGTCAGGGGGGTCAGGCCTACCCAACCCACCGCCACCGACATCGCGGCGCTACACGGCGTAAATATTCCGGATCACGAATGGGCGCAGCAGCAGAGAGACGGAGCACCAAGACCGCACGATGCCCCTGGACCGCATGACCAGCAGATGCACGAGGGGAACTTGGAACAGGAGTTGGCGGGAGGATTGGATGCTATGCGTCAGTGAGCCTCATTGTTTGTTAGTTTGTTTGAGCATGTGTATGTGTGCAGAAGGGGGGTGTTTTGCTGCTGGCGCTGGTTGATATACCCGTTCGTTGGCTGGTTAGCTAGTTGGTTCTACATTATACACTGGGATTTCTAGTTTCTGCTCTGGTTTGTTTTGCTGCACTCTGTTTGGTCTGAAACGGGTTTATTTGTAGAATCTGGATGGCTGGATGTATGGGCGGTTGGTGTAGTAAAATTTAAACTCTCCTTGACCCTCTTCCTGTCCACTTGTCTGTGTCCGCGTACGGGGAAGGTGGGAGACTGTTTTTCTCGTATCATGCGGTACGGGGAGGAAGAAGTGTGCAGGGCTGAAACCAAGTGAAATGAGTGTTTACCGGGAATTATTACACTCTTTTTCCACTCTCCACTTTGCTTTCCCTCCGTGACGTCTGGCCTTGCTATGATACATACAATACAGTAGCCTGTAGACCCTCACCCCACTCGGGTAAAAAGCATTTCCTTCCCTTCATTTCCCCACTCCAGCCCACACATATCATGGGTAAACCGTGGGACTATTAAGGGTGAAGTGTGAGAACAGGTTTAGACTGTGGAATTGAAACTTTGGCTCGGGGGTTGGAGTCTAGGCGGTAGAGTACGAGTACGAGTAGGTCTGCGAGTAGAGTATTGTAGCATAGGGGTGTACGAAGGGGGTAGGAGAAAGTCTGGCGAATGTGGCGGTGCGTGTGGCAATGGCATTGTGTAGGAAGGGAGTTGCAGAAGTACGATACGGTAGTCATTCGACCATAATCTGTGATTGTGAACTCACCCTCGGCCGGCAATACCGAGGGGCATCGTAGTCCTGAGATGAAAGCCATGGGCACTCGTGTGGACTACTATCGTTCGGAAATACGAGGAAGGGAGAGAACCCGCAATGAAAGAGTATATAAGAACTCGATCGCATTGGTGCACCGCCACATGCACCGTCATGTTCGCGAGACCTTCCCCTACCCCCTTCGTACAGTACCCGAGTAACTTAGACTCGATAACCTGTTTGGAATCTGGGTGAGTGTACGAGTAGTGAGTGTTCTTGGCGTACGTCATTTGAGGCTCTACCGGTACTGGTACCCTACTCGTACTTGCTAGGGATTTAGGTGCGGTGAATTGGTGATACTTTGTGCCCGGGTACAGTACAGTACATTTCCCACTTCCACAACTTCGAGCATAGTACGAGTACAGTACCGGTTGATATATAGCCTATCAGACCCAATCGTCGATAATGCCATCACTAGCATCACCACCACCACCCGACAACGACAACAAAGCCCCGGATGCGGAAGCAATATTAACAACCTACCTGGAGACCCTACCGCGAAGCGTAGACCTCATGGATGAGGATAAGGCCCTGCTAAGGTCCTTCCTCCGAACCCTCTGCTCGGACCCCGACACGCCCGTTCCGATACCCACACTGCTAACGACCTCGCTGCCGAAAACCTACCACGCCGGCACCGGCAAGACGCAGACGGAGTGCCTGGCTCGCGCGATAAGACGCGCGAGACACGAGGTCATATTCGTGACGTGTTTCTGGGCGGCCAGCGATTCGCTGGCTCTCCTCTCCGCCGCACTGAGGGAGTTGTCCGTATGTTGGTTGGTCGGTGTTTTGGCTTTATGCTTTTTGTCCGTCTCATCTCATCTCTTCCCTGGCTGGCTGGCTGGCTGGCTGGCTGCTTGCTCCCGTGTGGGCATTTCGTTATCTTTCGGATAGAGACGAAGGTATTTCAAAGGCTAATTTTTACGGGTGATGAATTGTAGGTCATCGGAATGTTCGTTCCCCCTCCCCCAATATCCTGTTAACCTTTGCTCTCTTGCTTTTTGGGGAGGGTGTGTTTTTTTGGGGTGTAAGGTTACTTACTTGTGGACCGCCTGACGTTTTTACAGATCACTTGTCTTTATGATATGGATATCCCGAAACCGGAAGCTTTCAATGAGGTTTACCTTTACGAAGGTGAGATGGGAGGAGGAACCCTCGGCCCCTCGTA
>PYWC01000092.1:586946-600723 GCA_003182015.1 Tuber magnatum | reverse complement strand
CTCAATCCACACCCCAAACCTAACGTCCAAACCCCTCCTCGCGTCCCTCCAATCGGCCGCTTCCAGAAACCTGCGCATCACGATAATAACCTGCCGGAACATGATGCGTCTGGAGCAACTCGCCACGACGCCCTTCTCCACCACGGAATCTTGCGTGAGGGCTTTCGTCTCCTCGCTCCCGCACGTCGAGAACGTGCATTTGGGGTATTGGCGTGGCGGCGGGGAGGTCAGGCAGTGGCATGTCAAGGCTTTGATTGTGGACGAGGTTTGGACGGTTATTGGAAGCGCGAATGGTGATCGCGCGAGTTGGTGGGGGTCCGGGGAGATTAACGTTTGCGTTTTTGGACGGGGGTATGCGAGCGATGTTGGTAGGAGGTTGGAGAGGTGGGCCGTTGAGGCTGGTGGGGTGGAGTGGGTTCTTGGTGGTAGGTTGTTGGGGGTTTAAGCCCGGGCACGGGGGCTCACTCGGTTTTTATTGATGGTCTGGGTGTTGGGCAAGGGCGGAGATGGATTTGTCGAACGAGATAAGGTGATTCCGCGAAAATTCCTTCTAAGGCCGTGCTTTTCGGTGCTATTGTGTCTACAAAGAACGGAACGAGGGATCGCCACCCTGTACATGCTGCCTCGGATACCTTCTCTATGACTTGGACCAGCTGCTCTCTTGCTTGTGATGCCCACCATAACTTTATATGCACCAACCCATACCTGCGCTCCCCATCTCCACCACCACCACCTTACAGAGAAACTGGGAAATTAAATTAAGAGGAGGAGGAAATATCCGCTTTTTATTGTTTTATATCAAACCGATTATTTAACCCCTCCGCCCTTCCGAAAATATCAAGAACCCCCTGTATTGAATAAGAGCGAGAGAGACCGAGAGAGGGAAGAAAAAGAAAAGGAAAGAAGGAAAGACACATGAAAAACATCGATTACATAGCCCTGCTCATGACCCCCCATGCCCTAATCAGACTATCCGTGTACCCAGCAAACAGTGTCTGTCCGTCAGCGCTCCAAGCCAACGAGACGCACTCAGGCTCACGGCTCTTCTTGCCAACAGAAATGAAGTCAGGCCTGAGCTCATCAACCTTACTCTTCTTCTCAAGGTCGAAGATGATGATGGATGAGGCGGTAGCAGCGCAGAGCCAGTACCTGTTTGGTGAGAAGACAAGTGCGTGGATCTCATTACCGGCGTTAAGGCTGTAAAGGTGCTTGGACTCGTTGAGATCCCAGAGCATGGTGGTGCCGTCCTTGCCGCCGGAGGCACAGAGGGAACCGTCGGGGGAGATAGTGACAGTGTTTATATATCCAGTGTGTCCGGTATGGTCGGTTTGAATACGGCAAGACGCCAGCTCCCAGACCTTTTTATACCGTCAGTCACCCATCTATAGATCAAGGTTGGGAAAGTTATGGGTGCGGGGGACATCATGGGAAAGAGTGTCATCAGTGCGTTGGTGATTGTTTGTCTCATGGACTTTGGATGTAAGCCTCTGAAGTAGCAAATACTTTAGGTTGCATGGCATCCTTTGACACTCCTTCCCTACCCCGGCTTTCCCAGAGGGGAACATGGCGGAATAAACCCACCTTAACCAACTTATCCCATCCAGCAGATACAATCACCGGGTTCTGAGGATTTGGTGAGAAACGGACGCAAGAAACCCAGTCGGTGTGTCCCTTATCAGTGATGGTGAATTTGCAGTCACCAAGGGTATTCCAAAGCTTAATAGTACGGTCCCTAGATCCAGACACGATCTGACGGTTATCGGCGGAGAATGAAACACTCAAGACATCGTTCTCGTGGCCGACGAAGCGGCGGGTGGTCTGACCAGTGGAGAGTTCCCACAGACGGAGGGTCCTGTCCCATGAGGCAGAGAGGGCATATGCGCCATCGGAAGAGATGACCTTTGCCAAGAGTCAGTACGAGAGAACAATCTGCAGCTCCAGTAGATGCCGGGAACATACACAGTCAGAAACAATGTGAGAGTGGCCCTTAAGGCTTCTCTTGGGAACACCATAACTGATATCACTATCACGAGTGCTAAACCAAATTGTTAGTTTTTTTTGCGGCCCGCCCCCACGTTAAATGTCTGGAAATAAGACGGTCTCACAGATTCCATATGATCAAAGTCTTGTCGCGCGAAGCGGACAAGAGCATGTTGGGGTTCTCGAGGGAAGTGGCAAGGGCCTATGATGTCGAGAAATAAATCAATATTCCCCAATTCCCGACAATCAATTCAATATATCAAGTCTATCCATCATACCGTGACCCAGTTGCTGTGCCCTGCGCAATATCAAACTCCATCAGTTCCAATTCTACCTCACCACATTCCCTCCCATCCAATGCAATCCTACAGAAAAAAGAATAGAGAACTTTCATACCTTCAAGGGTTCCGCGCAAAACCATCTGCTCAGCTAATTATTCCCGGCCATCCAGCATTAGCCATAAAAAGCCCCCGCACAAAAAAGAAAAAAAACCAAGGGCCTAAAAAGCCTCTCTCTGGAGAAAAAGGTAGCAGCATACTCATTTTGCGTAATTAAGCAAGCGTTCTCGACGTCTAGGTTTCGGTGTTGGAGGAAAGAAAGGAAGGGGATCGTTAACGTCGTTGAATTGTTTGGGCTCTCCGTGGGGTTGGAGGGGTGGGGAGTTTGGCACTGGGTGGTGGATTGACTTCTGTGCGAGGCGCCAAGACCATTGTTTGCGCACTAGCCCCCTCCGGGGGTTAGCAGGGTTGTTGTTGGTGATGTGTGGAGGGTTGGCGTGACTGTTTAGGGTGAGGGCTGGCCCTGCTTATCTCATGAACTTAGTGAATTCATGAAATGTCACTCGAGGAACAGCTGGTTGGTCGTTTATCGGCTATCATACGTAGCTGCCCGTTTCCTTTTGGAGTGGGAACAGCACCTGGTAGAAGTCAGAGCCCGTGGTTGAGGCTATTCCGCCTGTGGCAACCATTGGCTCAAATATTTCGTGGCTTTATTTGTGAGTTCGAATTGCACCATCCTCATACCCAGTCACTCGTTTAGCACTGACTGGAATCCTGCCGAGAGCTACTATAATTGTGGGTTTAAAGACACACGAGCCTTCCTGAGGAAAAAAAAACATCCAACGGATTGCACGACACCCAGCTAGCCAATTTCCGGTTGGCCACAAGACATCTCGGCACCAAAAGGCCGCGGCTGGAAGTTGCACAAACTAATGGCTCCTCCGTGCATTCTAAAACAAAGACTAGTAAAATTCAGAAGTTTAAAGGCACCATCCTCGCTGTGTCATTGACGGCTGAAGACTAAAGTCAAGAAATTTAGAAACTGATGCTCACGAAAAGCTATCTATCCACCTCCCACAAAGGAAGGGTGCATGAAAATACCTTTTAGCATCAATTCCACCAATGTGACAAACCCACACAAACAAGAAAACACACGCATCGGCCAGCCAGACTTCCGCATACCAGCCCGAGATCTGAGCAAAGGAGCCTGCCACCTCCCGTGGGTAGGGACGTCCAACTCACCATAGGTCACCAAAACCCACACACCCCTCCGACACCCCGAGAGCCGGAGTGATCGAACTTCACTCCAGTACTTGAGTACATTAAAATCAATTCTCCGATTAATCGCATTATCCAAACAAGGAAACCCCACCGGTGCATGCTTGGTTTGGTCCGCCGGGTAAAAAAAACATCGACCACCACACAAGAGAGTCAGAGTAAGCCCCGTGGCACTTAGCGTACCCTTAAGACGCAACAAACGAGCGTGCGCCGGATGCAGTAGAGGAGGGAGGGGAATGGTGACTGACAAGTCACAGCTCAAACACCTGCTTGGGAGTCGCGATTACCGGGTGTCTAACCGGCTCCTCTTCTTTTTTTCCTTCAGGTTCACTTTGGCTTTTGAGTCATGTATGGTCACTCGAGATCTTGAGTAGGTTCATTGTGGGAAAAGGTGTTGTGGAGAGGGTTTCTTGCTTGTTATTGTTATTGCGCTATTGTTGTTGTTGGGTTGTGGTAGTGTAAGGCTATTGCGTGCCTTGTTGGTGTTTGATTCTAGAGTTTTCTGGGATTATGTACCTGCACAGTAAGTTGTGGTATTCCACCTTGTGATTATCACGCATCTCACATAATATACGGCACTAATGTAGAGGTTCAGGCACCGGTGTGACCAGTCGATTCTAACGACCCATGATATCGTGTTTGAGATTGGGAAAAGCGAGTGGTGGGGTACTCATGATTAATATATTAATTCCCAGAAACATGTAAATACAGGAGGCGCTGTTAAGGAAATCCCGATATCTAACATATAGCGCCCGTATTACAGCAAAAGGAAGCTAGAACCAAAAATAAACGAATTGACCAGTCTAATTTTACCAGTTTCAAAAACGCCCTCTAGGACCAAAACACCGCCCCCAACACTATGATTTTTTCCCATAATTATTTTTTCACCAATTTTTCAAGCGGATTTACTCCACGGCAGCTCCCCTCCAAACTCACTCACCCCATTGCTGGGACAGTACGTCAACAACGGCCTCAACTCCGGACAGCTAACACTGTACCCGCCATCCCATCTCCTTCCCGGGTTTCGTCCTTGTCGCTTCCTCCGTAACTCCCCCTCACTTTTGCACCCGTACAAATCCTCGTCCCAGACTTGGCGGGTCCTCGCTTCACCCTTGAGGACTACGTCGCCGACGCCTTCTTCGGGGTCGATTCCGATGAATTGAAAGTTGTCTTCGGGGTAGGATATTGCGCGGAGGTGGTTGCGCAGGAAGCGGGGCTCTTTGAAGGCGTGGGAGATTAGGGTTACTGAGGATGGATAGGTATTCGTTAGTTCGTGGAACCGGGCGATGGAGAATACGAGGTTTTGGTAGGAGTCCCGGGCGTGGATTTCTGTTGTTGTTCTGGGGAGGAGGATGGGGGTGAGGAGATGTAAGGCATGAGCTAGACGCTGTTTAGGCATTAGCTATTGCAGGTACATATCTGGGGAATTGAGTTGGCGGAGCGAGTAGGTGGGTTACGTAGTAGCTTTCAGCTTCACTGAGAGGCCCAGCTGCGCTCTTTGTTTCACCTCTAAAGGGTTGTTAGCAGTGGTACTAGCAGATGACAGAAAGGGGACGGAAGAGAAACCCACCCAGAGAACACTAGCAAACTCTCTGCATCCTCCGATACAGCTTCAACCCCAGCTTTAATATGTCGTACATAGGTGTCGACTTCGCCCCTCTGGAAATCTTCAATCATCCTTATCACACCTCCGCGGGTCAGCTCGTTCATTCCTTCCGCCTCCACTCCCTCCAGCAAATCCTCGCGGTTTAATAAGGTCCTACCTACCATTCAGTCTCATTCTTCCCATCGATTCCCCCAACCCAGATAGCATGACAAGTGACAATAACCAGCCTCTTCACCTCCGTAACTTGCCTCCCAAGGTTCTCCTCCCCCCACCCAAGATTTTTTAATTCCTCTTCTTCGGCGTATTTTTCAGCCCACTGACCTCGCGCATCGTCCCGGTAGAATGCTAGCAGAAAGCGTACTAGCTCAACAAATAGCACAACTCCTATAATCCAACCTTTCTTGTATCGAGCCCATAATCGCCATAGTGTGCTTCGACGCGTTCGGCGAGTAGAGCTCTCGTTATATTGAGGTAGCCGAATGGAAACTACCATCGCGGTAACGACTGTCGTTATTGCTTCTAAGGAGCGAATTTCGTCGGGGTGGGTAGTCAGAGGTACGGGTATCATAGATCCACAGGAGCAAAGAAAAAGGTGCAACCTAGGGAGCTATCCAACGGTCTTGGCTACGAAAGAGAAAAGTGTTTGGCTCAGCCGCGGGCCAAGCTTTTTTAACCTAGCTAGTACGAGTTGGTAACGTGGTGGCCCCTAAGATATCGAAAAGCAGCGAGACCGAAAATAAAAAAAGATCCTGACTGCTTGCTACTGCACGCTATCACTTGGAGACGAGGAACAGTTTGAACAATTTAAGCGTTCGCAAAATACAGTGAGCACCCAATTATCTTCCCAATTATCACAGCATATTTACATAACAAAACCCAGACACCAATAATGAATACGAACACCATATCAAGGCGTAAAACAACACACACTCCAACCACCCAAACCTCTAATGATGCTAATGCAAAACGGCGCCCCGGAAGGAAAAAGATTAATGGGAATACAGAGGGAGTATTCGGTGGAAAAGTGGAAAAATGAAAAAATGAAAGAAATGAAAAGATAAAAGAACGCTAATATGTAGGTCATCAATAACAGTATGAGGGAAGCGCAGCGCGGGGAAGGAGGGAGTATGAACAAGGGGTGCATTGGAAGGTAGGTGAAGGGGAAGATGTGTAGGCTCGGGAGAGGCAAAGGAAAGAGCATCTTTCTCGATGCCATGAGCTTCCGGAACCCAGATAGATAAGCCTTATTGACATAGTAAACAGTTCGCCACCCCCACCATCTATCGTTCATGTCCGAAGTGATTCGAGAAAGATCGAAACCAATGTAAAGATGCAATCACACTACCAGAAGCCAAAAGGAAAAAAAAAAAAAGGAAGAAAAGAGAAATACACAAAGAGAACAATGACGATATGGCCTAAAACAGAGGGGTAAAAACATGACAAAAGTAACAAGCAATCTATAGGTCTCTCAACGCTCCGCTTGCCATCCCCCAAGTGAAAATACCTCTCCAGTACGTAATTCGTGTATGGTACACCCATACCCTCCGGGCTACTGGTTGTGACGGCTTCTCTTGCTGTTCATCTGCATCTTTTCAAGCTCAGCCATCTCAAAGAAGTCAAAGTCCCCTATAGAGCCGAATCGTCTCTTGGTGCCTTGGTTCCTGTTTATGGCTGTGGTGGACGGACTCCTGGACACCCCTCGGAAGCCAGGGTTGGACCCAGAGGTAGCCGAGATTCCATGAAATATTGGCTTCTGGGCAGCAAGGTTTGGCGAAGTCGGCGGAGAATTCAGGTCTATATCAGTCGAACGGTGTTCACTGATGCCGAGCGCGGGAGGTGGTGGAACGTGGCGAGGAAGGTCTAGATTCGATCGAAAAGAAAACCCTGGGTTTGGTTGACGGGAGTGAGTAGGGGAGGATCTCCGGGAAAGTGGATTGAACGGTTGTTGCTGGGTGTGAGCTGTGTGAGGGGGGGGAGGGGGAGGAACTGAAGGAGGGGCGGTTTGAAGCTGATGATCCGACAAAGGGGAGGCTACACTGGGCGTCTCGGCCCGCTCGACGTCGGCATTAACGGGTGTTGTTATCTCATCGCTGTCCATAGCTTCCTCCATACCAGTGTCCTCCCTCTTATGCCTCGGCTTCCATCCTGCCCCTGGAGCTAGCTTCCTCCGCTTCCCCAATGCCCATTGCCGTAGCATTGCTAAAGTTTTTTGGTCCCCGCGACTCTCAATCCTATCGACGAAAACCAGGAAGTCCTCCAGACAATCTTGGTAACCTTCAACCCTTCCGTCGCGACGTGAACGCTGTGCCTCGTTGGCAGCGGCTTTGTAGAGGTTGGTGACGGATAGAGCCGTTTGCTTAAAGGCTTGTAAAAGCAGAGTTGAGGATGGCCCAGGTTCTGAGTCTGGAGGATCTTCGGGAGCGTGATTCTCATTAGGGAGATTCGAGGAAAGCGATGTCATATCCATATCCATTCGTTCCATTTGTACTATGCTGCAAAAGCTGCGATAGCCCCCGGGCAAGTTCAAGCGACGCACGTAGTTTTTTTCTTCTTCTTCGAGGTGGAATATTAGGCGGCTGAAAAGGCCTAAACTTTTATCTTTGGAATGAAAGCTTTAGTGAAATGCAAGACAGTTTATTGATGTTGAAAAGACCAGATTACAGAAGTGTTGCGGGAAGGAGGAGGGGAAAGGGGAGGGAGGGGTCTTGAATTTTTTTCTTTTTTTCCCTTCTTTCTATCCCCCTTTCTCTGCAGGATGATGACCAAAGGGATAGAAGCGAAGGGTACCAGTAGGCAAAAATAAACAGCAGAGCAGTTCAACTTACATCGGTGGTGGTGGTGGTGGTGTAGAGCGTATGGTCAAGGAGATGTCTGAGAAATGAAGGGAGGGTAGCGCTGGCAAGCAGGTGGACCAAGTGGCCAAGGATCGTCGGGAAAGAAAGAATGACAGTCGTTGGTGGGTGGAGTTGTAGTTGGAGGGGTGGATAAAAGATTGGCCCTACAAGCCCGGAAGAAGATCAGGAAGCGGAGAGAGGTGTCGGCTTGAGTCGAGGCTCGTAAGTTACGGCCAGTACCACTGTAAGTTAAATCCAAGCGCAAGCAGAGCTCTCTTTCTCTCTGTGAGAAGTGAGTGAATGGTGTACAAGAATACAGTACTCGTACAGTATACCGGTACATGGGGGGTTACTCCAGCCAAAACCCAGCCTGAAACCGTTTACCGGTACTGCGATGTGATACGTCGACCGATAATCTGGGTTGTTAAAATAACTTTAATCGTCCAAATTCTCGGGATCGCAGTCCCGAAAGGCGGTTAAAGGTTAAGGGATCGGGATTGGAGAGGAGTTGTTTCCCATTTCCTGTGGGGTGGGTAAAGCCAGGTGAATTAAGAGCGAGACATACTCGTGTTAACCGGTCGAGAGCCGCGGATTGGGATGACGGCAAGCAAGTTATAGTAGACAAGATGGTTTATCCACGATGTCTGGATGGCGTGGAAAGGTTACGGTACTCGCGGCTGCATATTCTCACTTATTGATCTAACCTCTTCGGCTCGATGACTGCCAATTGTGGGATAGGGAAGAGCTATTGAACTGCCGGTACCGGCGACATTACTTGTATAGGACAGACTAGGGAACGCTGGGGAAATGATATCCTGATAACCAGCAGCAAGCAAGGTAATTTCGGGTTCCATAATATTATTATGATACTGCCGTACCTGTATCCTTGGTTGAGGGAGATGAGTAAGCGTGATAACGCCCTTCTTGGCGGATGTTCGCGTGGGAAAAGGAATTCAGGAATTTCTTCGGCGACGCGCCTCTGTACTGGTCTGTAGGGAAGGTACAGTACAGTGCGCTGCGGGTACTGCACTGAACTTTCTCCCTCCCCCCGTCTTCCCTCCACAACAACACAACATCTCCTCATTCCCAATCCCTTCTTCAAACCAACAACACCTTTTCTATAATACCCCACCATACAACCCCGCCTCATCGCTTCGGAGAAGGAGAAGAAGGAGAGGAAAAAAAGAGCTAACAGCTACTAGAGTCGAGATGGTCAAGGCTAGGAAGAATAGAGTCGTCTCCGACTCCGAGATGGTGGACCAGATTGCGGCGAAAAATATAAAACATACCGAATATGAGGCGGATGACAACGCTGATATTTCTATGAACGTATGCTGTCCATTTTCCAGCTCACGGACCTTTGTGCATTGTCGAGTGCCTGAGAACAGGAATATGAGTGCTAACAAGCGTGACTTCGTGATTTTAGGATGCGGATAATGTAGGTGCTGCCAGCAAACTAACGCACACGCTTCCGATACTTACGCTACTGGATTTCTAGGGAAACGATGGCGGCGACGAAGACGATGAGGACCAGCCGGACAGAGATGGTAATGATGACGACGACACCTCAGTCGAAGACCCGGCTGATGGGCGTCGGCGTAGAACGGCCGCAACCAACAAACAGAAGAAGGCGTTTGGGAGGAAGAACGATACCCTTAATAAAACAAAGGTATTTCACCCAACCAATTGCCATTTGAGAGTGGTTGGACGTGCAAAATGGGGTTTATTCCGGCTTCGGGCTCTCTGACACTCCCGGTCTCTCCCAGGAAAATGATTCTATGAAGAGGATTAGGTATTTGCTTGGACTCACAGGTAGGATTGCCCACCGCTCCCAATATGATGAGCACAGCTGACAATCGTTTCCAGATTTGTTCCGGCATTTCATGAGCAACAACCCAGACTACCAGAGGGTGAAGGCCGAAGAGGAGGAAAAATCGAGGCAACAGGCGAAGGACAGGAAGGGTTCTACGGACAATAGACGTCGTCGGACCGAGAAGGAGGAAGATGAAGAGCTTCTTCAGGATGAGATCGTGGATGGTGGCACAGCGGCAATCTTTACCGAATCACCCAAATTCATTAAGGGAGGGCAAATGAGAGATTACCAGATTGCAGGTTTAAACTGGCTGATTTCTCTGCACGAGAACGGTATATCTGGTATCTTGGCTGATGAAATGGGTCTCGGGAAAACGTTGCAAACAATATCTGTATGCTCTCACCTACGGACGTTTCATTCAGCGCAGTGGATACTGACATCAATAGTTCCTGGGCTACCTTCGATACGTCGCTGGAATAAAGGGGCCTCATTTGATTACGGTTCCGAAGTCTACCCTAGATAATTGGAAACGGGAATTTGAGAAATGGACCCCAGATGTCAAGGTTCTCGTCCTGCAGGGAACAAAGGAGGAGCGTCAGAAGCTTATCCAGGAACGTGTTTTAACGGACGACTTTGATTGTTTGATCACAAGTTACGAGATGATTCTTCGGGAAAAGACACACTTGAAAAAGTTTGCTTGGGAGTATATCATCGTCGACGAGGTAAGCCATTTGCGACACCCCCAGGGACGTATTAAGTCTAACCGAGAAATATAGGCACACCGTATCAAGAATGAGGAGTCCGCTCTTGCGCAAATCATCCGTTTGTTCAATTCCCGCAATAGACTCCTTATCACCGGCACACCCCTTCAGAACAATCTCCACGAGCTCTGGGCACTGCTCAATTTCCTTCTGCCCGATGTGTTTGGCGACTCCACCGCTTTTGATGAGTGGTTCGAGAGTCAGGGTGGCGATCAAGACGTCGTCGTCCAGCAACTGCACAAAGTCCTGCGACCTTTCCTCCTCCGCAGAGTCAAGAGCGACGTGGAAAAGAGTTTATTACCAAAGAAGGGTATGCCAGCATTCATTCTGCCTGTGGAACGAGTACTTACCATTCTTAGAGGTCAACGTCTACATTGGGATGTCGGACATGCAGATTAAATGGTATCAAAAGATTCTCGAGAAGGATATCGATGCCGTGAATGGTGCTGGAGGCAAACGTGAATCTAAGACTCGCCTCCTGAATATCGTGATGCAACTGCGCAAATGTTGCAACCACCCCTATCTTTTCGAAGGCGCCGAGCCTGGCCCCCCATACACCACTGATGAGCACATTATCGATAATTCTGGAAAAATGGTTATGCTCGATAAGCTCCTGAAACGCATGAAAGCCCAAAATTCAAGAGTTCTCATTTTCTCCCAAATGTCACGTCAGTTGGATATCTTGGAGGATTACTGTGTTTTCAGAGACTACCCATACTGCCGCATCGATGGATCCACTGCCCACGAGGATCGTATCACGGCAATCGATGAGTACAACAAGCCTGGCAGCGAGAAGTTTATCTTCTTGCTTACTACAAGAGCTGGTGGTTTAGGTATCAACTTGACCACGGCTGACATTGTCGTTCTCTACGACTCCGACTGGAATCCCCAGGCGGATCTTCAGGCCATGGATCGTGCCCATCGTATTGGCCAAACTAAACAGGTGATGGTTTTCAGATTTGTGACCGAGAATGCCATCGAAGAGAAGGTGCTCGAACGAGCAGCCCAAAAGTTGAGGCTTGATCAATTAGTCATTCAGCAAGGCCGTTCTCAGCAGCAGGCAAAAGCTGCGGCCAATAAGGATGAGCTCCTATCAATGATTCAGCACGGAGCAGACCTTGTCTTCAAGGGTGGCAAAGAGAAAGAGGCCAATATCTCGCAGAACATGACTGAGGACGATATTGACGCCATCTTGAAGCGTGGCGAGGAGAGGACAGCCGAGCTTAATGCCCGATATGCCAAGCTCGGTTTGGATGACCTGCAAAAGTTTACCTCCGATTCCGCTTATGAATGGAACGGGGAGAATTTTGCAGCTGTCAAGAAGCCGAGCATTAGTGCCAATTGGATTAACCCGGCGAAGCGTGAACGTAAGGAGCAGAGCTATGGTATTGACAATTACTACCGTACTGTTTTAACCTCGGGAAACAAGGCGGCCGATACGAAACCGAAAGCGCCCCGGGCACCCAAGCAGGTCAATGTCCTCGAGCACCAGTTTTACCCGTCTAGGCTGGTTGAGCTTCAGGAGCGCGAAACAGCGTATTTCAGGGCGCGTAACATATGGTTTTGAACCCATTTATGAGGTGACTTGGCTAACGCATTGTGCAGAAACAACAAGGTTACAAGGTACCTCTACCTGATGGCGAAGCCGACGACCTAGAAGAACGCCAGGCGGCTCGGGATCAGGAGCAAGAAACAATAGACAATGCAACACCTCTTACAGAGGAGGAGCAAGCGGACAAGGCATATCTTGCAGAACAAGGGTTCAGCAACTGGTCGCGCAAGGACTTTGGCACTTTTGTCACACTTTCGGCCAAATACGGTCGCAAGAATTTTGCGATGATTGCGCAAGAGATGGAGACCAAGGACGAGAAGGATGTTCGCAAGTATGCCAAGGTTTTCTGGGAGCGGTACAAGGAAATGCCAAACTGGGAGAAATGCATCAACACTATCGAGACTGGCGAGGAGAAGTCTGCGAAAATCTCTCAGCAAAAAAAGATGCTTCGTAAGAAGATTGAGATGTACCGCGTTCCCCTCCAACAGCTAAAACTGAGCTACTCCGTCTCCACCACCAACAAAAAGGTGTACACTGAGGAGGAGGATCGTTTCTTGCTTGTCCAACTGGATAAGTTTGGGTTGGATGCGGAGAATCTCCACGAAAAGATTCGTGACGAGATCCGCGAGAGTCCAACATTCAGATTTGACTGGTTCTTTCTCTCCCGCACCAGTCTGGAGATCTCCAGAAGGTGCACCACTCTTATCTCCACTGTGGCCAGGGAATTTGAGGAGAACGGAAACGGTGTAGCTACCGCTAAGGCTACAGCGGCCAAGAAGGGTCGAGACAGGGAAGAGGAGGAGGAGGAAGAGGGTCCTCCTGCCAAAAAGGGCAAAGTGAACTCTGGTGCTGCCAAAGAGATCAACGGGAAGACCGCCAAACAACCTCCGAAGGTACATATATATCATTCCTCGGATCCAAATTAGCATTATTTGGATTAGACTAACGGAAAAACAGAATAAGCAAGTGGAACAGGCCAAGAAAGGCGGCGACAGTAAAGCCACCTCAAACGCGACTTCTAGAGCCTCCAGCGTCGACTCGAAGGCGTCCGCGGCGACAAGTGTTTCCAAGAGCAAGTCTCGCTCGAAGAAGAGGTAATGAATCCTCTCTCGGTCACATCAGCAGTAGCAGTACCGATAGTAGTAGCAGCATCGAAGCCCCGCTCCCCTTTCTATCATAACTTTCTTATAGATTTTTTTAAAAAAGCAAAGTCGCTCTATCATTCTGTTCCGTTGATCCGCCTATCAAAGCTGCTCATACTCCAATATTAGACTTTTATATTCTTCTTCCTCTTCTTTCTTCCCTGGGGCGTTTGGCGGTTGGTGCGATGGTGGTGGTGGTGGTGGTGGTGGTGGTGGTGGAAGATGGCACAGGTCTCATTATGGGGGAAAATTCAGTGAGGGGCGGGTAGGAAGGAAGGAAAGGGATTCTGCCTGTGGAACGAGTACTTACCATTCTTAGAGGTCAACGTCTACATTGGGATGTCGGACATGCAGATTAAATGGTATCAAAAGATTCTCGAGAAGGATATCGATGCCGTGAATGGTGCTGGAGGCAAACGTGAATCTAAGACTCGCCTCCTGAATATCGTGATGCAACTGCGCAAATGTTGCAACCACCCCTATCTTTTCGAAGGCGCCGAGCCTGGCCCCCCATACACCACTGATGAGCACAT
>PYWC01000092.1:547688-586768 GCA_003182015.1 Tuber magnatum | reverse complement strand
AAAAAAAAAAAAAACTCGCCAATTCCTCCCTCCCTTTATCACTGGGTATGATACCTTTTATGATAGAATTCCCCGCAAGAGAACTAGTTTCCTAATCCAATCCCCATAAAACACAGCGCCCCCGGAATGCGATCATACGCATATTACGGGAGGCATCGTATTGCTGTACACACGAGGGGTGTGGGATGTGAAAGACCACCCACCCACAACCAAGGGCAAAGAACAAGCGGTTCGATATTATACTTTTACCACCGCCGCCACTGTTCTTGTGTCAGGCACCATTACCGAGGAATAAGTGGACGAAATACTCTGGACACCTCCATTCACCCGAGCCCGAGCCCAGAGCCATGCATGCGGAGGAATTGCAGTAACGTATGCTACAGTGAGCCGAAACACACAGTGACACGAAACAACCACAGACCACAAGTAGTCAGCAACTCATCCTAACACGATACCAACTGAAAATCACAAACACGTATTTACATTATCCTCAACCTGAACATCATCAGCATACTCTTCGGCTTCCTCCACCTCCTCTGCCTCCTCAACCTCTGCTGCCGCTTCCTCCGGTTCCTCAATTTCCAAACCATCCGGTCCTCCTAACACAATTTTTTCCTCTGTTTGCAACTTCCCGTAATCAGTATTCTTTGCCTCTACCAATACCAAGTACTTTTCCCTCTTTTCTCTCAACACTTTCAACTCACTCTCCAATTGAATGACGGATTTATACCTTCTTCCCCCCTGCCCTTTGTCTTCCCTTTCTTTTTGTAATTCCAGCTTGCTGAGGACTTCTATAATTTGTTTTTCTGTCCTATTAAGTCGGCATGTATAATAGTTTAAACTAGCTTATACTGTATTTTACTGTCTACTATAATTGGCCTAAATGATTTGCTTGACATCACTGGCAGAAATAGTAGTATTGTCAATCTTAATCTTTTTTCTTCCCTTCTTACTAGAGTTGATACACTCCTTGATCATATATTATTGCTTTCTTTATTCGGTTTTATTCCATAGATTAAGGCCTAAGCAGAAGTATGTAGCTGAATGTCCAAGATGGTGAACAGTAGTATAAGCATCACTAATGGAGATGTAACTCTAGGTGGTTGTGGGCAAGATACAAGAGTTTAGACAGAAGGCATATTATGTTCTAGCTGGCAGGGCAGTGACTGTAGTTGTATGTAATTCCTCCTGTGATTAGGATTTGGTTAGTAGTAATAGATGTTTTCTCTTCCTGTATATCTAGAGGAAACAAGTGGTTGAGGACTACTCATCGAATAGATCTATTCCTACCTCTATATAAGCTTTTTTCCTCTATTGTACAAGGTATCCACTATCATCACGTACTATCAATTATGTGAGTCGCAAGTATTTTGGTGAATACTATTCTTGGTAAAGGCAGCTAGTTGCTCAATATACTATACAGTCTTAAGTATCTGTAGATTGAAAAGTACAGCACTTTGAGGAATTAGCATACTTGGTAGTAAACTGGGATAGTAAGAGTTATAGTCCAGAAGTGTTTATAATATTTTGTACATATTTAGAGAGTAAATGCTAGTGGCTTTGAAGCCACTTAGCCCTAGAGGGGCCACTTTCTTGGACCTGTTGTAAAATCTCCCAAAACACTCCTTTTTAACTGTACAATTTTTTTTACTGAAATCTCTCTTCCCCAAATAGTATTAGTCTATCTTCTCTTAAGAGAACTAAATATATCAATCTCTAAAGATTGTAGCTTATAAGTTGTATGTTCAGGTAGATAAATGGAAACTGTACTGTTTAGTAAATAATATAGTAGGAATTCTTATACTATGTAGGATGAGTGACTAACAAAGACAAGAAGCCTATATTATCCTTGTACCTTTTGTACTATTGAACTTTATGGATCAAAAATGTACTCAAGGTACTATGATTCTTTCCTTTTAGCTGTTCAACCATTTTCCAAATATCTAACAAGAACCTTATTCAGAATTGAATGATAAGAATTCTCAACTCAGTCTTTTTGAATATTTTCTCCTTTGAAAATAATTATTGACCAGAGCTCTGAGCAATCAGTACAGATAGTTTCTCTTATAGTAAGCAGCTTGCATCCACTATTATACGTATATAAGGTATCATTATGACTCATATACTTTTTATATATTACATAATAGGACTAGGTAAAACCTATCAGATATCTGATTTTCTCAAAGTTGTAGACATTTTTTGGAACAATATCATATTTTATAATCACAGCTTCCAACTAATTTAATTAGTTTTCTATATATATAGTAGACTTATTTTGAGATAACTAATATATACTCTTTCAAAACAGGTTGTAAATTTGAAAGGGTCCTATTGTACATAAGTTTGAATATACTTAATCTGACAACTGTATTTTATGCCGAGAGTTAGATGGCGGTCCAGGAATGCAAGATGCTAATTGGATCTCATTGACTTTCTCTTCTCAAAATACTATTTACTGGGTAAGTACATAGCCAATTCTTTCAAAAGCTCAGTTCTGGGAGGAAAGCAATAATTATATATTTTCAAGTACCTAGATAATATTATGGTTTAATTAGTTAGTTATTAAAATTCTAAGTATATATAGTAATTGATATATCAATTAATCAAAACTACTTCTTCACTGTATTTCAAATATTTCTTATGTTCATCAAACTCTTTTATTGGTCTTTAGCCATGGTTGCAATACCAGGTGGTCTCTTTAGGAATCACATAGTCATGGGCTATCTGTTGGTACATAGATATGACTTTATTCTTGATCCATACCTGGTTTAAATTGTTTAAGACAAGTTTGATACATTCTTCTGTAGTAAAGCTTTGCTTAGCAGTTGACATTGTGGATATGAAATTGGCAAAAGAGTTTATTGTTTATCAACTACATACTCTAGCTCTTTATTTATATAAGACTTTTCCATGATGATGGTTGTCTCGAATGTTTAGGACATCAAAAAAACAGGTTTTTTGTTACTACACAAGATACTTGTTTTATGTTACTGTGTGTTTTGCCTTACTAGAGCATACATTATCATACTAGTACAGGTACCAACCATAAGCGATTGGTAAATTTCACCCTCAATGTTGATAATATAATTGGGGGCCTAAGCCAAGTTGGTTCAGCCAGAGAGTAATATTACTCGCTCACGCAGTGGTGTAAGTTCCCATATCACCAGAGGGTTTTCATGGTATTGCAAGGATGGTACTTGTACAATATTGCTAGTACCGGCACTGCACAGGTGCTGGTGACCGGAGGGGTGGTCCTAATTTACATACCAGGATTTGTATTATACAGTATGGTGGTTGCATATGAGAGTGGGCGGTAGGGTATTGCCAGTGATTAAAGTGCGTTTCCTGGAATTGCACTGCTATATTATATATAAACTTTGGCAGTGGTATCGTACTTGAGCAGAATATGGTACCGGCAGACTCGATCAATTGATCAGTTGTATAATATCATACTGGTCGTATTCAAAGTTAGAAAGAGTACAAAGTAGAAATGGGTTCATACTAGTACTTGAGTACATATATTAGTTTACAAAAGAGGGCTAACTAATTGTATCCCAAACTATATTATACTATGCCCTGGATGGTTGAAGTGGTCTGGCAAAGGTTGTCTCATGTATTAGTACTTACAACTAGGTTTAGTATAGCTAGTATGCACATGATTTTTAAAGTTGAATATTTACCACAACTGGCAAGCATAACTATAGAGCTTTACCAAACACTACTTCTCTACTTTCTAGCTAAAGCCTGATTAGCCATTCCATGCTATTGAATAAAACATAGACTGTTTGTATCAGTGCCACAGAGTACTATCGGAGACAGGCATATTGGACACTAAGATCAAGTAAGTTTCGGCCACTAATATCTTTTCATTTGACTTGACTGGAAATTGTATCAACAGATAGTATACTTCCTTCAATTTTAGCCTAGAATTTGAACTAAAGCATAGCTCTGTATATTAGTAGTAGCTATTCTGAGGACAGTTTGAGAGCTATGATCTGAACTGTTAGATTTTGTAGTTTGCACAGAGGTCTAGGACTAATAGAGGTTATAGTATTTAGTAAAACAGAAGTGGAAGATTTTTGATCAGTAATATTGAGTGAACTATTATCTAGGTCATGTTCTCACTAAGATGTAGGTTTTGGAGTAATAGCATGCGTAATTAGACTAGAGTTCAGAGAAATTGGTACCAGAGTATAAGTTATAGTAAATAGAAAGCTAACAAAATAAAATTTAATAAAATAACTCTATGAAATAGGTTTAGGCAAGAGAATGTAAAAGTAAATTGTATATTTGCAGCTCATAGAATTCAAGAAGCATTTTAAGCTTCCTATTTCATGTTGTTTGAAAGAGGATATATACTTTTGTGATTGATATATTAATAAAAAAGTACAGAAATGATAAACAATTTTGTGTTACTCTTTAGTATATTGTCTATAATATATAGTACTGATTAGCAAGATCTACTCTATTTATGTAATAATTACTATAGTTATCAATAATGGTTAGAATATAACCTGATAGCTACCCATTTTTACCAAATACTTTGTATACTACTATTATTATATTGAAGCTTGTAGAATGAGGTTTCTATCCAGTTGGTCTTATAACCTTATTCCATAGATGAACTGTAGATAGTATTCTAACAATATTGTTACTCATTCAACAAAAGTACAAAATACTAGACTATAAAGTAGTATTACTAATAATAGATCTATTTATTGTATTTCAATCTACAAACTTATCATTGGACTTCCAGGTTAGGGTGTATTTCAGCCTACTAATTTATGTTGCACTGTATATGCTAATATCTGGTTCGTAAAGCTTTTCAAAATGAGAGATAGTAGTAAAGCTATGATTTACATCTATGATATAGTAACTAGTATATAGTATAGGAGGACTTGAAGTAGTTTTCTAAAAACATTTGCATAGTTGAATAACTATAGAATTAGTTGGTAATAGATCAAGTTGTCGAACAAGCTTTGCAAAAGACTTAATATGAGAGAATAGAATTCAATTTATCATATATCCATAGGTATTCTCATCTTAGAATCTGAAATTCTATTCTATTAAATATTGTAACTTTAAATTTACGAATATACTTAAAAACTTACTCCTTATAGTATATTACTATAACTTTATAGCTAACTAGAATTAGCTTACTAGATATTTATACAGTATGTTGACTCTATTCTACAAATCAAACAATTATCTTATCAATTGAGAAATGCATTCTTATTCAGAAATATATCTGATGCTTCACCCTTAAATAGTTAGTTATAAAGTAGTTTAAGCTTTCTCTACTACTGTAGTTTAGTATAGGAGTTTAGGTTATTGTATGGTAGATCAGACATTAATACCATATAAATATAGTATTATATTTAACTATACTGATAAAATCTCAATATGAGATTTTCTTGTAAAACTCTTTATTTCTAACATTAGCTTCTATTGGATAAACATATAACTTCTATCATAATTGTAAAATCAAAAAACTTGTATAACTTAATAATATTCATCAAATGTGACAAGTAAGACTATATTTTCTCTTATCTCTTGAGATCTGCATAAGAATTTGTTCCATTCACCACCTAACTCAAAATATGATAATTCTAAAACAATTTAATGAATGTGATTAGAGTTAGATCAATATCTTCTAGGACAAACAATTCTGGCTTACTTAGATTAATTTCTAATAGCTTAAAGATTTCTAGAAAGACAATAAAGGTAAATGTGCTTGAAGTACTAGAGTTTAAAAAAGCATAATTTGACTTTTTTCTCTTCTATTATGCTTGGCAATTGGACCCCAAGAACTTTTGAGTATGCTTTGTAAACATCATTGTTGAATTCTCTAACCTGTTAGAGGTTACAATAAGGTAGTAAATATCTATAGAGATATGGGATATTGAGAGCTATATTGTAACTAGCTATTAATAGTTTTGTAATCAGTATAGATACTTAGCTAAGTATTTTATATTATGGCTTGAAAGTATCATTTGGTACTTCAAATGTTTTATATTTTGTTTCACGGGATCACTTGATACTTATTATGTTTTGAACATATTATTTGATATTTCAAATGTTTTATATTTTGTCTTTTAGGATTGCTTAATACTTGTTATATTTTGAAAGTATTGTTTGATACTTTAAATATTGCGAAAGTGGCCTCTCCAAGGTTAATATTTTAAGTAGCTTCAAAGCCACTGGTATTTCCCCTCTAAATACATAAAAAAATACTATAAACACTTCTAAACTATGACTCTTACTATTCTGATTTACTACTAAGTATGCTAATTGTTCAAAGCGCTGTACCTTTTAATCCACAGTTGCTTAAGATTGTACAAGATATTGAGCAACCGACTGCCTTTACTAAGAATGGTATACAACCGGCTATGATCTACAAAGCTTTATGCAAGTAAGAAAAATCTGTGATATCTACAGAGAAACTTGAAGTTTTAGAACCCATAGTAGATAGTAATGAAATCTATACTTCCTTCTAGAGAATATTATTTATCACATATTAGGATAGAGTACAAAATAGGAAAGAGTTATAGTGATTCCTCTAACTAGTACACTATATAGTCCAATTCATCTCATACTATATGATACATACAGTACAGCTAATAGACCTAACAGGAAATGCTAAATATTATTGTATATTTATATACTAAATGGCATTTAATAATATCAGAAATCAGATCAGGAGATATCAGGTCATACAATCTATAGACTTTAGGAAAAAGAAATCAATAGAGTTTGTAAATGATACTTTGAAAATAAGAATTGAGATATGAGTAAAACAAGAATACACTTATAAGATGATTCAACTAGCCACACTATACAGCATGCAGTTCACCAACTTAAAAGCAAACTGTGAGACTATAGACAATATAAAGAAAGTTATAGTAATTGTTAATAGACCTAATAGTTTCCACAATATACTAATTAGAACTCAATTTAGAATAGTTACCAGGTACCAGCTCCTGACTTGTCTACAAACAGCAATGAACCCTAGCAGGAAGCAAGTCAGATAGCTTAGTATAATGGGAAGAGTCTGTATGAGGTTCAGGGTAGATAGTCTAAGGCACATTATTGCAGGCGAGGTAATAGAGAGGGGCAACTGTACAAGCAAGATGTATTTGTATCAAGGCTCAAGGGGATCAAGGACAGGTTCTCAGCGATCAGGGTCAGGGGTCAGAGGTTCTGGTGATGTGAAAAAGAAACAAAGTTGTAATTTCTAAGTACAGGTGTAGACAGGGAATTGCCAGGTTGTGTGAGGAAAGTAAATCTAAGAGGGGCACACCCCGTTATATAATCAAGAAAAATCCTCTGCTGATAACTCCTTAATACCCCAACCCTTTTCTTCTATGCAGCTACAATATTCCATCAGTTTCCATAAGGTTCCATTATATGGAACCTCAGCTAATCACCCCTATTTCTCATGTTGCAACCATCCTCCCTGTGGTTTCCCAGGATGCAACCAATATCCTAACTCTATCCATCCCCTGCCAGGTGGCCATGACACTTAGAGTCTTAGAGAAATATGATGCAAAGATAGTTTACGCTCCAGAAAGTATGAACTATTTGGCTAATACTATTTCTAGAGTATATGCAAGAAAATCAAATAAATAGCAAAACTTTGTTAGAGACTCAGACTATACAAAGGAAAATGACAACATCTTGAATAATATCTTATATCAACAGGAGTTATAAATCATGAAACTCAAGTACCCCTTTACTCCTATCACCCCTTTTCTCTCATATACAATCTACTCCAATAAGGTACTAGTGCTTTCCAGAAGCCTATATTCAATTATTGTAGAATATTGTTCTTAATACTAAAATCGAAATGAAGTTTATAAACAACTATACTCAGCTAAGTAGTCTACTATACATAAGATTACCAAGTGAAAACTATCACTACTGAGTATGGTACTAGACTACAGCCCTCAATGATCCCCTATGATCAAGGAGGGAATTGCAGAAAACTACTAGTAAAAAATCAGGATATGATGATAGAGTGCTATCTATTCTCTTTTAGCCCAAATCGTAATTACTTGTAGTATGACAAGTACTTAACTCAAAGACTCCACCATTTATTCCAGGAAGTATTTCACTACTTGAGCATACACTATACATAAAAAGGTATACAAAAGAATCTATCATCTCAGTACTACCGCTAATAATGAATAAGTATCATCAAGAGCTCTACAATATAACTGAGGAAGAAGTAGAGAAATATCTAGCAGAAATAAGCAGAGTCTGCAAGATCAATGATAAATAAAACACTAGACAAATAGTAAATACTCTAATAGGAACCTTCTATACTCACATAGTTTTAGGATACCATTCTGAACCTATTTGGGTGAAGGTGGTAATGGGGGCACCGCTAGGAAGATGGATCCCAAGGTTGCAACCGCACCGAACAACTTCAAACTTATTGCCAAAAGTTCACACAAATGTAAGAGTAAAGTAAATGGTAAAACTTAATATCATTAAGCCTGCTGTTTCACTCAATTAAGGTCTTGAGAGGATTGATTGTTGGAGCAGGAGAGTTCTTGCATAGACATTCAAGTAGTTTTATCTTATGCCAGAAACCCCCCCATCAGTTTACTCCAACTATTCGAGTACATTTTCTCTACTAAGGGTGGTCTGACACATCTCCTGGTACACCCTTCAAGCATGCATGTGTCGACATAGTCAAGTTGGCATTCATCTTATATGGTTATTGTTTCTGTGGCGCATTTCTACTGTGCCCACCGGAGAGAAAACCTCTTTGGATCGGTGCCTTGCTAGTGGCTAACAGTCAAGACACCTGGTCAACTGGACTATCTATAACACTCTTCCCATATGCATTGCTCTCTACATGACCCCAGAAGCTACTGTTAGCGGTTTTTCTATCTACTATTTACGAGTTTCGAGCTTCCGGTGTCTTCCGCAGGATGCAATAGTCCAGTAGTGATCTAATGGGTGCTATCTGTGACCACTATCTCAGATCCACCTTACTTGTAGTCGGAATCATGCTTTTAGTGTCTCTGTACTTGCCTTTCAGAGCCTAGAGTATTGGGGACATGTTCAGGCTTGGTAGGTATAAAACTCTCCCAGTCACCCTAGCACTATCTGGGACTATCTTTGGGACCCACACGGTCAACTCCCATCAACGCCATCAGCTTTGGTCTCTTTTACTCTGCACAACTTGGAGGAGGTACTCTACCTTCCATCCTATACTCCCTTATATATCTTGCAAACAGCTTACAGTCGACTAGACAGCAGCGAGGTATATGATGTTGTAAGGAGGTCTTGAAAGATTCCCTCCT
Source organism: Tuber magnatum (assembly GCA_003182015.1). Taxonomy (NCBI): domain Eukaryota; kingdom Fungi; phylum Ascomycota; class Pezizomycetes; order Pezizales; family Tuberaceae; genus Tuber; species Tuber magnatum. The sequence goes on along the minus strand of PYWC01000092.1, from coordinate 577,454 downwards.
ACTGGACTGTACACAACTACACAACTGTTTACCCATCATCTCCGGGCCTCAAGTTGGGGCCAGGGAAGTATGATAGTAATCATGTCTCTAATTTACAGCTTCCTCATAGCTGGGTAGTTCGCCCAATAGCATCTTCCGGAACTTCTGATTCCGGTATTATTGTGGCTTCGCATGACAAACATTCTGCTCATTTTTCCTGAACTCCTTGAGGGACTTTGTATTGAAAGGTAGGGTAAGTCAGGACTTTGGACACGGTACCCCGAGCCCCATAGCAGGGTAACCTGATCCTGAGGGTAGAGTAACCATGTCCAGTGCACAAGATAACTTTTCCCTGTTACCCTGTCTATTCTGTTGCCAGAGATAGTCACTTGTAACCTTTCTCCAGTTACTCTACTTAGCAGAGTAACTGGCTGTTTAGAGGTCCCTAAGTACACTGACATCTCTCCTGGATATAGCCAAGTATCAACATACCTTGTCAGCCATTTCTGTTCATGTTGGAGCCCAGGCCATCGGGCCTCCATGGGTCAAGTGGTTACTTGCCCGCCTGTTTCTACCAGTCAGCCTTCTGGCCATCTGCTTGGGTATAGGTTCAGGCTACCATAGCTCATGTATACTGGGTCGTTACAAAGATAAAGACTAATACAGAATCTGAAGAATACCTATTATCCTATAGAATCACAGATAGAATACTCTTTATGGATACTAGATACCAGAAAAGTTGCTCATACTCTTCAAAAATGCCCAGATTTAGAAACACAATACTAAGAGAATACATTATTGCTGAAACATATAAGAAAGAATACTACAGTGTAGAACAAACTCTATGATACATGACTGAGTACCAGTTTTGGCCAGAAATGTGTAAGGACTTTTGGACATACATTATCTTGTGCCACATACATCTTAGATCAGCAAAGACTCCATCAGACTACTGGAAGGAAAAACTTAGATCTTAGTTTTCCTGTCCAAGATCATTAAGTCCCTTGTAATCAATTTCATAGAACCCTTTAATAACTTTTATGAAATGAATACTATTTTAGTAGCCCTGGATAGATTTACTCACTAGATATAATTAATACTGGTAAACAAGAAAATAACTAAAAAGACAACTTGGGAATAGCTGCACGATAATGTATTTACCCCCCTATAGATATCTGATATTAATAGTTAGTAATGTAGACCTATAGTTTGAATCCTATATCTGAAGACAATTTTACCAATCACTCAGAATTGAATATATCAAAGCAGTATCAAGTCACTATAAAACAAACTGGTAAGTACAGTGAAAACTCTGAGAACTTAAGACACCACTCTGAAACCTGGTTAACACAATGTAAAATAATTAGTTTGAACCAATTTTAGAAATTATAACTTATCTCAATGCAAGTTGGTCCGAAACACGGAGAATGGCACTATATAAAGTGGTCTAAGAAAAAGATTATTTCATTTTTCCTTTAGCTATATTTACAAACTCTGTAGTCCTGGTAGCAGATAATCTCCTAAACAGAATTCTATTGGTATTGAATATAGCATTTAATACACCTAAACTAGTATGATTCTAAAGTATACAAATATTGATAAAAAGATATAGAAACTACACTCCTATTGGTATTTGAAATGAGCTATTGATATATAGAAACCTTTTTATAGTAGAATTGAGATGAAGAAAGAAACTACAATCTTACTAGTAGGGGACCTTTTAGAATTATTAGATAGAATAAATATATAGAAATTACATAGTAGAAATGAATAAATAAGTATACTGAAACCAGACTGGGAATTTCCATGTCTGCACAATAGAAAGGTACCTAGTAAATAGCTGTTGATATAGAAAAATTGGCTAAACATCTTAAAACTGGGGTTGAGTTATTATCCTTAGAAGTATATATAGCAACCACTACAATTTTAAGAAATTTGTAAAAGTAATTTTATAGAAAAGTTTTCTAATACCAATCCAATCCAATAATGACAAAATATACTTTTTGAGTAATATAGATAGTATTAAAATTACTCTCTATACACAGCTATAATGGAAAAAGTAAAAGCATATTTGTTTAATTTTATGAATTATGATATGAACATGTTTTTATTAGAACCTACACAGAGGCACCTGATACCAAAGAATTTTTTTTTATATAGTAAGCTTTATAGACATGAAAAGTATGTATTCATAAGCTTAGAAAACATTCATGAATCTTCTATACTGTGAATTGCAGCTTCTACATCAAAAAAAGTGAAAAATATCAAAATACCTTTTTTTGCACTAAAAATATCTTGTACTTCTTGAACATCTCTAGCACGAAATACAGCAACAATTGGATAACTACTTCTTGTAGTATTTTGAATTAAAGTTATTGCATTTATTTTAGGAAAGTTAGTTACACAAATGACATGGTAAAACAGGACTAAAAATGTAAACTCTCAATCCTAAAAGTTACAAAGTAGTAAAAACAATATATTGTTACAAGATATAATAATAGATTACAGATATAGTATACTGGTATTAATATAATTAAGTTGTAGGACATCGCTGTATCAGAACATCAGTCCAAGCTAAGTCTTAAAAATATACAAATCCTTCTTTTTCTTGAAAGTTAAAACTTCAAACCGAGTATGTATTGTGCTGAAAATAAGTAAAACCTATCTTAGAGTATAAGAAGTACTAATAAGAAATAGTTTACAAAACAGAAAGAGTACTAATGAATACTGAATTGATTTTGAATATCAATGATTCTGAGAGTTTAGAGTTGGATGATTCTGAAAATGAGTCAGATATAAGTAATACCATGGATTTTGACTCTGAATATAATGAATCAAGTAAAAGCAATTCTTAGTTAATTTATTTTCTAACTTGTAGTTATGACTAATTAAGAAGTAGAGCTAGATTATAACAATATGTCTGATAGGTATGATCGGGAAGATATTCAGACTAATTTGGATATGACTAATCTACTTGTTGTGGAATTTATAGCTAATAGAACAGAAAAGAATCTATCTGAGTCTCACATAGATAGCCCAAATACAATCTATGTTGAGTATTTCAAAAAAGTTACTGAAGCCTGTACCTGCAGGATGTAGTGTTATAATAAGGCCCTATTAGCTGAGTAGTACAACTAGATGCAGTTAAACTATCAACTAGGAAAGGAGCAGTGCAAACTATTAGCAAGTTTGTAACCAGTACGGGTACTAGGTTATGTTTTATGTTTTGTTTTATAGTATCATTTGATACTTGTTATGTTTCAAAGGTATCGCTTGATACATTGAATGTTTTATGTTTGATTTGATAGTATCGTTTGACACTGGTTATGTTTCAAAGGTATCGCTTGATACTTTGAATGTTTTATGTTTGATTTGATAGTATTGTTTGATACTTGTTATATTTCAAAGGAATTGCTTGATACTTTGAATGTTTTATGTTTGATTTGATAGTATCACTTGATACTTATTACATTTCAAAGATATCACTTGATACTTTGAATGGTTTATGTTATCGCTCATACTAGAGATGAGTGAGAACTTGTATTTAAACACTGCTGAGTCCACAATGGAAAGGGCAGACTTCGACTGATAGTATCTTTAATATACTTGGTTGAACGGTTACTTCTTGATCTCCTCTTACGCACTTTTGAAGCCTCCTTTAGTCTACACAGCTCTTGCCTCTTGCTCAGCAAGCAGGCCACCCATTACTATCACACTGTTACACATAAGATGAACTAGCATAGCGTAATGGGCATGTCACGTGATCATTGGCAAAAGGTCACATGTTCGATCCCAGGGTCCCACAGAGTATTTGGAGAATAAGGTAATTTCTACCAATACGACATCGGCACAAAACCCTCATTTACGCCACCACCGAAGGTCACCGACCGAGGGGTTGTTGCTGAATCTTCAAGAGAGGACTCTCAGCCATCCTGACAAGGTCGAACGAACTAAATTGGTCAGTTGGTTGTGGAGATAAACGCATGCAAAGATCCCTCAGCTGTGTCAATGGATGGATGCCACTGGGGGGAGGTCAGCCACTCCAATAGGAGTCCCCAGCTGCCATGCGGGTAGGAAGACCAAATTTCAAGTCTGTTGGTGGAGGAATGCAGAGGAAAATCCTGATGAGGGGACAACGCCCAAGAGACAATCTTGCCCCCATACCCAAAAGCATGATAAGGTAGAGTCAGATGATAGCCTACCGTGTGAAAGGCCAACCCTGAGCACAAAGAGGCCTAACCGCTATTGGTGCGATAAGGCAGGTATGTACTTGCTGCAGGTTGACACAGGCGGATGAGAAATCCGACTGCATTGATAAGTCTGTCGTCTGAGCTGATCACTTCATATGCAGAGATAGAACCAGTAACCATCTGCCATGGTGAAAGGGTCCGAGTGACTACGATTAGCATGAACACTGCAAATAGATGGGTAGGGCACTCACTCTGCTGTTCGGGGAAATCAGAGTCAAACGGGGTAAATGTTTTCAGGGTCTACGAAGTTTGCACAGAGTAAAAAGTGGGAGGAATAGATAGGCCACAAAGACTCAGACACAGAATATAAATATTGACGTGCCTCCCACACTTTATAGATCATCAGCGACGGAGAAGAGATCTTATCAATTAATTCATTCTACGATACACTTTTACACTTCCCATTGATACATTAAGTAAGCCTTCTTAGACATCACTACGTCACGTATCGGGCCTTAGTCCAGACTCGCTTGTCCTTAGAGTCGGCTACCACCTAACACTATATTGATATCTTCTATACTACTAAGGCTCACACCCACCTCTTTCAATAAGACTGAAAGGCCGGTTATCAAAAGCCCTCAACCATCTATCTCAAATTTGCCTCCAACAAAACCCATACATCTACGAGATCCAGTTTGATCTCACCATAAGCGAAGTCTTTGACAACGAGAACGTTCCCTTCTGGTTCACTGATCACGGGATCAAGTGGGCCCTTAAACACCTCACACTCATAGAAAGAAGAAGGAAGATGTCGCAACCAAGGATCGAAGAAGGGTCAGAAGATTCTAGCGACACCGACATGCTGCATGCTGAGAGACAGCAGTGGCTAATCTCCGCATGGGGACTGCGCCAAGATAGCCCCTATCTACTTCCACCACCACCTTCAGGAGATAACATCCCACCGCTATGGCTAGGTTCCACACTCACACTGAGGAACCTGTCGGGGCCATCAGTGCCCCGAGGCCCAACTCGAAGCGTGACAAAAAGACGAAGCGGGCAGAGGTCACGCTCTGGGACCCCAACCCCCTCAGGCGCTACCGACCTGGGCGCTTTTGCCGCATACATTGGAACACTGATCGGCCAGTTGGACCGCAGCGTTACCCAAACCCCGAATGACCAGATGGTCGCCTATGGGACTCTATCTGACAAGGGGAAAGAGACAGCAAAAGGCCTTGCTCAAGTAAGAGAGCGACTTCTGAATGGGGAGAAGCTGGTTGTAGAGGAATTGGTGCTCTGGCAAAATAAGAGTAGGAAACTGGAGGGGGAGGTAGTGGCTGAGATCACCAGATTTAAAGAGGTGATCGAAGCTGGACTTGCTCACATGGACAAGCGATCGGAACAGCAAGCGGTAGTCAGAGGACAGCTGCACCACGACCTGGGATGCACCATCCAAGAATCAGTGAGTAGAGACCAAGAGCTCTATACAGGCCAGGATAGACTCTGGAAGGAGTTAGATAAGGAACAGTGACATTGGGGAACCCGAGAGCTGCAGTTTGTTACTGAACTACAGACGCTCAATAAAAAGGTAACAACTGGGCTTAGGGACATGCAACAGAATATGACGCAGATGTTTGCCCAATCAACGAGGGGAATGACGGCACTGGTGCAGGCAGCGTTAGAATCGCATCAGGGGGGATCTGCCCCTGATGGCGAAACCGAGTGGGGACGATCAGGGCCGTCCCAACAAGACAAAGGAAAGGAACCCGGGGAACCAGACACCCGGCCAGAGACCATACAGGGTGGCCAAGAAAGAACCACGGCACCTCCAAATGTGGCCGGAGAAGCAGGCAACCCAGACCTGGGGGGCAACGGGTCGGATAACGGAGGAGAAGGACCAAGCCGCCGGCCAAGGGCAGCACCACTAGGGAGGCCGCGGACGGCTAAGGAAGAGGAGGAACATCAGATGATGTTGCAGTTGGCCAAGGAGTTGGCCCTACTAACCGCTTTGCATCAGAAGAAGCCCGCTGACCCTCCATTCATATACGAAGCAAAGTCCTACCAGGATATAAAGACCTGGCTGCACGCGTGCCAGGACTACTTTAGCCGAAATCCCATGCTGTGGATAGAGGATAAAGATAGGATTATCTACATCTTGGGAAGGACGAAGGGTGCTGATGTGACACCCTTCAGCAATTGGTATAGGAAGAGCATGACAGGGCTCGAAGGGTATGCCGCTCGTCCTAAATTGCTGACATGGGAACAGTTTCGGCACGAGATCATCGTATGATTCTCACCGATCAATGAGGACCGGAAGGCTTTGGCGCAGATGGGAAAGATCAAGTATGAGAAGGACATCGACAAGTACCTTCTTCAGACGGAGAACTTGAACATGAAAACCAAGCTTCAAGGAACGGCATGGAGGAAGATAGGCGAGGACCGACTACCAGAGGCAATACTGAGAGGGTTGTCTCATAAGCGATACGACAGCGACGCTGAATGGCTGGAGCATCTTCGAGCCATCGGAAACCAGGAGGAGGCTTTTCTCGACAGCGAACGGCAATAACGAGACAATCCGTCCAGCTCGCCGAGTTCTTCCGGGCCACTGAAACGATGCTGGGAGGACAGAGAAAAGGAGCAGAAGCGAGGAAAGGAGGAAGGGCGACCTAGCAAGTTCCAGAGGAAGACGGCACCTGCACACTTCAAGTCAGCAAGGTTCGCCCAAACCAACAAACCGACCAAGACTCCGGGGGTAGAGCATACCGACTGGAAGAAAGCTCAGGAAGGAATACCCCAAAACATGGTCGACCAACGTGGGGAAAATAAAAGCTGCACCCGGTGCGGACTTACCAAGCACAAGTGGGGAGCTTGTAGGAAGGGAGCCGTTGTTGCAACAATAGGACAGCAGAAAGCAGCGAAGTTTAGGCCCTGAAACAGGAAGGTTCAGAATACCGCTCCAATGCCAGCGGTGAACCAAACCCATGTGCCACCAGCACCTAGACTTTGGGAGTTGTCGGATCAAGAATGGGGATAAATCGGACAACCGGGAGCCCTGTATAAAAACCACGACCTACCTTCCGAGCTAGGGCAACGGCTTAGTCAAGAATGTTGGCGAACCGCACTGACTAGGTTCTGAGCGTGGGCAGGGACAGAAGTGTGAAAGGCATGAAAAAGCGTGTATAATGGAGAAAGTTACCCCATCTTATGGGGATGAAATCAAGAATGACCCCCGACCTAGACACAGGATGGCAAGACTTTATACTCCTCCCTGGGTAGAGAAGGTTCAAACCCGGCACACATGAAAAGGGGGCTGTTGCGGGGGGCAACTCAGGGCGCCCTAAGTCTTTCCTCCAAAGGTCGTGCATGGGAAAGGAGTCAGGATAGCACAGGACCACCTGAAGGTGCTTCCCCAGTCCCAGGATGGCACTACGGGCAACGGCGAGTGGGTAGGCTGCAGGTTGCTAGGCGAGACAAAGGACAGCGTGCTCGCCTTAAATCGTACGCAATGGCAGGAGTCTAACACCTAATGCCGGGTTAGAAAGGTCGCTCCCTCATCTATGCACTGGTGGCATAGACCGGTATGATTAAATATCGTCATTGAGGCGAAAGAATATAAGAAAGAAGCCGCACACCGAGGGGACCGAGTTTGTCTGAGGAGGCCTGAATGGCCGAAAGTGTGTGGGCACAATAACAAACACTCACGATTATTGAATGCCCCCAAAATGTCCAGTAAACGAAGACAGTGTAACCCTACGGGGGAGCCAAAACGACAGAAGACTCAGGTCCCAACACCTACACATTACGAGTGCCCACCTAAGAATACAAGGGGACCGAGTACTGCTTCGCATGTTCTTAGACTCGAGCTCACGGATCTTTGTCATACGAGACATGCTAGTCCAAAAGCTGGGGCTAGCAACGATATGGCGAGATACGCCAGTTAGTATAACTGGATTTGATGGCGTACAGTCCCAAAATGTGGGAAGGTGCTATACGACCCCTACTATGCTAGAAATCGGGGCTAACCGACATTGTTCAGAAATTACCTGTGAAGTCATGAGCCAGGTGATCCATGACTTGATAATACCTTTTGGTTGGTGGCATCGCCAACATCCCCTCTCATTCATTGAGGACGCAAGCAGGTGGGAGTTCCAGGTGGAGCAGTGTAGGGAACACCTGGAACCCGAAGATGAAGAAATCTGCATTGAGTGGGATCAGACAGTAGCCTCAAACCCTGCAGCCAGATATGTGGGCCGAATCGCAGGCCCAGAAGACCCCGAGGCAGTAGTGATGGAGACTCTGCCAAAACCCTATTGGGAGTACGCCGATCTCTTCCTGCCTCAGGGAGCGGAACGGCTCCCAAATCACAATACCTTCAATCATGAGCTCAAGGTAGTTAAAGGTGAGAGGCCCCTATAGGGGCCAATATACCCATTGTCCGCAAAAGAACTACAGGCATTGCGCGAATACCTGGACAAAGTGCTGCGCAAGGGAAACATAACCCCAAGCCAGTCACCCGCAGGTGCACCAATACTATTTGTGCCAAAACCTGACAGACGGCTGAGACTATGTGTAGACTACCGCGGGCTGAACAAGGTTACCATCGCCAACAAGTACCCCCTGCCACTCATGAGTGAACTCAGAGACCGAGTAGTCGGGTCGCGTATCTTTACCAAGTTGGACCTACAGGATGGGTACCACCTGATACGCATAAAAAAGGGGGATGAGTGGAAGACAGCCTTCCGCACTCGGCACGGTCATTACGAATATCGGGTGATGCCGTGCGGGCTAGTAAACGCGTCTGCCACTTTCCAAGACACGATGTATGTGGTCATGAGGAGATTCCTAGACTTGGGAGTAGTGGTATACATAGACGACGTGCTAATTTACTCCAAGACTGAGGAGGACCACATCAAGTTGGTAAAGGAGGTATTAACCGAGTTACAGAAATACCGCTTAGCAGTGTCTATCACTAAATCAGTATTTCACACCAAAACGGTGTAGTTTCTGGGATACATAGTGAAGACAGATGAGATCACCATGAGTGATCGAAAGGTCAAAGCCATAAGGGAATGGAAGAGATGTGAGTCCGTAAAAGACATACAAATCTTTATGGGATTTTCAAATTTCTAGCGGAGATTTGTTAAGAATTTCTCAGGAACTTGTAAACCCATAACCGAGTTGTTGAAAGACGACCGCAAGGGATTTGACTGGGGAAAGGAGCAGGAGGAGGCTTTCAAATTCCTGAAGAAACAGTTCATGATGGCGCCTATTCTGGCACATTTCCACCCAGACCGAAACACGGTGGTGGAAACGGATGCAAGCAAGTTCGCGCTAGGGTGCATCCTATCACAATACATCAAAAAAAGGCTGTACCCGATACCATTTGACTCCCGAAAACTCAACTCGGCGGAACGCAACTACAAGGTTCACGATAAAGAGTTGCTCGCCATAGTCGAAGCATTCAAGGAATGGCGTCACTACCTCGCAGGAACTAGGGAACCGATCACGGTATTTACGGATTATCAGAATCTACAATACTTCCTCACCACCATGGCCTGGAGTGCCAGGCAAATAAGGTGGGCACAGAAGTTGGCAGATTTCAACTTCAAAATCGTGTACCGACCAGCGTTGTGTGACGGGAAACCGGATGCACTAAGCAGACGGCCGGAGTACCATCTCGAGGGGGGAGCTACGCAAAGCGAGAAGCTCTCAATCTTAAACCCAGCACATTTTCACCAGATTATGGTTATAGTGGTAGGACGAGAAGAGGAACCTGGTCTAAGTCAGAGGATACCTGAACCTGAATACGCCCGAGCCATGCGGTTACACCCAGAAGCTCGAATTCCAACAAGGGGCTCAAGCGAAGCAGCAGGACATGACATCTATGTGCTGGAAGACGCAGTAGTGCCTGCTTGCGGACAAGCGACAGTAGCCACCGGAATAGCCTTAGTGTTACCAGAGGGAACCTATGGCCGAGTAGCCCCAAGAAGTGGGCTTGCTGTCTGCCATGGGATCATGGTCTGGGCAGGAGTCATTGACTGGGACTACCAAGGAGAGGTAAAGGTGTTACTGTTCAATCTGAGGGACCAGGACTACCACGTAGGAAAAAGCGAATGGGTTGCGCAACTTGTAATAGAAAGGATTCATGATGGGGAGCTCCATGATGCGATGGAGCTAGATGATACCGAGAGGGGCCAGGACGGATTCGGAAGCACAGGAACCAGCGTGGTCGAGACCCAGACCAAAACCGGTCAACTAAGGGAAGAAAGTGAGCTAAACCAATACTTCGATGAGTGCGACCAGGGACGGCACAAGGCCCTGACAACGGAAGAAACCGCGCTAACCAATGCAGTGGTTCTCAAGGCAAGGGCACAGAAATTTGACGCCCAATTCCTAAGACAGGTGGAGGAGAAGGAAGAGGTGGACCAGGACTGAAAGATGAGGAGAAAGGAGTTGGAAAGACTTCAAGATGAGGGAAAGGATATGCCAACGCACAGGTCCTTAGCAAGTGGCCTCCTGTATTACAAGGGACGGCTGTTCATTACAAAGGACAAGGCCCTGCAAACGCTGATTGCTCAAAGCAGCCACAACTCCAAGGTCGCTGGGCATTTCAGCCAGGAAAAGACAGTGGAAATCATAACCAGGGACTTCTACTGGAAAGGTCTCGTGGAAAGGGTAAATGACTACGTATGGTCATGTGATGAGTGTCAACACAACAAAGCGCCATGGCACGCAAGATACGGGTTTCTACAGCCATTGGAAATACCCTATGCGGTGTGGACCTCTATCTCTACCGGCTTCATAACGCAGCTACCGAAGGCAGAAGAGAACACTCAGATCATGGTGGTAGTCGACCGCTTCACCAAAATGGCCCACATCATAGGGTTAAGGGAAAACGCAACAGCAAAGGATGTAGCCCAGGTGTTCCTCCGGGAAGTGTGGAAACTACATGGGCTACCCACGGGAATCATCTCGGATATAGATGCGCAGTTCGCAGGAGAATTTTGAGAATCCCTCTGCAAACTCTTAGGCATTAAGCGAAAGATGCCAACGGCATACCATCCTCAGACAGACAGACAAACAGAGAGAACCAACCAAGTGCTGGAAGGCTATCTCCGAAGCTTTGTCAACTATGATCAGAATGACTGGCACCAACTGCTCCCGTTAGTCGAGCATGCCTACAATAACTCCGTTACGTGTCCACACGGACTCACTCCGTTCTACGCGAACTATGGATACCACCCACAGACAGAGTGGGTGAAGGAGCGAGAAGCTCAAAATCCAGGGGCCACCACGTATGCTGACTGGATGAAGGAAATACATGGACTGGCAATGGCCACATGGAAGGCAACCAAAGAAGCAATGGGATGGTACCAGGACAAGAAAGTAAGGCCGCAACCAAACTTTTAGACAAGCGACTTGGTGATGCTTAATGCGAAGAACATTCACACCAAACAACCCTCCAAAAAGCTTAGCCCAAAACTATACGGGCCCTTCAAGATGCTGGAGCCATATGGCAACTGAGCATTCAAGTTGGAAATCTCGGAACACTGGAAGATACACCCCGTCTTCTATGTATCATTTTTAGAGCATTATCGGATGTCCGTTCGACCGGCTCGGGAACAACCTCCCAGAGCGCCAGAAGAGATAGATAGCGACTTGGAATGGGAGGTTGAAAAGATAGTCAAAAGCAAGGTCATTTCGTACACTCACAGGGTTCACGGACGCACTAGGAGGATCCGTGAACTTAGGTACTTTGTCAAGTAGTGGGGGTGCTCGGAGGATGAAAACACCTGGGAGCCACCGGAACATCTGGGGCATACGGCGGAGCTGGTAGAAGGGTTCCACATGATGGAGTGCGGAGCACGAGGTAACCCCATCGTGGTATGTTAGTTAGCTGGGTAGTTAGGGCATAGTTGTGTGAGTGGGTGCGTGACTGGTGTTTCCTGTGTGTGTGGGTTGTCACCCCACAGAGTGGGCGGAGCTGTACTTAGTCTGAGCAACGGCTCCACTCCTGTTATATAGCATGTCCATGTAACGTCCATAGAACATCATCAGAGCAACAACGACGATCACTTCTATCTCTTCTTATATCAAGGTTTTCCCTGCGCACGAGTGAGCTGCCCGGCGAGCGGCATTAGACTCTCAAGGTTGCTATCAGTTTATGAGCCCGGCGCATTGGTGAATGCGTCGCACTGAAGAAACCTTTGACTACTAGGAAAATTTTTCACTTCTAGGAACGGCACGCGCTACACCACGAACATCTACTACGGACGAAAATGAATGAACAAGACGGTTCATCATCGAGTGGGATGAGTTTCCCCAAGCTCGACGGGTCCAATTACAGGATGTGGGTGATGAGGATGACTGACTATCTCCAGCGCGAGGGCCTGTGGGATCTCACCATGGAAGAGGAAGAGATACTGGAGAAGCCAGCGTCTGCTACGGATGAGAAGAAAACGGAGAAGTATCTCGCGCAACGGCGGCGGATACAACGAGCGATTGGGACGCTCCGTCTGGCTATGACGGACGCCATCGCTGTAAGCTACTACGGTCCTGCTTGGAAGACTCCGGCCCTGATCTGGGCGGATATTAATACCAATTACGAGACGACGATCAACTACGATTCGAACCATCTACAAAAAGAACTCTACGAATGTACGCTTGAGGACGCCGGAAGTGTGCTCGAGTATCTCAACAGGATAAGAGAACTGCGAGACAAGCTGGCGGTATGCGACCAACCCCCGACACATGCGCAACTGATCTTCCATATCTTCGAAGGACTGCCAAAGACGCCTGAGTGGAAGACCTGGACGATGGTCACCAAGGGCGCGCTTCCCTCTCTGACGGATCAGAAGGGATACATAAAACTGAAGTCACTTCTTACGGCTTACGAAGTGGAACTACGAAGGGATCAGTCTGCAACCCCAGGACAAGCACTGTTTACACACGGCGGTAAGAAGAACCAAAGACCCCGCGCCAACTACAACCAGTCCACCCCCGCAGCAAACAGAACTGGAGAAAGAGGACAAGGACCTACCAGATTCGAAGGAAAGTGTCACGGTTGCGGCAAGACCGGGCACAAGAAAGCCGATTGCTGGCAGGGGAGAAGGGACGGCGGTTCGGGCGGCGGTTCGAGAGGAAGACCAGACAGCAGAGCGAGACCTGAAAGAGGGTACCATGCTGGGATGGCGAATGGACAAGCGTGGCTGAGTGAAGAACAAGTGGTGCAAAGCCCACGACAAAGTTTGCCTGACAGGAAGGATACTTTAGACCGTGAATGCACCGTGGAAAGGGTACTCCGAGGAGTAGAAGTCGTGAACGACACCGAATGGGTGGTAGATTCCGGGTGCACAAACCACATGACCGGAAATCGTGATGCTTTCGTCGACGACACCTACGTTTCCCTACCAAAGAACCAACGTCAGATGAAGACCGCTACGGGGGAGTTAGTCTCTGCAGCCGGAATTGGGACGGTATTGACGCATGTTTGGACTCCAAGCGGTGGAAGACAGAGACTGTTTCTGTTAGAGGTGCTTCATGTACCAGGAGCGACGGAATCTGGACTCGTGTCTGTTAGCCAACTGACGAAGAAAGGAATCAAGATGGCCTTCACAAACGACGCCGCAGAATTCCACAGGGATGGACTGTTGATTGCTGTTGCAAGGAAATGCAACAAACTATACAAGCTGGTGCAAGGGGGTCCGGAGGAGAACACGGACTATGGGCTACGACTATCACAGAAGGACACCGCGGCTACGACTCTCTGGCATCATAGGCTGGGACATCTGCACATACCGGCAGTGTTGAAGATGAGCAATGCCCAAGCGGTTGATGGAATGCCCTGTCTGCAAGCGGATAACGCTGAGAACCGCTGTGAAGCCTGCCTGGTGGGGAAGATGACGCGTCTTCCGTTTAAACCAGCCAACCCAAAGACCAAAGCACCGCTAGATCTCGTCCACTCCGATCTTTGTGGACCGATGCAGAAGCCATCCATTGGAGGATGTCGATACTTCATGCTTTTCGTGGACGATTTCACACGATACACCACCGTCTATTTCCTAAAGAACAAAAGCGAGGCCGCCACGCATTTCCAGAACTACAAGTCTACGGTGGAAAAACTTTTCAGCGGGGCCTCCGGGGGATACAAAATAAAAGCGATTAGGACGGACGGAGGAGGAGAGTACTCCAGCGGACAGTTCCAACGAGAACTTGAACGGTGCGGAATTCAATGGCAAGTCACCATTCCCTACACGCCGCAAGAAGACGGAATAGCAGAGAACAGTAACCGCGTTCTAGTGGGGCGAGCCAACGCACTTCTACAACATGCCGGAGCCCCCAAGACGTATTGGGCGGAAGCGCTCCTGGCAACTGTTTACTTGAAGAATTTTTCCCTGACCAAGGGGACACACGAGAAGGACGCTACACCGCACGAGCTGTGGTTTGGGACGAGACCTAACATCAAACACCTCAAAGTGTGGGGATGCACTGCATATACCTTCATACATCCGGCAAAGAGAACGGATAAAAAATGGGGACCAAGGGCGGAAAAATTAATGTTTGTTGGTTATACGTCTACGACGAAGCAGTACCGACTTTACAATCCCGCCACCAAACGTCTGATTTTATCCCGCGACGTTGTCTTCCACGAGGATACATCCTACTTCAAGCCCAGCAATCAAAGGATTTTTCTTCCTTTTGCGGACGGATCGCAATCGTCAACCGTCGATGTTTCCCGATCAGCGAGTCCGGAACGACAGGAGGTATTACCACCACCACCACCACCAGCGCCAGCACAGGCACCGCAGACTCCACCACCGAATAAGCTAAACCGACTGACGAGGCAATTGGAGAGCAATCTCGGCCCCTTCTGGACGTTGGGTGAGTACCGGAGAAGGAGGAGACGAAGGAACTCCGAGTCTGGCGGAACGGAAGTAGCGGCTGAAAGAGGTCGAGTGGGAGGGCGAGTGATACCAGAGAGGAGACGAGTTGGGGAGAGTGCCGTAATGAGAGAGGAAGGAAGAGGAGGACCTGGGGGAACGGACGAGGAAGATGATAATAGTCATGATGGAACACTTGATTATGCGTTCATGGTCACTGATGGACCGAGAACTATCGTGGCGGCTATGAACAGTACTGACAGAGAAGAGTGGATTAGTGCCATCAATTCGGAACTCGAATCGCTCGACGCACACGACACGTGGTCTGTGGTGCGGGCTGAGGATACGGAGGAATACCGACTACGCACTATCTCGTCTCGAATGGTTCTACAAGCCAAGCTGGGGGAGGACGGACGTGTGGCACGCTACAAAGCTCGACTTGTTGCCCACGGTTTTCGCCAACGACCCGGCATTGATTTCGGAGAAACGTATAGCCCTACGATTTCGTTTGCGGCGATCCGACTCGTACTATCCAAGGCTGCTGCGGAAGACAAGGAGATCGCACAGCTGGATATTGTTACGGCTTTTCTGGAAAGCAGAATCGAGGAGGAGATATACCTCCAGTTACCAAAGGAGTTCGCGGTATCGACCCATGGTAAGGTGGTCCTACGCGATGGATATAATGGTGACAAGAGTGGGACACTTGAGGCGAACGTGGTAGTTCGGCTGAAGAGGAGTCTCTACGGGCTGAAGCAAGCCGGTTGTAACTGGTACAACACACTGGAATCACACCTGGAAAGTGAGCTTGGAATGGAGAGCTCCAGGTATGACGCTGGGATCTACACTACGAAATCCGGAGCGACTATCATCGTATGGGTGGACGACATGCTACTCATCGGGAGTAAGGCAGAAGTTACATGGATGAAGTCGGCGATCGGAAAACGGTTCCAGATCAAGGATATGGGGAATGTGAAATTTTTCCTCAGCATGCTCGTCGAGAGGGATCGGGAGAAGAGGCAACTCTACCTAAGTCAAGGCGCCTACCTTGAGAACGTTCTTACGAGATTTCAGATGGAAGACTGCAAGGGATGTCCGACTCCGATGGATCCAAAGCAAAAACTTCACAACAAACTCGACGACGAAGAGGCAGCACAGAAGCAGTTTTACCAAGAAGCGGTTGGATGCCTGACCTACGCGGCAATCACGACCAGGCCTGATATCGCATATGCAAGCGCGATAGTCGGACGCTTCTCCTCGAGCCCCTCGACTCTACACTGGACGGCCGTGAAGCGGATTCTACGATATCTACGCCAAACGCACGGGCTACGTCTACGCCTGGGAGGAAAAGACAATAGGGCCATTGGGGGAGTAAGCGGAGCCGCCGGGAATGCCCCAATTGTGGTCTACGCAGATGCAGATTTTGCTGGAGAGGTCGACGGAATGCGTTCGACAAGCGGATTCGTCGTGCTCGATCAACACGGAGCCATCATCCATTGGAAATCCCAACGACAGAAGACTGTGGCAAAGTCAACGACGGATGCGGAATTCAACTCTACGGCACTCGCAGTCGAGGAAGCAATATGGCTACAGAAGCTACAGGACGAACTGCATGGAAGGCATGGGGAATATGGAAGGCTGGGGGGAGAGCAAGGAGGAGAAGAGAGTGACGGAAAGGAGGAAACGGGGATCGTTTCTGTGTTTAATGATAATCAAGCATGTATCGCGAGCCTGAGGAGCGGGCAGTTTAAGCCTTCAACCCGACATGTGGGTGTGAAGTATTTCTGGCTACGGGAACTCGTTAGGGATGGAGACGTGGAGTTGTCCTATATTAGAACTGACGAGATGGTGGCAGATGGGCTTACGAAGGCACTGGAGCGAGGAAAGCATGAGCGGTTTATCAGAATGTTGTCACTTTCTACATAGATGTCTACGAGGAGGGAGATGTTTTTTTTTTTACAAAAGTTTGTTTTTCTTTCTCTATAGCTAGACGATGGGAACCGACGATGGGATTAGGGGGAGTGATGGAGTGCGGAGCACGAGGTAACCCCATCGTGGTATGTTAGTTAGCTGGGTAGCTAGGGCATAGCAGTGGGAGTGGGAGCGGGACTGGTGTTTCCTGTGTGTGTGGGTTGTCACCCCACAGAGTGGGCGGAGCTGTACTTAGTCTGAGCAACGGCTCCACTCCTGTTATATAGCATGTCCATGTAACGTCCATAGAACATCATCAGAGCAACAACGACGATCACTTCTATCTCTTCTTATATCAAGGTTTTCCCTGCGCACGAGTGAGCTGCCCGGCGAGCGGCATTAGACTCTCAAGGTTGCTATCACCACAGAGAGAACCCAGCGATGCCACGAATATAGAGGAAGGATGACAAGAAAAGGTTTTCCTAGGCGTGGCCAAGTAAGCACGCACAGGTTTTTCACCCTATCTTGCCGAGTCCTTAAAGAAGTTTAATTTGTACACTATTAGAAAAATAGATTTTTGGAGATTCGGGCCAAACTCTTAGAGAGGGGAGCTCGTATTACACATAAGATGAACTGGCATAGCATAATGGGCATGTCACGTGATCATTGGTAAAAGGTCACATGTTCCATCCCAGGGTCCTGCAGAGTATTTGGAGAATGAGTTAATTTCTACCAATACGACATCAGCACAAAACCCGCATTTACACCACCACCGAAGGTTGCCGACCGAGGGGTTGTCGCTGAATCTTCAAGAGAGAACTCTCAGCTATCCTGACCAGGTCGAACGAACTAAATCGGTCGCTGGGTTGTGGATATAAACGCATGCAAAGATCCCTTAGCTGTGCCAATGGATGGATGCCAACCGGGGGGAGGTCGGCCACTCCGATAGGAGTCCCCGGCTGCCATGTGGGTAGGAAGACCAAATTTCAAGTCTGTTAGTGGAGGAATACAGAGGAAAATCCTGATGAGGGGACAACGCCCAAGAGGCGATCGTTCGCCCACACCCAAAAGCATAGTAAGGTAGAGTCAGGTGATGGCCTACCATGTGAAAGGCCAACCCTGAGCACAAAGAGGCCTAACCGCCATTGGCGCGATAAGGCAGGTATGTACTTCCTGCGGGTTGACGCAGGCAGATGACAAATCTGACTACATTCATAAGTCTGTCGTCGGAGCTGATCACTGCGTATGCAGAGATAGAACCAGTAACCGTCTGCCACGGTGAAAGGGTTCAAGTGACTACGATTAGCACGAACACTGCAAAGAGATAGGTAGGACACCCACTCTGCTGTTCGGGGAAATCAGAGTCCAGCGGGGTAAACGTTTTCAGGGTCTACGAAGTTCACACAAAGTAAAAAGTGGGAGGAATAGATAGGCTGCGAACACCCAGACGCGGAATATAAATATCGAGGTGCCTCCCACGCTTTATAGATCATCAGCAACGGAGAAGAGAACTTATCAATATATTCGTTCTACGATACACTTTTATTCTTCCCGTTGACACATTAAGTGAGCCTTCCTAGAAATCACTTCGTCATGTATCGGGCCTTAGTCCAGACTTGCTTGTCCTTAGAGTCGGCTGCTGCCTAACACATACTCAAAGCGTGATAAGCATCTTAGGTGTGAACATGTTACAAAGTTCCTTGCTTGCAAGTACAATATCTTTACAAAATGTAAGTACTAATCATAAGCAGTCTTACAGTGAAAATTCTTTGATTACAATAATGGAAAAGGATTAGGCCAAGCAGTATCGAATTACATGTCATCACTTTGTACTTCCATTTATTGGGTATGTTTGCAAGTCACTTTTTAGTTGGTATTAGCAATTAGCCAAGTATCAACTCAGATCACTTATATCAAATCTTAAGAAAACAAGACTACTATTGCCTCCAATTAATAAGCAAGTTGAACAGCCCTCTGACCACCACTTAGCAGAGGCTGTAACTCAAAGATTAATGGAGTTTTTAAGCTCATTGGAGCAAGATTATAGTAAGCCTGTAGTAATAAGAGCTTGGAAAGGCAAAACAAGAAAGAAGGATGGATCTATAAGTACAAGTATGGAGACTAATAATCAGATCCCATTCCCATCATTTTTCTCCTATAGAGGTTTGTATAGAGACTTTAAAGCCACTAATCCAACTGTTTCCGTTTCTCTTACTAGTTTTTATAAGTTTTGAAAACTGAGTCCAAAGTATCAAGTTATAAAGATCAGATCTTAAGCAAAGGATATTTGTGATTACTGTACAATTCTGAAAAGGCAGCTTCAAACTAAAAAGGGTAAGAATACAGTTATTAATACTAATCAATCTACCCGTAAGCAATGGTTAGAAATTAATAAACAGCTAGCATAACATCATACAAAGTACAGGTAATGTAGAGAACTATATGAAGCAACAATTGCTCAAGCAACAACTTATAGTTATGATACTGCATATTTTTCTTGTGATTATCAGCAAACAATTGAGATGCCAAAACTATCTCAGTAACCTGGCCAATAGTATTTCTTTTCACTGTTCAAGATGTATTCCTTTGGAGTTGTCAATAAGAACAGAGGAATGTATAAACACTCACACTACTTATATGCTGAGACGCAGTCAGAGAAGGGTCCCAATTAAATGGTTTCTCTTCTGCATAACCATCTGCTATCTAGTAATAGTTTAAGGCCTAATTTATACTTATGGGCTAACAATTGTGGTAGCTAGAACAAAAATAAAACTATGATGAGTTATCTCTGCTAGCTTGTCCAGTAGGATTTAATGGACAGCATTCAACTATGCTTTCAAATAAAAGGACATACGAGAAATTCTGTTAATCAGGACTTTGGAACAGCAAAGTTTAAAGCATCTAGGTGTGATATCTGGATACCAGCAGAATACAGTAGAGCTGTTGCAACTATTGCTCTGGAAGGTACAACTGAGGCAATCAATCTCTTTAATAATATTTCAGAGAACTTTTTCTGTGATTGGGAACATGTGTTGGCTCCACTCTTTAAACCATTAAAAAGTATTTAGAGGTTTAAGTTCGTTCTATTCATGAAGAGGTTTTCAGGAGTTGTAATGGCAAAGAGGCACCTCTTTGATAATTGGAAGAAATTTGAGCTAATGCAAGGTAATATCACAGTTGAAATTCTGAAAGATATTAGGCTACAAGAAATAAAAGCTATTAGATTAAAGCCAGAACAGAGGTATAATATAGGGAACAAATATAGTCTATATGCTCCTCTGGGGATTCAATCAATATGGCTTTATTCAGAACTTACTGCAGATGTCATTCCACTGGCATATTCTATTAAATCAGGGGGAATGAAAACTAAAAAGACTAATTTAACTAATACCAGAACTGTTAGTAATAGAGACAAAGAAGAGGAAGGTAGAAGATCCAAGAAACAAAGACTGGAAGGTATAGGAAAAAGTAGCATATCAGAAATGGAATCCATATTAATATATGAACAAGATAGAAATATGAGGCAGGCTCATGATGTGAATGAACAGGAAAGTCAACAGGGAGAATCCAATACAAGGATTATAAGTCAATTACGAAAACATGGTCGACCACTTTGTTCCAAGAATAAAAAGTCTAAAGGGAGTCTATAGGTTTGTAGTTAAAGTTTAATTTTCACATCAAAATATTTGCTATTTCATTCTGCTATTTTCTATATATTTAAAATAATTTTAAATATCTTTTTCATAATGTAGTAGTATGTTAAAGTTGAAGGAAAACTGTAACTGGTACGGGTACTAGGTTATGTTTTATGTTTGGTTTCACAGTATCGCTTGATACTTGTATTGTTTCATGTGCTATCAGTTGATACACACAATGTTTTATGTTTGGTTTCACAGTATCACTTGATACTTGTATTGTTTTGTGTGCTATCAGTTGATACACATAATATTTTATGTTTGGTTTCACAGTATCATTTGATACTTGTATTGTTTCATGTGCTATCAGTTGATACACACAATGTTTTGGAATATCGCTCATCCTGGAGATAAGCGATATACTGTATTTAAGAACCGCTGATTTCTATGATGGAAACAGCAGACTTTGACTGACAGTATTCTAAATATACTTAGTTGAATGGTTACTTCTTTAATCTCCTATTACACCCTCTCACAGCCTCCTTTAGTAAGCAGGGCTCACTCCTTGTTGACTAAGAAGCCATCTGCTCCTATTATACTACTACGTGGCTTAAACCCAGTCCAAACACATTACAAAAACTAAAACTTGATTTACTCAAAATCAATTTTTTTTCTGGTTGCTACACTTCATTGGCATTTCTCTTGTCTTAGCAATAAAAGCTCATATGTAGCTTCTAATAAAAACACATTCATATAATAAAAATAAAAATAAATAATTGAAGATTTTAAATTTAAAAACAAATGAAAAGTTCAATTCTCATAACAAATATATTTTGAGACCTTTTAATCATACTCTCTAAACTCTAGAAGTATTGTATATATCCTAACTAATTTGTTGTATTAGGAGGGTAGACCAATTTTCATATATTAGTATCCATATAATGTAGACAACACTTCTCTATTCTACCTAAATATGGTGAGCCCCCCCAGCAATCACTTTGTCTACTATCATGGGTCTAGCTTGACTTACTTGTTCTAAGACCTAGCTACTATGTAATAGTCTAAATATAAACCCACTTCAAGAAATTAGTTCTCCTTGAATTAAGTGCTAAATACTTGGTAGGCCTATTGCAAGAACCTCAATAACTTCTGATATCTTATTTCCCAATCTACCTGTATTTCCCTCAAGTTTGGAATATAATATATTGTTTTTCTTTAAAGAAAAAGAGATCTGCATAATTTAAGATTATAGAACAAAAATCAACCATGGTAGTACTTTGTACATCTTTTGACAATGAAGCAACTCAAGGTAGTGAGCTAAGGTATTCTAATAATAATACTATATCTGTATTACTATTAAATGTATAGTCTACAATCAAATTTCCAAACTATAAATGTTAAAGTTATTACATAATTCCAGCTTTTTCAAAGGTATAAGACATTGTACTTTAGCCTTTAGACCTTAAGATCTATCTGTCAGAATAGTTCAGTAAAAGTAAGATAAAGTGATAGTAAATTAACCCTTTTTGAATATGCCAAGGTTACATAAAACAGTAAAGTAAACTTAAAATATAGAATACTTTTATCTTTAAATACTACTACTACAATAACTTAAATAAACGTAAAACATACTAGTAGGTTGAGTTAAGATGAAACAAGTAGAGGAGAGGGTTATTGGAGTCTTAGATGGATTTTTATTGAGCTTCTTGGTATATCCTCAACAACATACCATATCATAGTTAGAATAGATACTATTTGAATAAAATTAAAACATATTTACCTTCAATTATAAGCTTCAGATCCAGTACAACTTATCACATTCAATGCTAGCACAATAACCTAAAATCTGTAACTATGTTAAAGTCCAACTATCTTGCCACCCATACCCTTAGATAAGTTCTATGCAGGAATCAAAAAGTAGAAAGAACCTAAACAAAAGCCATTAGCTGAAATCCTTTATGCATCACAAACAAAATCTCCAAATCACTATCAGTTCTACACTATAAGTTCTAAGCTTCCAGTCTTGTCCTACTAGTATATAAAGTAAATCAAATATAGACCTAGTAAGTTTAGAAACCAATAACAGTAGAAGTAAGTAAGTATTTAAACATGCTGACTGGATGTTTGCATTGATGGAAAAAGGATGAGAGAGAAGGAAAGTTTGCTTAAGCGAAGAAGTAGTAGCAGTAAATATCTAGCAGTAACCAGCTACAGTGATAGCAGGAGCTTGAGCAGAAACTTTACTAAAGAGTTTTGACAATAGAGTACAATTGAAAACTGATTAGACAAAGTTGGTTTAGGTATATTGGCAAGTAACTATTCAAGAAAGTTTATTTGAAAAGAGAGACTCAATCACTTAAGTTCTCTAATAGATAGTTTCAGGGATTTCTACACACATATCAAATTAGTTTACAAATGATTACCAATATAGCAAGTAAACTATCTGCTAATTTCTTATTAGTAATTCTTAATTGAATGAGATTCAATCATTGCAATTGTCAACTGTCAAGATAATATGCTTGGTTTAGAGAACAAACCAGAGATTATAGGAAGATATATGTTAGCAAATATTTGTAATACATATCAAACTCCTTTGCTCTTCAAGTATCTTGACAGGTAAATATATAGTAAATTTGAGGAAAAGACTATCTAGGTACAATCAAGTAGTGTATCAGGATGGGATAAAGGACAAGAGACAATTCAACTTACTGTCTTCACAGATGGAGCCTCGCAAGTAAAATCATTAGTGTTTTTTCAAGGAAAAGGTATTGGTCCTATTATATAATTATAACCATATAATTATAAAATTCAACACAACAGCCTACACCAACTCCAGTAAAATACTAGAGTAGCTTGACGGATAACTGGTTCCTGCACTTGGTAATCAGCTATCATAACTTGCAATAGATCTTTTTGCAGCACACAAGACTGAAGAGATTCTTGATATACTGTATGCTAATAATATTACTCAAAGTTTAATACCCAGTAAGTATATAGGCTTGGTTCAACCTCTGGATATGTCAATTAACTAGTCATGCAAAGATATATCAGAGGTAATATCAGGAAAGAGAGGGAGACTTATCTTTAATAACTCAAGTATTAATTAATATATATTATAGGAAAAATAAAATATATATTTACATTGTATTGATTAAGAGAAAAAAGGAATATTGAAAGCAGGAGGAGAGCTTACAGGAAGCATGATTGAATACTAGTAGATCACAACAATATAGGCTGTTGGAGAGGTATGGAAATAGTTTTCCTGGGAGAAGGAGGATGTTATTTGCTATTCCTTTCGCTATATTGGCTTATTACTTCAGATTGATAGGTATGTCAACATAGAGATTTCGATTAAAGAAATCAAAAATAGATACCTAGTTGAGAGGGTTAGCATGGTAGTACACTGGGGAGGAGCTGACCTTAGGGAATAATTTAGAGGCTTTGGTTGAACAGAAAGAGGTAATTGGAAGTATTGTTAAAGATAATCTTGGAGAAAATAAATGTTATAGTAATAGTGATAATGAAAATATTTTTTTTGAGTAGTCACTAAGAATTGAAAAATGATATTGCACCCTCAGCCTTGACTTGTTTGGCATGTTTTACCTTAATTGGACAGTCTATCACATTTTCCCTTTATTTTAGTTTTTACAGTACTGTGATATCATACTCGTTAGTAGTCCTGTACAGTACCCTTAGTGCACGGCGCATCATAGCTATCGAGGCCCCGCACGATATATCATAATATTATCATACTGTACTGTACCATGGCACGAGTATTCTTCTCCCGCCCCTCTTCCGGCAACGCAGATCCGACCAACGGACCTTACCATTATGTGTGTATACGGTCCCTGAACAAAAGTGTTCGTGAAAGTGTGTGACATCTGACTAAGCATCTTCACGAACACTTGTGCCTAGGGGCCGTATATATATGTAGCTGGATTAACCCCTTCTTCTTCATCGTCATCCCGGTTAGCACTGTACTGGTATACAAGCACAGTAGAGTACTGTACAGTGATGATAGCCGTATCATATGATATCCTAGATAAAGTTACCGTACAGTACCGTAATCATACTTGCCTCACCTCATCACCACCGCCGCCGGCTGGGGAAAACCCCGAAAACCCCCGCCATAATCGGTCGGATGGGTATGATATGAGTAAATATCGCACCCGAGACACCCTCCGCGATTCTACCGAGTCACCGGCGTAAGGATCGTATCGTATCGTACGGGTACATTTCCATCGCTCCCGTGAGCGGGATAAATATTCCCGATGGGCCGTTTGTGTGTGATGTATCATACCCGAGTACTGGCCCGGTAAGGCGGTGCATATCGAGGTTACATTACACCGGTCTTGCCCCTACCGGTAATATATCATACCGCAACCGACCTTGTTTCCGTTTATATCTATAAAATCTATCCCGCTACGCTACCGTACGAGTATGATACTCGTATGATACCGTCGTGGATATGTGTGATACCGAAATTCACTATTATTTTGTAACAATTTACATAATATTATTATTATAATACAAAATGGGGAGAGAGAGAGGCCTTTTGGCAAAAAAGTAACTTTTTTCAAAAAAAACCACAATAACATAGGTCCGATGATAATAATAATAATAACAATAATTCCCACAAAAACATTGCCCCGATGGAAAATCGGAAAGAAAAAAAAAAAGAATTACAGAGGGAGGTTCATACCCTGGGCAACTTCCGTCAGGCTACAGTATATATAATATGACACCTTGCCGAAGATGTCGTTTTGGTTGGGAATTTCACCTTTTTTTTTTTTTTTTTTTTCCAGTGTAGTAGGTTCTTTTTGGTTTGATTTTTCGAGTGGTCCGGAATCCTACGGTTATGGTACCGTATGATACCGTATGATACCATCCAACGGAGTAATCACGCGGTCCGTAATTAGATGTCTGGGTATCATAGCCTCGTTACATACTTGCGGTTTTTGGCGCATATGAGTGAAGATAGATATCAACCAGGGGTTTTTTTTCTTTTTTCTTTTTCTTTTTTTGGAATTGGCGTGAAAATGATTTCATATACTGGTATCATACTATAGCTTCTCCGCTTTTGCATCTCTCTCTCCCTGTTTGGGTATTACCGCAAAAACTCTCAAAACTGGCTAAGTCTGGACCAGGATGTGGTAACTCCGGCCCAGTAGAACAGAGGCTTGGCTCATAATTGTGATTGGTAGATAGATAGTACTACAAGAACTGTAAGTATTGAGGTTGAGAACAGAGTTGGGTGGCAACGGTAGAACGCGCGCGATGGATCGTTGATGCTCAGCAATGATGTCCTCCGAGCCCTCAAACGAGATGAAATCCTCCACTTCCCCATCCAATAAAATCCAGA
This sequence comes from Tuber magnatum, assembly GCA_003182015.1. Classification (NCBI taxonomy): domain Eukaryota; kingdom Fungi; phylum Ascomycota; class Pezizomycetes; order Pezizales; family Tuberaceae; genus Tuber; species Tuber magnatum. The sequence continues at coordinate 551,503 of PYWC01000092.1, read as the reverse complement.
AAAAGCGTAGAGGTCCCAAGCCAAAGAAGATATCTGAAAGGCAGCTTAATATTTCAAATATTAAGCCAAAAAAGCGCTATCAAAATTCCTATTCCTCCTACTGTCTATACCTCCCTCTCTTCTACAGAATCCTTCTGTCCTCCTACCCAAGCTGCAGCATCAACTCAGTTTGGAGTCCCTCAGTGCACTATTGTAAATTGGATAAGCAATAAGGAGAAGATTGAGAGTTTGGGAGTTAGTGGTCATACAAATTTTAGTATTTCTAAAAGTAGAGCTTTTTGTAAATGGCCTGAAATGGAGTATAAATTGTATGAAAGGTTTTTGGCAGGGAGAGACAAGGGACAGCCTATTAGAAGGGAGTGGTTTAGGAGACATTCTATGGAAATATTTCTATCTGTATATCCTGATACAGATAGATCTGTTTTTAGATTCTCCAATGGATGGTTTCAGGGATTTTTGGAAAGGCATAAGGTTAGCCTTAGAGCTGTGACCAAGAAAGCACAAAAGGTAAGGCCTATCTAATTGATATATTCCTTGAAAAAGGCAAGATACTCATATTTGATTCATATAGGTACCAGAAGATTACAAGAAACTTGTAATCAACTGGTTAAGATTTAATAGAAGAAATAGTCAACCATCTTCTATTAGTGCTTTTGGCCAGAGGTTTCTTCCTGGTGATAGCTTTATTCAACCTCTTAATAGATTTGCTCCATGCAATATCTTTAATGTTGATGAGACACCACTACCCTTTGAATACCTAAATGGGTATACCTATAATTCACAGGGAGAGAAAACCATTTGGGTTAAGGAGAGCAAGGCAGGATGGGATAAGAGAATGGCAAGTCTGGTATTATGTGTTTTTGCAGATGGTTTTAATAGAGTCCCTCCTCTTATTATTTTTCATGGCAAAGGAAAAGTATATAATAAGGAGAAGGATCTCTACCATCCTGGTGTACTTGTGGAGTTCAATGAGGAGGCATACATGAATAGTGAACTCTTTTACAAGTATATCCAAGAACATATAATACCAGTTCTAGGAGGAAAGCCAAGTCTCTTTGCATTGGATCTCTGCAGTGCTCATAAAACAGAATCAGTTCTTCAATTACTTAAGTCTAATCAAATCATTCCTTCCCTAATTCCACCTGGTTGTACTAGTCTAGTACAGCCACTGGATGTTTCTATCAATAAGCCATTAAAGGGAATGATTAGGGACTTAACTGATGAAGCTATTCTGGATTGTGAGAGTATAGAGAGTTTTGAGAAGTGGTCAGTTAGTCAAAGAAGAATTTTGACAACAAATTGTGTGGGAGATGCTTGGTATCAGTTCAGTGTAGAGAAGAAAGAGCTGGTTGAGAAGGTTTTCAGAATGGTTGGATTGTCTTTACCAGCAAATGGAAGTAGGGATAATGAGCTTAATATCAAGGGATTGGAAGGGATTGAAGTAGAGGACTGGAGGGTTGAGAAGGAGAAGGAACAGTTATTTTTGCCAGAAATTACTGTTGACAATGGGGATGATAGTGATAATGAATATATTATCACTGAAGAATAATTTTGATTTTGATTTTTAATTTTTCTACAAATTTATTACAGTTTTCTTTTTTGTCCGTTGGGATCACTGGAACTATTTATAATATATTACACCCGGTAGTCCAACCACCTCGCACACACTAATCCCACCTGATATATACACCTGACTGATTAAAAAAAAAAAAAAATCTCCCATACCATTTCAAAACCTAATCCATCCCGTCATATGCTTGAGTTGGAAAATATTATCAAAATACGACTCTTTGTATTATGGTGAGGGGTACTCTACTACTGAAGTACCCTCATCAAACATCATTCAGCCAAGCCCATGCCAAGCCACTCTCCTATAGGCTTGGTGTTACCACATCCTGGTCCGGACTTAGCCAGTTTCGAGAGTTTTTGCGGTACAGATAACTTAGCATCTCTGCGCGACCAGTCATTCCAAATGGAATTAGTCTACGACTCGAAAAAATCCTCTCATTTTTATATGATACCACGTCCCTCCCTGGTCGGGGGCTGCTTGGCATGTAATTTCAATTCCAGCTGTTATATGGGGGACTGACCCAACAAGAAAACCTCTCCAGAGATAATGTGAACTTTAAATATTTGGTGGTTGATGATTATTCCAAAACGCCCTTTTTTTTTTTTGGTGGGGAATGCCGTTATCCCACCATTTGCCCACTCGCGTGTGCGGGTACAGTATTGTACCTCTTCTTCTTTTTTCTTCTTGCTGTTCAATCCTCTTGTTACGGGTACTATGCTGGACAGATGCCGAAAGTGCAGTATATTCCAGCGGGGCCTGTGGGGCGTTAAGAGGAGTCTTATCGTATGTTCGTGAGAAGTTACCGGTATCCTAGCGATATCACGACCAGGACATGATACTTTGGGGTTTCGTTGCGCGTAGCGAAGCACTGGCACCAGTACTAACCTAGTATCATACCGTACCTTACCTGAGCCAGAACTACCCAATCATGATCTCGAGCACCGGTACCGCGTCTTCACGATAAAGTGAGAGGAGAGAGGAGGAAGGGAAAAGGAAAAAAAGCCATTCAACGGACCTTCCCGCCGGACCTCGCTAAGCATGGCCAGTGCGTGCAGCGGCCGAGCACTGACCGTAGCGGTGGTACAAGTTGCACCACCGGTAGAAAGAACCACCCGTCCAGTTCTCGCGATGGAGGGGAAGGGAGAGAGTTGTCCTGATGATAGCATAAGTCCCCCCGTTGCCAGAACTGTTTCAAATATCATACTCGCAACTGCACGCGTACCCTACCGCCAAACGCATACCGGTAAGTATGATACTGCGCAACACTTTTTATTTTTATTTTTTACTGCTGTAGCAAGTACGAGTATTATACAACACGGTAGGACCGGTGCGGTGGTACGGTGACCGAATCGAGAAGGGACAAAAATAACCAGCGGTTAATTGAGCAAGTACCGATACCGGTGCGGTAGGTGAGTAAGCATCTTTCTCGTCCTGCGGTACCGGTACTTGCAGGTATTGGACTATAGGATATTTAAAATACTGTACCAGTAACCTGTAGCCAGAGCGCTTTTTCACGGTATGGCGGGAAGTTCAAATAGATGTTTGAATTGGGTTAAATACGGTGGCTTGGAAAGAGGAAAGAAACAAACTTCCACATACCAGGACGAGAACCGTATTCTTCACCTCCTCTGGAAGCGGAGTGGAGGAGGACGAGGAGGAGGTGGATCGCCGTTTATGCAAAGTTATGGGCAGGTGCTGTACGAGTACCGTGGGTAACTTAACAGGCATCCCAGTTACCGTAGTTTTAGCTCGGGCAAGGGTCGGTTGAGCTTACAGTGGTAATGGTATGTTTTTGGTTACAGCAGTCGATTTATGGGAATTATTGTAATGTACGACGAGCACGGTACCTTTGCATATAACCGTAAGGTGAGGGAAACCGTTTCACTCTCTCCCGGGGGGGGAGGAGGAAAGCCAAGTCTCTTTGCATTGGATCTCTGCAGTGCTCATAAAACAGAATCAGTTCTTCAATTACTTAAGTCTAATCAAATCATTCCTTCCCTAATTCCACCTGGTTGTACTAGTCTAGTACAGCCACTGGATGTTTCTATCAATAAGCCATTAAAGGGAATGATTAGGGACTTAACTGATGAAGCTATTCTGGATTGTGAGAGTATAGAGAGTTTTGAGAAGTGGTCAGTTAGTCAAAGAAGAATTTTGACAACAAATTGTGTGGGAGATGCTTGGTATCAGTTCAGTGTAGAGAAGAAAGAGCTGGTTGAGAAGGTTTTTAGAATGGTTGGATTGT